>OZ023270.1:78497465-78864965 GCA_964006375.1 Tillus elongatus
ACCTACTTGTGTTCCCAGAACAACAGACTACTAGCGTAGATTAACAGAAACTTATGTTCAGTCAAAGGAACCAAAAAGAATTTAATGTAAATGTTTGGTGAAAGAAGCAGCAATATGACACATTCATTAAAAAAATGTCTGGACGCAGCAAGTGCGTTATGGCAGTGAATTTTTATAAAAATGATCTGGCACCAAACATTTTTTCATTAAATGCTTATAACTTTTTTCTTTTAATCTAGAAATCTGAATTTTGGCATATAGTTTACCTCTTATAACGTTGAACCTACTTACCAAATTTGGTTACCATAACTTTTTGCTTGAATTGTTGGCTACAATTGACGAAAATCCGTTCGCAGTTGTTTGGTTTGAAGTAGTTTGGACTAAAGTTGAGAATATAAAATTTAAAATTGCATCTTTCCATTTTGCATCAACTGCTAAATTAAAAATAAACAACAACCTACAACTAGTGTTAGAAGATTGAGATCTTCCTCTAAATAAAGTGTGTGTTGTTTTTATTAATAAGTTTGGTATTTGTTATGATTTTTAGTCAGTAAATAATTTACAGATGAGTACATAACCTTACACTTTGTAGCTAGGAAAATATATTTTAATACTAAGGTATGTACATAAATACCAATATTATTTATAGTTGTAAAAAGCACGTTGGTTAATAATAACATGGCTAGTGGACGTGAACTCGAGAACAAATATCTTCTTGATTTCCGTCAATATTTTTTACTTCGTATTGAAATCAGTGAAAATTTTCTAGTGATATAATGGAAGTTTATATGTATGTAAAATTGTTCATTTTACTGGTGGATACTTGGATACTCCTCGTCCTTTACTCAGAAGCAGAGCACTTCCAGTAGATTATGAAAGTAGCTCAGTCAGAAAGTAGTTCCGTCGTAATACTCAACATTAACAACTATTGCCTATTATTTTTAAATAACCACTAAACTGTTGTAGTTATAGATATAATAGTTTAAGTAGTATTTCTAAAAATTTGTTCATATTATTTACTGGATTGTAAGAGTTTGATTATAAGCAGTGTCTCTTTTCTTTGCATCAAGAATGCAGATCTGAGCCAGATCATTGGTCAAGAAAATAAAGTTATTTAAATTATTTTAGAATACAATTAATATTTGTTTGCTTATATTAGTGTTTCATTGCAAAAATGGGGATAGAAAGAGAATGGTGGTGGATTAGCATCGAATATCTATTTCATGTAAAATTGATATCCATTTGATGACCACATGTATATCCATACAATATCCATTAGATGTATAATGGATATCCATTTCATGACCACATGTATATCTATACAACATCTAATGTATATCCACATGGATATCCAGTTTGATGGATATTGGTAGGACATATGTATGTCCATTAGATGTCCATTGGATATCCATTGGAAGTCCTGGATATCCATCGTAGATATCCATTGGATATCTGATGGACGTCTGTGTTCTGTGTGGGAAGTTATTTAAACATTTCAGCATTTATCCCCTACTTCCCTTATCTCCTTATCGACAGTTAATTCAGTTGGCCAAGGTTTTGAATAGTCTTCTCTGTAACGCTTGTGCTCTAATTTTGTTCACAATCTTTACTACCAATTTCATCATGTTGTTTAGTTCTTGAAAATTTCCACATAATGCTTGCTGATGGATAATGCAGTGGTAATAGAGAAATTGCGGAAAACTTTAATTTCACGACATAACGCCACCAGACCGTTATCTCAACCAAGAATATTGCCCAATGTTGGTGGCCCACGACACTATAAGAGGCGGATGCTCGGTAGAGTGGTGGCCTCTATATTGCTGTATACCCCATATGGTGTGAGATCCTGGAGAAATATATGCGTAGATGATGGAAAAGGTACAGAGAAAAATCTTGTTGAGGATGATTTGCGGTTATAGGCTCAGGCTATCGCAGGACTTGCACCAATCAAAATACTGGCGTGGGAGCGAAACTATGTTCATGAAAGAGGGAAGGACATACGGCAGAAAGAAGGGCTCTGGCAAAGCAGCTGAGTCTAAGACAATGGCAGCAGAGTTGGGACAAAAACAGGAGTGTAGCCCAGTGGACCAAGAAATTAACCTCACTGTTAGAACCGTGGGTCATCTGTGAGTATCGTAGTGTACATTATTTACTGGCTCAGTTCTGACGGTCCATGTATAGTTTCGTATAGCTGGAGTGACATCGGTTGACAAAGCCAACCATTTTTGATATTGGAATTTTCTCAGCAAAAAAAAATTTTTGAAATGAGAAAACCACTCGTGCTCAGTAGTATGTCCTTTCAGTGGAATAAACTTCAAAAGATCTTCTTTTAAAGATTTTGTAGCTGAAATTATCTCGTCTTTATTTCTGAAGTTGGCAAATAACGAATCTGCAGCTTCTAAAAACGCCTGTTTTATCATTTCCCCGCCCTCATAAGGTTTCTTCTTTTGTGCAATTATCTGGGTCACACGGTATGACTCTTCATTGGTCAGAAGAAGTTTTAAACTGAGCGCAATTTTTCCGCGGCTGCATGTTTATCCTGAAAGCGTCCCAGCTCGATCTCGAACACTAGCGCGCTGGTCGGTTCTAGCCGATTCTAGCATGGTGACGTTGGCACCGCAGTGTTGCCGCTGCTTGTGTTTATTCTGAGAATTTGCGAGATTCACGGAGACTTCTATGATTTTTACACCTTTGCATTTTTTTAATTTTAAATATGTTGTGAGCTACCAGAAATTCCTTTGCGAGCTACCGGTAGCTCGCGATTGGCAGGTTGTCGACCACTGGCTTAAGTCTTTCTTTCGATTATTCTTTTTTGCACCAAAGTAGCTTATGAAATTATTTAGTTACATGGCACAAACACGTCCACAGTTGCAATATTGTTCTTATATCGAGATGCTGACCACTTTGTTACTTTTAAGCTCGAAATGAAAGCAAAATAAAATTAGATTCAATCAAGTTGAGAAAATCTGTAGGATATAATGTAGGACGGTTATTTTCCGTACAACAAAAAGTCGGAAAAATAAAATATATAGGTCAGAACATTTTGACATATAAAATACAACAGGTTCGCCATCTCGGTGTGGAACCAGATAGTACCAGAATGTTCTAAATAGAGACTGTCTACAACCAACCAATCATTTTGTAAAATGTCAGCCCTGCCCACTTAATTGTTTCCTAAACATTGTATAATAAAAGAGGTAAACTCAGATGTAGGGACTTCTTCTCTGTCTTGAAACGGCTTCACCAAGTAAGAGCAACAACAATTAATGCATAAAAGAGGTGATTAAGCCAACTGTTTCTGTTAATAAAAAAATAATGGATTCTGACTGGAAATGTTGTGGTTTTTCAGCTGTCAAATATTTTCCCGACGTCGGCTATGTAGAATATTCTGGCTTTTATGTATTGGGAAGATTGTCTACAAATACAGGAAAAATTTTTTTGCTCCACCTTTTGTAAGGCAAGCCGTGTCTTCCCGGCCTACGGACTGGACTATAAACGATTTGCAATAAATATGTAAAATATAGAATATCGGTTTCTTTTCTTAAGGTTTGTTGTCTTGTTATGGTGTGGCAAGCTTTGCAAACATACGTATTAGTAAACGGTTTAATCGAATCTCCCGGAAAATGATCCACTTTCTTTCAGATAAATAAATTGAGTCTCTGTAAATAATAAAATTATTTTCACAAAATTTGGTATATTCCACGTACACAGAAAACCTCTGCAGCCACTCAAAAGCCCTGGTTCTCTAAATCCTGTGACAAGGCCAGACTTGAAAAGGTCAAAGCTCACAAAAAGCTTCTACACAATCCCAGTCAAGAAAACCGTCAAGCATTTAACGACGCACGAAACCGCTATGTCCGCATTCTTTCTGAGGCTAAAAACTCGTTTAATAGCCACATCAAAAACAAAGTCCACTTAAGCTCCAGCGGCAGCAAACCCTTCTGGACTCTTGCTAAATCTATTGGGAATAATTTCTGCAAGAGCACATTCCCACCTCTTGTCTCAGGGGATGAAATTGTTTCTACCGCCCTGCGCAAGGCTTAACTTTTTGCCTCGTTGTTCGCTGGCAATTCTACTCTGAACCCACCTCCAAATGTTCAACCACCAATAGTCCCCAAGGTCGCGCATAAAATGACGGAAATCATTTTCAAAACTAAAAAGGTACGAAAGATGCTCTCTTCTCTTAATACCAGGAAAGATTCTGGCCTTGACGAGATCCCAGCAATTGTTCTCAAAAAATGCGCACCAGAACTTGCTCCTGTCCTGACTCGTCTGTTTCAGATATCTTACAATAAAGGCATATTCCCCAGTAACTGGAAAACTGCTCGAGTACAACCCATCCCCAAGAAAGGATCCAAAGCGCTTCCTAGCAACTACAGGCCTATTTCTCTCCTTTCAGTCGTCTCTAAAGTGATGGAAAAGCATATAAACACCGAATTACTAAAATTTATTGAAAAACACAGTCTAATCCAGGACAGGCAGTATGGATTCCGTAATCGCAGATCGACTGCCGACCTCCTTTCCTTTGTCACCCATTCTTGGAACAAGTCTATGGAACTACACGGTGAATCCCAGATTGTCGCTCTAGACATATCCAAAGCATTCGACCAGGTCTGGCACGCAGCGATGCTTAATAGACTTCCGGCCTATGGCCTACCACCAAAACTTTGTACCTGGACAGCAAATTTCCGCTCCAACAGGAGCATTTCTGTTGTTGTGGATGGTCATTCCTCTAAACTGTATCCAATGAATGCAGGAGTTCCTCAAGGTTCAGCTTTAGCCCCTACTTTGTTTCTTCTCCACATCAATGACCTCCTCTCTAGCACATCCAACCCAGTTCACAGTTACGCGGACGACAGCACCCTCCACTCAAATATACAATATTCTGAGCCTGTCTGTTTATCCCAATTAGATGAGGATCGCAGACTCATGAAGGGTTCTGTCTCCGTGGATCTCCAAATAATATTAGACTGGGGAAGTAGAAATCTTGTACAATTCAACTCCACCAAATCACAGTCTTGCTTTCTTTCTCATAAGAGATACGCCAGCCCTTAACCCATCATAATGAACAACCCAGTTATTCAAAGTAACGAGTCCTTTTCACTTGTTGGCATTTCTGTGGATCGAAATCTCAATTGGCACCAACATGTCCCATCAATTGCAGAAGCGGCTGCTAAGAAATTAGGTTTCCTCTTCCGGACTCGCAAATACTTTTCACCAGCTAATCTCTAGACCTTATATACTTCACAAATAAGATCAAACCTCGAATATTGCTCCCACATCTGGGGTGCTGCTGCCGTTTCTACACCCGCTATCCTGGACTCCATTCAGAAGAGAGCTATATGTCTTATCGGTGACCCTACCCTCACCCAAAGGCTGTCATCCCTTGTCCACCAACGTGCCGTTGGTGATATCTCTCTCTCTCTCTCGCTCTCTCTCGCTCTCTCTTTTATAGATATCTGCACGGGCACTGCTCAGAGGAGCTTTCTTCCATAGTTCCTCCACCTGCTGCCCCCAACAGATCTACCAGCGGAACATAGCGAATGTACCCTTTTACTGTTCAGGTCACCAGACATAGAACATCTTGTTATGCCCGCTCTTTTGTCCCGAGGACTTCCAAGTTGTGGAATTCCTTGCCGGCACATGTTTTTCCTTCTCCCCGAACCTCCAAACCTTCAAGTCAAGAATTAACAAGTTGCATCTTTCCTTCTTGTCGACACTCACGGTACGATAGTATTTAGGCTATAAGCCCTTGGTGGTGTGTTGTTAAAATAAAATAAAACGTCTTGCTTGTACCAAAATTGAAGTTTCTGTAATAGAAAATTAATTTGTCGAAATTAGCAAGATTTTAAAACAAATTTACCACTTTAAAGCCCTTCCTGTATCCGTATTTTTTATTATTACCGTTTAAAGCCATAATTTTCAACTTAGCACATACCAAAGTAAGTAGATTGTGATTTAGTGCAAAGTCTGAGTGATCAGTAACATTTGAATTAAATTAGTAATTTTGTATAGCGATAAACGTGATTTGTAACATTTGTTTTTGACTTTAACGTAAGGAAACCCATTGCAGTTTATTTTGTTTCTGCAATTAAAGTGACTCATATCGTCACATATGTACTGTTTGCATGTGTAATTTTATGTGTTATTTTCACCAAGTCTTATTACTTTTATACACTGTATATGGCGATTTGAACGTTAACTTGGCGATACCATCTAAGACGTAGGCTTCAACTTTGTCAGCGTTCGGAAACTGTTGTGCTACCGAGGACCCGTTCCAAATAACGACAGTTGTTTTGACGGACAAATATAAAATCGCAATTAAAGATGTTTGCAACTAATGGTTGTTGACTTAGATAATAATCTTTGTTCTCACCTCTGCTAAAAGTGTGCTTGAAGAGACAATAAAAGAAACATGCTTGCTGAAAGTAGCTGGGAGGAGAAAGGTTAAATTTATTGTACCTACATATTCTGCGACATATTACAAGGTGGAATGAAAACCTTGACTATGTTGGGCTATTATACACAGGGTGGCGCATTGAAAACGATACAGACCGATTTACGTCCAGAGAAATTTTTTTAAAGAAACGCTGAAACACGTCAAATTTAATATTGGGGGGGGGACATGTTTTGACATAAAACTCAATTTTGTCACATAAATCCCTTAAGGGTGGTGATAACAACCATTATATTTTAAATAGGAAACATGAGTCGAGTGTTACACCATTTGAAAGCTCTTTCTTTTCTGAATTCAGCACACTAATTTTTGTGGAAGTTTTATCAACTCGTTTTAAAATTATTAAAAATTATTCACAGTTGGGGTTGCAAGAACGTATTTCATTCATTGTGATAAGAAATGCACTAGTTAGTCAATTTTCCGTTAAAAAAAAACTAAAAAACAAAACCAAACGTTCAAAAATCTTTATTCAGTTAAGTAAGTGTTCAAATTATTGACCACCAGCTTCCATACAAAAGTACAAATTTTGTTCAAATAAAGCTCTGACATTCTGGAGCATTTGTGGAGATATTAGACGGCATTTTTCAACAATGCGTCGTCGTAATTTTTCCAGAGATTTCGGTTCTGTTGCGTAAATTCTACTCTTTAAATGGTCCCATAGAAAGTAGTCTAAAGGAGTTACATCCGGTGATCCAGGGGGCCACTTAATAGCACTTCTACGCCCAGTGCGTTGTCCTGGAAACTCTCTGTTCAAAAACTCCCTAACACGTTGTGAAAATGCGGAGGAGCTCCATCTTGTTGAAACACTAATTTATTTTCTTGATAGCGATCATCATTTTCAACAATTTAATTAGTAGTGGGTAAACGATATCTTCTAGTAACTCCAAATACGTTTCGCCACTCAAATTGCCATCAAGAAAAATTGGTCCTATTAAACGGTCTTTAAAAATGCCAGTCCAGACATTCAATTTCTGTAGAGTTTTAGTGTGGACTTCGTGAAAACTTATTGGATTATTGTCTGCTCAATAACTACAATTATGACGATTGACTGTAGAGTTTAATAAAAACGTACTCGTCTGAAAAACAGATTCTGAACAGAAAGTTCCCGTTATCAGCTATTCGTGCAGTTATAATTTCACAAAACTCCAGCCGCCGATCAAAATCATCTTCATTCAGTTGTTGTACAAGATGAATTTTATAGGGGTGAAATTTATGATGCTTCAATATTCGCTGAATAGTTCTTCTTTTGATGTTTGAAACAGTGGCCAATTTTCTCGTGCTCAAAGTTGGGTCTGCAACAATTTTTCCAAAAACTTTAATATAGGTAGTCTCATTTCTAACCGGAAATTCACGTTCAGGATCCCGTTTTTTGTTGGCTACTGAACCACTTTGTCGAAACTTTGCAACTAACTCCAAAATGTATTTTCTGTTAACACGTGTGTTCGGATGTCGTTCATTAAACAAATTTGCGGTACGGTTGGCAGTCATCGTTTTTGACAAAAGAGTAATTATTTCAACTCTTTCTTCTACAAAATACACCATTGTGAAATTTATTTTCGGTAGTACTATCAAGTATCAAACTGAAATAATCAACCGCATTTCTCTCATTCCGATAAGAAATGTTCTGATAGTCAATTTTTTGTTTACAAACCAACAAAACATTGACTATCATCACATTTCTTATCGGAATGAGTGAAATGCGTTTTTGCAGCTTCAACTGTGAATAATTTTTTAACGAGTCGATAAAACTTCCAAAAAAATAGTGTGCTGAATTCAGAAAAGAAAGAGCTTTCAAATGATGTAATACTCGACCCATGTCCCCTATTTAAAATATAAGGGTTGTTATCACCACCCTTAAGGGGCTATTGTGACAAAGTTGAGTTTAATGTCAAAACATGTCCCCCTCAATATTAAAATTGACGTGTTTCAGCGTTTCTTAAAAAAAAATTCTCTGGACGCAAATCGGTCTGTTTCGTTTTCAATGCGTCACCCTATATATATTTGCAAATCTCCAGGTAAGTATGAAATCTCAAGGTATTTATTATTTATATAGTGTTCAATCATGTTAACTTCCAAGTTATCGGTAAAGCTATTTACGAACGGAACCCTTTTTGCATACAAACATACTTCAAGTATCTTATCTAAATAATGAGCAACGGATTTTGGAATTTTTGGGCGCCTCTGGTGTAAATGATTTGAATACTAAACACAAAAACCTACATATGAAATCATGAGAAAGAGATTTAAGATAAATCCTGAGTTAGATGGATATTCGTGTTAGATAGTCTTGATTTAAGATCTTCTAAGTTGGTGCTACTGGTTTTAGAAGGAGACTAAGAGCTCTTTTTGACGTCGGCCACAATATATTGACTAAGATATCAGGTTACACACCGGGTATTTGTCCCCTATTAGCGTTGATTTTACAATGTGTAGAGTTAGTTAAAAGGACCGATTCTCAAACATTATTAACATGAAAGAATTCTCTGCATAGCAAGTGTGTTGTGGTAATGCGTTTTTATATAAATGATGCTTTGCTTGTAACAAAATGTCCGTTTTGTTTTAATAAAACATAATTTCGCTTCCGTAACACAACTCTGACAATTCTCTTAATTGGCATTTTTAATAAATACATATTCCGTGTGTGTGTTTTGTTTCTTTAACATCGGCCTATTTCCGCGACTATGGCCAATCACCGACGCCAGGGAGCAGTTTCACCTCACTATCCTGGAAATGTTGCCGAACCCCTGCCTTTCTGTAAGGAGGGTAGGGATCTTTAACGTGCCCAACACCGCATGGACACGGGTCAGACGGCTTTACGCCCCCTCCAAAGGGAGGAACGTGCAGACATTCAACTTGCTCAAATACAATGCCAGAACCTCGTTTGATGTTAATTTTGCAGTTTGTACTGAAAAAGTGAAAGGAGTATCCTGCGATCGAACCCAGTACCCTTCGGTTCAGAGGCACACGTTCCCACCCCTGAACCACCGAGGTTCTAATACATATTCTAAAAACACCTGTGTAAAACGGAAAAGCCGTATAAAATATATTTTTAATCATAAGGAATTTTATAAAGCAAAGATCGGAATTTTAGCGAATTTTCTTAGAAAAAATTCACTAATGGCGAGATCCTGACTCTTGAAATTTAGAAAAATTACACACCGAGAACTCAAAAAATAATGGTCCGATTTTGATACAATTGGGCACGTACCTTCCTTTTGTAAGCCGATTGGGTAAGTTCGTTAGCCAGAAAAATCGAATTAGGTTTTCTGTGAAAATTGGTCGTTCTCTTTCGGGAAAAAAATGTATCTCAAAACATAGAAAAGCTCTGGTTACCAAATTTGGCACATAAGTTTACGATATTAAAGGAAAACTATACACCAAAATTTATATTTCTATATTACAAGAAAAAAAGTTATAAATTTTTTTTGTACCAGATCATTTCTATGAAAATTCACTACCATAACGCACTTGCTGCGTCCAGACTTTTATCACTTAGAATACGCCGGTAAAAATATAGACATTGCCGAATATTCGTTCTTAAAAAATTTCACCAACGTGGTGAGTTAAAGAAGGAAATCAACACTTCTAGAACTAAACAGACACCAATTTTACAGCATATATAAATTGGTCCACCGGCCAGGTAAAATGAGTTCCGGATATGAGTTCAGAATTGAAAACCGCCATACCTACCGTTTATTTTGATAAATCCCTGTTTGGTTTTGCTTAGAAATATAAGATTTATTTAATTATATATATATATATATATATATATATATATATATATATATATATATATATATATATATATATATATATATATATATATATATATATATATATTTGTCCGAAATATCTAAACCAATGTTATTTACCTTTTTCATATTTCATACATACAGGTGTCCCTAATACAAAGTTTTCTTAAAGGAGTTGACAGAGTTTTGTCGGCCCGACTGTATTTTTTTTTCGTTAATTTTCCAGACACGCATCTAATAACCGAGGGTTGTGATACCGCCATAATGTTCTCTCATTTATAGCTGTTTTCGCAATAGATCCTAGTAGTAAATAACATTGTGTACTGTTGTGACTCCAACCTACAAGTTAAAGTAGGCTGCCGAAATAACTTAGGGTTTAGAGGACTACAAATATTTTCCAGTGTGTTATAACTCACTGGTGCCCTAGGTGTGGCCCCAGTGTTAGGACATTGTAAAATGTCATTTGTTTATTTCCGTTATATAGTAAAAGCCTCCGTCAGAATTGGGAATAAGAGGAATACCGTGACTAAAATTACCGGAAAACTGCATGTCTGGCCAAAACTAAAATAGAAATCCGGTCTTTCCGTTTTATTTTTATTTTTCATACCCGATGCATACCATTCAGTCCTGGTGAGAACCATATTTTAAGTATAAATATTTCCATTGTAAATACAGTATATTATTTTGTGTTATTGTATTATTTTGTATATATATATATATATATATATATATATATATATATATATATATATATATATATATATATATATATATATATATATATATATATATATATATATATATATTCCAGAAAAAACGACTTTAAAACGTTATACAATAATTGTGATATAAATGTAATAACCACCATTATAATGTTCACGGAACCACGGAAGATTCAAAACTCACCTAAACCGCATTGGTGTAGAACCAACACCATATTGTAATTGCGATGGGATTTTAATTTGTGATTTGGAGCATATTTTGTTTTCTTGTAACTTGTACGAAAGTCAACGAAACACACAACTCTAAATATTGAAACAGACTCTTACTGAAATACACTATCCCTTAAACTTAAACTACCTTTTCAACTTAAAAGTTTATCCACTTACCAAATGATTTTTGATTTTAATGTAAGTTCCACAACTGAATATTTGTTTCTGAAATTTAGGATTTCAGGAAAACTCTGCTCCCAGGTGCTCTGTACCGACCTCCTAGTGCAGATGTGGTAAATTTTATTGAAGCCTTGGACAACATACTTTCTCGTATTTGCAACCAGTGTGGCAATATTGTGTGTACTGGAAATTACAATGTTAACCTTTTGTACTGGCCAAATTCAGTAAGCACTTGTTTGGAGACATTTTGCTTGAAACAAATCATTGATGAACCAACGAGGGTGTCGGGCACATCGAGCACTCTTAACCACATGTTTGTGACGGATTCTTTCAGCATTCTGTAATATGGTACCATTAATGGAGATCATATATACGACCATAAAATTCTCTTCTGTGACGCTGCGTCTTTCAAGATCAAGGCTGAGCCAAGGGTTAAAAACTTTCTGAAGTTTGAAAATGTTAACTACTAGAACTTTATTGTAGAGCTGCCTAACATTGACTGGCACAAATTATTTATTGAGTTAGACATGGATAAAAAGATTTACATGTTTAATTCTATTATACTCTCAATACTTGAGCAACAGGTGTCGCTTGTGAAAGGCCGGGTTACAAAACCAAAAGCAGAATAGTTAGCCCACGATTTTAAAACGATGATGAAAGATAGGGACGAGACTTGGCGGTGGTACAAGAAAACTATGTATTCTTGTGACTGGAACAGGTATAAACAGTTACGAAATTTAACAGTAAGAACTGTAAGAAGGAAGCCTCGGCGGTCCAGGGGTAAAAACGTGTGCCTCTGAATCGAAGGGCACTGAGTTCGATTCCCAGGGTTTCCCTTTCACTTTTTTAGTACAAACTGTAATAAATTAAGATCAACCGAGGTTGTGGCATTGTATTTGAGCAAATTGAATGTCTGCACGTTCCGCCTTTCGGAGGGGACGTAAATCCGCCGGTTCCGTTTCCATGCGATGCTGGGCACGTTAAATATACCTACTCTTCTTACAGAAAGGCAGGAGTTTGGCAAAATTTCCAGGATAGTAAGGTAAAACTGGTCCCTGGTGTCGGTGATTGGCCATAGTCGCGGAAATAGGCCGAAGTTAAGGTAAAAAAAATACTTTTCTCACCAAATGTTAAGTTAAACCAATCATGTAGTCCCAATCAGTTAGGAGGTCGATAAAAATCAATTACTTAATAGCCGTGTCATATTTATTAGAAACAGCAATTGAAATAAATACATTTGAATGCCCCATATCTGTTACATATTGAATTGTAAGCATATGCAGACACAATTACAATAGCTACAATAGATTACTTCATGGGGTGCAATTTATATCACCCTCCTTGTGTGTTCCCTAGTATTTCTTCTGCATCATTCTCACTGAGATCGAGGGTTCGCTGAAATGTTTCAATCTAGAAAGTTTGGGAGTCATCGTCACAATAAAACAAGCTATCTACTAAAATCATAAACTTCAGTTGTTGAGATTGGCTTTCCTAAGCTTAATGTACTGGATCCTATAACGTAATTTATTAATTCAATTCGTGCAGTATTTCTTTCATACAGTTTAAGTTTGCACAGTAATTTACTGAAAAATTACATATCTTTTAATTAATTTTCTTTATCTTTGGTTCTAATATTATGTTTAATTGGCAAGTCTCAAACCTTTATTATTAAAAGAATCTGCTTTTTCAAAAAAAAGTAACCTATGTCATGTGCGGCAAAAATACTGGACAAGAAAACAGTAAAACCAAGGAAACCCTGCATGACATCAGAAATACTAAAGCTAATACAAGAAAGTAAGAGCTGGAGGTAGATTGAGAACGAACAGAAACATATATATATATATATATATATATATATATATATATATATATATATATATATATATATATATATATATGTGTATATATATATATATATATATATATATATATATATATATATATATATATATATATATATAGTAGGGTCCGGATTTTACGAGTAGCAGATGTAACGAACTTCTCATTTGACAAGCAAATTTTGATGAATTGAATGGACTTGTGTGTGTGTGTTGTTTCTTTAACGTCGGCCTATTTCCGCGACTAAGTCCAATTACCGACGCCAGTGAGCAGTTTCACCTCACTATCCTGGAAAATTTGCCGAACACCTGCCTTTATGTAAGAAGAGTAGGGATCTTTAACGTGCCCAACATCGCATGGACACGGGACCGACGGCTTTACGCCCCCTCCGAAGGGCGGAACGTGCAGACATTCAACTTGCTCAAACACAATGTCAGAACCTCGGTTGATGTTAATGTTACAGTTTGTACTGAAAAAGTGAAATGAGAACCCTGGAATTATACCCAGTACCCTTCGGTTCAGAGGCACATGTTCTTACCTCTGAACCACTGAGGCTCTTGAATGGACTTGTGTAAGAGACAATGCCAAAATATTTCTGATTTAACAAAACGATTTCGGTTTAATGGGGTAATTATTGCGCTGACCCGCTCACAATTTTATGGGGATACACAGATGTGCGAAAGTAAACAAGAGGGCTTCGTCCTCCTCTGAATCTCGTTGCCTCTCTACCTAAAAATTAGACCATTCAGACACACCAGGACTAGATGCACAAGTTTCTTGATTGAGACATGACACTCATGGGTAATAAATTTTGCTGTACACAACACAAAGGAAAAGATTTATGGGTTCTTCCACTCAGACAATGATAAAGTCCCTCTTACCACTTAAAATCAACGTTCGCACTAATGCTGGGAATTTATCGGTTTGTGTATTCGAATATTCGTTCCGAAAGTTTCACGACTATTCAAATTATTCGGGTATTCGAATATTCGTGGAGTATTCGAATATTCGTGGAGTATTCGAATATTCGTGGAGTATTCGAATATTCGAATGTTCGTCGAGTATTCGAATATTCGCAGAGTATTCGAATATTTGCACAGTAATAAACACTCCCCTAAGCCCATGAATGTCTCGTTATCATTTTTTAAACTTCCTCTGTTTTCCAGAAAATCAGCTATTTAATTCTTTTTCAAATAATTCCGGAAATTTTTCATTGTTTATTTTAGAAAGATTAATGACGATTATAATGTCGGTTTCATTGTGCTTATCACAACATCAGGTAGGTTTTTAGTCATACTTACGTTAATTGCAAATACATATATAAATAAATAAATAAATCTGCATCCCATGTATTTGCGTTTTAAGCTAATAATGTGCTTAGCTAGAAAAATATGGCTAATTTATAATTTATAGTAGATGGTGTACATATTGTTGAAACCAAGCAAAGAGAGACTATACAGTGCAAAGCTAACAAATTATTCATAATCACTTATATGAAGGATCTACCTTTTATCCTGCGATGAGTGCTTCTAAGAATCTTCTGGGAATCATTCGCAGCCATTATATATATATATATATATATATATATATATATATATATATATATATATATATATATATATATATATATATATATATATATATATATATATATATATTCGAATATTCGAACTATTCGTATTCGATTCCCAGCTCTAGTTCGTACAACTGTACATTTGTGTAAATTTTATTTTTCTGTTTAGACCTTGTAACTTGCCCCTTATTCCGATCAGTTTTAGATCACCGCACGTTTGAAGCAGGTGAATGGAGTTTTGTTTACACAATGTCCGCACCCGATATTAAAAGAAAACGCCTTACCATTTAAAGGAAACTGTCGATATTAAAACAAGTAAAAACAGAAACGAAAAAAGTTATGTTTGTAGGCAGTACAGTATTGCATTGTCTATATTATCAAAACATTTTAAGTGCGAGAAATGCTATTGCCCAGGATAGTGGTTCCAACACTATTGACAACAAGAGAAAAATTCTATAAACAACCGACATGGAGAACTTGGACAAAGCATTGTTTGATTGGTTTAAATATCAGAGGCACGCAAACATTGTTATAAGTAGTCTATTTCTGCAGGAAAAAGCTGTTTTTCCTAGTAGAGAAATGGGATATGGAGAAAATTTCCAGTGTTCTACAAGTTGGATTTCTTGCTTTAAACAAAGACAATTAATCCAGGAAAAGTTTCTGGGGAAGCGAAATCTGTAAATAAAAAGTCACATCACATTCAAAATAACTTCAGAGAAATATCCTCTTCAGCCACTCAAAAGCCCTGTTTCTCTAAGTCCTGTGACAACTCGAGACTTGCAAAAGTCAAAGCTCACTAAACGCCTTTACACAATCTCAGTCAAGAAAACCATCAAGCATTTACGATGCAAGAAACCGCTATGTCCGCATTCTTTCTGAGGTAAAAAACTCGTTTAATAACCACATCAAAAACAAAGTCTTTTCAAGCTCCAACGGCAACAAACCCTTCTGGACTCTTGCTAAATCTATTGGGAATAATTTCTGGGAACCTCTTGTTTCAGGGGATGAAAATGTTTCTACCACCATGGGCAAAGCTGAACTTTTGCCTCGTTGTTCGCCGGCAATTCTACTCTCAACCCACCTCTAAATGTTTAACCACCGACAGTCCCCAATGTCGCGCATAAAATGACAGATATCATTTTCAAGACTAAAAAGGTACAAAAGTAGATCTCTTCTTTTAATACCAGGAAAGCCTCTGGCCTTGACGAGATCCCAGCAATTGTTATCAAAAAATGCGCACCAGAACTTGCTCCTGTCCTCACTCGTCTCTTTCAGACATCTTACAATAGAGGCATATTCCCTAGTAACTGGAAAACTGTTGGAGTACAACCCGTCCCCAAGAAAGGATCCAAAGCGCTTCCTTGCAACTACAGGCCTATTTATCTCCTCTCAGTCGTCTCTAAAGTGATGGAAAGGTATATAAACACCGAATTAGTAAAATTTCTTGAAAAACACAGTCTACCACGACAGGCAGTATGGATTCCGTCAGCGCGGATCAACTGCTGACCTCCTTTGCTTTGTTACCCATTCTTGGAACAAGTCTATGGAACTACACGGTAATCCCAGATTGTCGCTCTAGACATATCCAAAGCATTGGACAAGGTCTGGCATGCAGCGCTGCTTAATAAATTTCCGGCCTATGGCCTACCGCCACAACTCTGTACCTGGACAGCAAAGTTCCTCTCCAACCGGAGCATTTCTGTTGTCGCGGATGTCCATTCCTCTAAACTGTATCCAATTAATGCAGGAGTCTCTCAAGGTTCAGCTTGAGCTCCTACTTTGTTTCTTTTCCACACCAATGACCTCCTTTCTAGCACATCCAACCCAGTTCACAAGTACGCGGACGACAGCACCCTCTACTCAAAAGTAAAATATTCTAAGCCTGTCTCTTTAGCCCAATTAGATGAGGATTGCAGACTTATGGAGGATTCTCTCTCTGTGGATCTCCAAAAAATATTAGACTGCGAAGAAGATATCATGTACAATTCAACTCCGCCAAATCTCAGTCTTGATTTCTATCTTATAAGAGATACACCAGCCCTAGACACATCACAATAAACAACCAAGTTATTGAAAGTAATTAGTCCTTTTCACTTGTTGACATTTCTGTGGATCGAAATCTCAATTGGCACCAGCATGTCAGATCAATTGCAAAAGCGGCTGCTAAAAAATTAGGTTTCCTCTTCCGGGCTCGCAAATACTCATCACCAGCTAATCTCTATATCTTACATACTTCACAAATAAGGCCAAACCTCGAATACTGCTCCCACATCTGGGGTGCCGCTGCCGCTTCTACACTCGCTATCCTGGACACCATTCAGAAGAGAGCTATACGTCTCATCCGTGACCCTACCCTCACCCATCACCCTTCCATAGTTCATCCATCTGCTGCCCCCAACAGATCTACCAGGGGATCAGAGCGAATGCACCCTTTTACTGTCCAGGTCACCAGACATGGAACATCTTGTTATGCCCGCTCTTTTGTCCAGAGGACTTCCAAGTTGTTTAATTCCTTGCCGGCACATGTTTTTCCTTCTCCTCCGAACCTCCAAACTTTCAACTCCAGAATTAACAAGTTGCCTATTTCCTCCTTGTCGACACCTACAGTACGATAGTATATAGGCTGTAAGCCCTCGTGGTGTGTTGTTGAAATATTTAAAAAAAGACTATAGAAGAAAGTTTGGGATATCTTACAATTAAGTTAAGCAATTCTGCAGAACCATAAAACCGCACGACAAAATAAATTTTTGATCTAATATACGAAAATAAGAACAGACAATTTTATTCCATACACAAGCTAATATTATTGTTATGCAAGAAGCAACAGCAACTCACGAAGACATCAGCGAGGTGGACCTGTTATTCTGAAGATAAATGGGTGCACTCCGAGATATCTTGTAGGTCGGGTGGTCGTGCTACTAGTTCTGCTGTCTTCTAGTAGCTCCGGCACTTTAGATTAACCGCTATTTTTTTGATAATAATCCAACGTGCTGGTCACCGTGTCCCTGTTTATATAAATAAATAGGATTGTATGCAGATGAACTCTGCTTATCTATTTGTCTAGTGGGATTATATAGTAATGAGTGATATTTCATGCATTCACAACAATGTCTTTAGTATGTATGCTGTAAGATGCTGGGAATATTGTTTATGGTTTTAAATGAGTGCGATATGACAGCAAATTCTTAGCTTTTAGTGAATTTTTATATAAAGAATTCACCAATGAAGACATCGTGATTCATGAATTTTGATAAAATGTCTTCAAATAAGCGTGAAATAGGACCCCTAGAACACATATCCGGGATAAGTTTTAATATATATATATATATATATATATATATATATATATATATATATATATATATATATATATATATATATATATATATATATATATATATATATATATGTGTGTGTGTGTGTGTGTGTGTGTGTGTGTGTGTGTGTGTGTCCCAAACTGGATGGGAATGAATTGCTATCTCCCTTATTATTAGAGATAAGGAGACGGTTAAATTAGCAATGTTTTGTAGAATTTCACGCTCGCTCCAAATATGACTTCTATTTTGCCCTGCCTCCTTTCGTTTTCGAGTTATTTTGAAAAAAACAAAATTTGTCGATTTGTTTTCTTTAATATCTAAATAGGCGTTGATCTGACATGTCAACGACTTGCACATTATCAGGACACTTTCTAGAGAGTAATCTTTTTGTGCTATTCCCAACTTTGAATTGTCATTTGTTTTTGAGCTACATGTATCAACGTTTGTTTTCATTATGGCAACCATATTGGATTTTTTGCTCATGTCATAGCCTGTGAAAAGAGCTTTCCAATGATGTACAACATGCTTCAGAAATCTTGTAACTGCACTGACAATTTTGAGAAAAACCGTGTTGAGGATAGTATACTACAATGTCCGAAATATCACCATACAAGGTTAGTTCATGATTTTCCCGACAGCCTCACTACAATCATAAAGACCGACAGTATATGGTTGAATAAAAAGTTTCTTGCATAAAAAACATTTATTCTAATAAGTACACTTGGAGAACCCAGATCACCACAACACATCTTTTTAAAGACCTTAAAACATTTTTCATAGGTTTCAGATTTTCTGTGTCAATGTGGTTGTTATTACACCAAATATCTTTTGCCACGCATGACTTGTCCACTCTACTATATCTCAACTATGCCAGATGTTCACGAAACCTAGTCTCAATGGTTCTCTTAGTCCACCCAACGTATTTAACATTACAATATTTACAACCTATTACAACTTACGAGTTTCCTTCCTGTGGACATCAAATTCAATAGAGGCATATTCCCTAGTAACTGGAAAACTGCTGTAGTAAAACCCGTTCCCAAGAAACGATCCGAAGCGCTTCCAAGCAACTACAGGCCTACTTCTCTCCCTTCAGTCATCTCTAAAGTGATGGAAAGGTATATAAACACCGAATGACTAAAATTTCTTGAAAAATACAATCTAATCCACGACATCAGTATGGATTCCGTCACGCGGATCAACAGCTGACCTCCTTTGCTTTGTCACCCATTCTTGGAACAAGTCTATGGAACTACACGGTGAATCCCAGATTGTCGCTGTAGACATATCCTCTCTACAATCATAAAGACGGACAGTATATGGTTGAATAAAAAGTTTAGTTTCTTGCATACAGAAAATTTATTCAAACAGATAAGTACACTTGGAGAACCCAGATCACCACAACACATCTTTTTAAAGACCTTAAAACATTTTACAAATATCTTTTGCCACGCATGACTTGTCTACACTACCGTATCTCAACTGTGCCAGATGTTCAATGGTCTTCTTAGTCCACTGAACGTATTTAAGATTACAATCTTTACAATATATTACAACCTACGAGTTTTCTTCCTGTGGACATCAAATTCAAGAGAGTCATTATTTTAAATAACTGGTACATGTAGAAAAGGAATAATAATATTGACTCTCTTGAATTCGATGTTTACAGGAAGAAAACTACCACTTTAAGCTACATTCCAAACTACTCACATCGTACGTTTACACAAAAAAAGGCCGGTTTAAATTTCTTAGTGAATAGATTAATAAAATTTCCCTTAAGTGAAAATAGATACAGAGTGGCGCATTGAAAACGAAACAGACCGATTTGCGTCCAGAGAATTTTTTTTAAGAAACGCTGAAACACGTCAATTTTAATATTGAGGGGAACATGTTTTGGCATAAAACTCAACTTTGTCAGATCAACCCCTTAAGGGTGGTGATAACAACCCTTATATTTTAAATAAGCAACATGGATTGAGTGTTACATCATTTGAAAGCTCTTTCTTTTCTGAATTCAGCGCACTAGATTTTTTGGAAGTTTTATTGACTCGTTTAAAAATTATTCACAGTTGGAATTGCAAGAACGTATTACATTCATCGTGATAAAAAATGCACTAATTAGCCAATTTTTCGTTAAAAAAACTAAAAAAACAAAACCAAACGTTCAAAAATGTTTATTCAGTTAAGCAAGTGTTCAAATTGTTGACCACCAGCTTCCATACAAAAGTACAAATTTTGCTCAAAACGAGCTCTGACATTGTGGAGCATTTGTGGAGTTATTAGATGGCATTCTTCAACAATGCGTCGTCGTAATTCTTCCAGAAACTCCGGTTCTGTTGCGTAAATTCTACTCTTTAAATGGCCCCATAGAAAGAAGTCTAAAGGAGCTAAATCCGGTGGTGTAGGGGGCCACTCAATAGTACCTCTACGCCCAATCCATTGCTCTGGAAACTCTCTGTTCAAAAACTCCCTAACACGTTGCGAAAAATGCGGAGGAGCTCCATCTTGTTGAAACACTAATTTGTTTTCTTGATAGCGATCATCATTTTCAACAATGTCAATTAGTAAAGGGTGAACTATATCTTCTAGTAACTCCAAATACGTTTCGCCACTCAAATTGCCATCAAGAAAAATTGGTCCGATTAAACGGTCTCTAAAAATGCCAGTCCAGACATTCAATTTATGTGGAGTTTGTGTGTGGAATTCGTGAAAATTTCTTGGATTATTATCTGCCCAATAACGACAATTATGACGATTGACTGTAGAGTTTAATAAAAACGTACACTCGGCTGAAAAACAGATATTGAACAGAAATTTCAAGTTATCAGCTATTCGTGCAGTCATAACTTCACAAAACTCCAGCCGCCGATCAAAATCATCTTCATTCAGTTGTTGTACAAGATGAATTTTATACGGGTAAAATTTATGACGCTTCAATATTCGCTGAATAGTTCTTTTGGTGTTTGAAACAATGGCCAATTTTCTCGTGCTCAGAGTTGGGTCTGCAGCAATTTATCCTAAAACTTCAATCTCAGTAGTCTCATTTCTAACCGTAAATTCACGTTCAGGATCCCGTTTTTTGTTGACTACTGAACCACTTTGTCAAAACTTTGCAACTAACTTCAAAATGTAGTTTCTGTTAACATGTCTGTTCGGATGTCGTTCATTAAATAAATTTGCAATACGGTTGGCACAGTCATCGTTTTTGAAAAAAAGAGTAATTATTTCAACTCTTTCTTCTACAGAATACACCATTGTGAAATTAATTTTCGGTTGTACCATCAAGTATCAAACCGACCGATAAACTGAAATAATAAACCGCATTTCTCTCATTCCGATAAGAAATGTTCTGATAGTCAATTTTTTGTTTACAAACCAACAAAACATTGACTATCAGCACATTTCTTATCGGAATGAGTGAAATGCGGTTTTGGATCTTCAACTGTGCATAATTTTTAAACGAGTTAATAAAACTTTCAACAAAATTAGTGTGCTGAATTCGGAAAAAAAGAGCTTTCAAATGATGTACCACTCGACCTGTGTTCCCTATTTAAAATATAAGGGCTGTTATCACCACCCTTAAGTGGCTGATGTGACAAAGTTGAGTTTTATGTTAAAACATGTCCCCCTGAATATTAAAATTGACGTTTTTCAGCGTTTCTTAAAAAAAATTTCTCTGGACGCAAATCGGTCTGTTTCGTTTTCAATGCGCCAGCCTATATAGTGTATAATTAGAGTACATTAAAAACGTGGCTAAACATAACGGGTATTCGGATTGCTTAGTGGAAAAAGTAACTAATAGATACAGAACAAAGAAAATGTTAGTAGAATGCACGACATTCAGGAAAAATAAAATAGAGAAAAAATATACCTACCTATCTTTTGACCCATGTATCACAAGAGGTCTCTAGAGCATTTTTAAGAAAGCCGATTTGCAGCTAATTTTTTGACAAAAAATAATTTAAGAAATTTGTTAGGTAAAGATAAAGATACTGAATTGTCGGTATCTATGAGATAGGTTGTAAAGATTGTAATCTTAAATACGCTAGCCAGACTAAGAGAACCATTGAGACTAGATTTCGTGAACATCTGGCACAGCTGAGATACACGACCATTTTTCCGGCATTTTGAGTGTTCTGCGGAGAAAATAACATGAGGACAATTTTTTACAGGATTTTACAGGCGCAATAACTACGCATAGTCTTAATCTGTTAGTATGTTCAGTTTTTGAAAAAAAAGAGTATTATCTGTCGAGATTTCCTCCCCTTTCATCTCTCCTATAGCTTGCGAGTGTTTGGCGCTATATTTCTTGATACCATTTTATAGGATCAATAACCATACTTAGTCTTAATCTGTTAGTCTATTCAGTTTTTGAAATAACATTTTTATCAGCTGTCAAGATTTCCTCCCCTCCCATCTCTCCTACGGCTTGCGAGTATTTGGCGCTATATTTTTTGATAGCATTTTATAGAAGCAATAACCATGCTTATTCGTAATCTGTTAGTATGTATAGTATTTGAAATAAAAATTTAATTATCTGTTAAGATTTTCTCCCCTCCCATCTCTCCTATGGCTTGCAAGTATTTGGGGCTATATTTTTCTGATAGAATTTAATAGGCGCAATAAATGCGTTTAGTCTTAATCTGTTCGTATGTATAGTTTTCGAGATACAATTTTAAATGTCTGTCGAAATTTCCTCCCCTCCCGTCTCTCGTACGGCTTTCGAGTGTTTGGTTCTATATTTTTTGATAACATTTTATAGGAGCAATAACCACGCGTAGTCTTAATCTGTTACTATGTTCAGTTTTTGAAATAAAAATTTTAATATCTGTCCAGATTTCCTCACCTCCCATCTTTCCTAGTGCTTGCGAGTGTTTGGCGCTATATATTTTTTCATAGCATATTATAGGAGCAATACCTAGGGTTGGTCTTAAGCTGTTAATGTGTATAGTTTTTTAAATATAAATGTAATTATCTGTCAAGATTTACTCCCCTCCCATCACTCCTAGTGCTTGCGAGTGTTTGGGACTATAATTTTTTGATCGAATTTTATAGGAGCAGTAACCACGCTTAGTCTTAATTTGTTTGTATGTATAGTTTTTTAAATAAAAATTTGAATAACTTTCAAGATTTTCTGCCCTCCCATCTCTTCTATAGCTTGCGAGTACTAGGTGCTATATTTCTATGATAGCTTTTAATAGGGTCAATAACTTTGCCAAGTTTTAAGCTGATGTTATGTAATATTGACGTTAGTATGGGACTTTCGGTTATTACGGATCTAGATTGCTCGTCAAATTTTATGGTAGGTTCTACTAACATACTATGTCATTTTTCTCAACCATTTTTGAGATATTTGTCTTTTTTCAAAATTTCTTAAAAAACATTGTCACATTTAAACACCTGTATTTCTCTTATTTTTCAACCTGAAGAGTTGAAATTTTGAAATGTCACAAAATATTTGGAATTTACTAAAGCTAGCACAAATTAGACAGGAAGTCCGAAATAGACCGGTCAATCGTGACAACTTTAAACCTAATAACTCTCTTATTTTAAATAGAACACCCTATATTTTATAACGCTAGTTCATGCACTTTTAATTGTTCTTTTGATTGGTATCAGCATTCCCTATACCTAAGTCCCACCGATTTGAGGATATTTAAACATTATTTTCGATAAGAAATAATTATTAGTCAGTTAATCTGGAAACCTCTCTGCAAACACACGACATGTTTTGCTAACAATTCGATTACACTCCCCGTAAATAATAATTAAATTCAAAAATTCATCGTTTGTGTAATTGAAGTGTGCCATTATTGTGAAAAATACTGTCTTTTATTAAAATACAATTGACAAACGTACTTTACAGTACAACCATTAAGTTTACTGTCGGAAGATGACGTTTAAAATTTTTATCTCCTGGGCAACCTGATAAACTAACTGATAATTATTTCTTATCGCAAATATGCCTCGAAGTGAACGGTGCAAATTTCGAAGATTTATTGTGAAGTGACAACACACAAATCTCTTTGTTCCCTAGTTATGCGTTACTACTAAAGTCAGATACTTTTCCGAGGAACAACCTTTGGTTCGTGCATTAGGATTGTAGTTAATTTTATGAACACTAGTTGATTCCAGAATATCTCTATAGTGTTGAAGATCGTGATAAGTATACCCCCTAGGTGTTTTCATAAATATCAATTCTATCGACCTTGTGTTTGAGGATATCTTCTTTGACCTAGTCGAATGTCATTATCAGTAAAGTCTAAGTGTTTGTTGCCAAGACTCCAGATACCAGTATCTTTAGCGTAGCGAGCACCATACGACTGATCAATGGTAGCAAGCATCTGTGGTTCAGTAAAAGACTTTTCTACATAATACCGAACTCGTTCAGGATATTGCTCCAAAAATTCTTGATATGCTGGGTTGTTTGTGATAGTTTGTAGATCTGCCTCAAGCTCTTCAAATGTTGGGATATCCTCATCGGAACTTGTCTCCTCCCCTGGTTCGGCTTCAAAAACTTCATGGTCTTTAAGGAACTCAACTTTGGGTTTCTTTTCTGGTATGTCATCAGCAGCTTTTTCTTTGATCTGTTTAGCTGGTGACTGCAGTTTAAGCGTTGATGTGTTTTTAGATATTTAACTTAGTGGATCAACAATTGGTTTATATAAACGCTGCAGGACTTCATCATTCTCAGCTATACCAAGCTTAAGCATTAAATGTTTTTTTAGAATGTTTTCAGCAAGTTGTAAAATCTTTTTCTCAATTTTTCTCTCTTGGTTACCCATCACCTCCATCTTGCTAAAGTTATTTGTTTCAAACAACCTCTCGACCTGATGTAAGCCACTTGTTAGTTGATCATTCTAAGAGATACAAGCTGTTTGGTAGTTTAAGGTGTACTAGCTTTGAAGTGGATGCATGTCTACCTATCTAGTGTTAGGTATCTCTCACGACAACTGGTAGACAGCTGTCCTGCTAGACACCTGTCTAACAGCTGTCTAACAACTGTCTAACATGTTTTGTAATAAAAATTGAAATATCTAACAATACGCCATTTCCACTACGGGTGCGAGTGATCGTGGGTATATTTATTGACAGCATTATATAAGAGCAATGATAACCCTGCTGGATTTTAATTTGTTTCCACGTAAGTTTCTGATATTGTGACTAAGTAACTTAAAAAAACTTAAAATGTATCTTGTGCGTCACCCTCGGTACGGTCCTGTAAAGCGTTCGGTTGTTTTCGTGACCTGACCTGACCTGACCTGACCTGACCTGACCTGACCTGACCTGACCTGACCTGACCTGACCCTGGTATTCGAGTCACGTTAATTGTTAAAAAATAATATAATATTATAATACTGTCGCACTACCTGGGCGTAATGTGTAGGAGAACCATTATTACTAAGTGAAATTAATCAATAAACCGAAAACAAAGGAAATGTGGACGGAATCAACGACGTTTAGAAGAGAGAAATCCGAAACAAACTTTGTTTGCTTACCATTTGAATATCGAATCACCAGGGGTCTAGATAGCATTTTTAAGAAAGTCAACTTGCAGCTAACATTTTCGACAAAAAATACCTTTAAAAACTTGCTAGGTAACCCAAAAGACAAGGATAACACGCCCAAAATGTCGGGAATTTATGAAATAAGTTGTAAAGATTGTAATCTTAAGTACGTCGGACAAACAAAAAGATCGATTGGAATTAGATTCAAAGAACACTTTATTACGTTACGGTACTATAGATAGATCTTCCGTCGCCCGACATATTTGGGATAATAATCATCACGTTAATGAAGATAATCTAATATTAATCAAAAATGTTAGACAACCAGGACAGGTAAACGCGTTGGAGAGTATATCTATTGCGAAATATACTTACAACAAAAAATGTATGAACGTTTCACCACCGCCGATTACGAGCCACGCGGTGGCTTGCTTTGTAAAATAAATTTCCACGTTTAAACACGTCCTAGAGATAACATAAGGGTACAGTTATTTTCGCCAAAGAAAACTATGTTAATTTAGTTCTCGTTGAACCGTCCCAAAATTCTTAGAGATGAACACCTTTTAGATAAGTCAATAAAGACAGTTCAAAGACCTCGTCCGGCGATAAAAATACAATACACTGCAGAATTTGCCTGCGACTAGCTTCCCTCTCAGTTCGGTCTCTTTATCTAAGGTCGGGTATATAAGGTGATGTTCGTTTTTAAAGTAGTTAGACTTTTCCGCCCAGTATCAGGAAAATGATACTCGAAAATAACCGCATGCGTAAACTAGCTCAACGCACCGGCAACCCCACCGACAAACGAGACGCTAACAGACTCATCAAACAAGTACGATCCGCCCTACAAGAACTCCGCAACAATCGTTGGAAGCAGCGCCTGCAAAGCCTGTCTACCCAAGACAATTCCGTCTGGCAAATGGCAAAAGCCCTTCGCTCCCAAAAACTTCCGATATCCCCACTTCACTGCCGTAGCGGTGTCGTATACACGGATGCGGAAAAAGCTACTGCATTCGCAGATCATCTGGAGTTGCAATTCAGCCCGAATTATAACAACGTTGATCTGTCGCGCGCAGCAACAACGCACCGCTACGTCAGGAGTGCGCTTCGCGCCACCCTAGAGACAACTATCGAGCCCACAACTTTCGAAGAAGTTTCCCAAATAATCAAAGCATTAAAAAATAGGAAAGCTCCTGGATACGATGGAATCTCCAACGTAGCCCTGAAAAACATCCCCCGCAAAGCCGTGGTATTCCTAGGTACGATTATGAATGCCATGCTGCGATTTCAACATTTTCCTTCCATGTGGAAACTTGCCGACATTATCAACATCCCGAAACCCAGCAAAGATCCGCTGTTCCCTCAGAACTACAGGCCCATTAGCCTGCTACCAGTCATCGGCAAAATCGCCGAAAAACTGATTCAGAAGAGGCTAGCTTCATTCACCGCAGAAAATCACATCCTCCCGGATGAGCAATTCGGTTTCAGAGACCAGCACTCCACCACAGACCAAGTCCTTCGTGTGGTAAAAAACATCACCGAAGGATTTAATAAAAACAAGTCAACTGGTGCAATATTTCTTGACATTGCTCAAGCCTTCGATAGGGTTTGGCATCCGGGCCTCCTAAACAAATTTCTATCATTTAATTATCCTCTTTCTCTGATTCTGCTAATCAGGTCATACCTGCAACAGAGGAAGTACCAGGTCAAACATCTGGGAGCCAGATCTAGAACGTACCCAGCCACGGTTGGTCTCCCGCAGGGTTCTGCTATCTCCCCTCTGCTGTACAATATATTTGTCGCAGACATTCCGACAGCCCCCCTAAACGTGACATACGCACTGTACGCAGACGACACGACCATCCTCAGCAGCTCCACTCAGCCGAGGATAATAACCGAACGACTTCAGACCGCCGTAGTCCAGCTGCAAGCATGGTATAGGAAATTCCTTTTAGCCATAAACCCCGATAAATATTCAGGTGTCCTATTTTCCAAGAGGAGACACACACCCCACGATCACGTTTCATTAGACAACCGTCTAATACCCTGGCAAGATTCCGCCAAATACCTCGGGGTTTTCCTCGACAAACACTTAGCATGGCGTCCCCATGTCGATCACGCTCGAAAAAAAGCCTCGATGTTCATCTCGAAGCTGTTCCCACTTCTAAATAGAAATTCCAAATTGTCCATGAACAATAAGTTGCTCATGTACAAAGTCATTACCCGGCCAGCCTTGACCTATGCATCCCCTGCATGGGCCACCGCGGCCGTAACACACAACAAGACCCTTCAAATAATCCAGAACAAAATTCTGAGAATGGTTACCGGAGCGCCATGGTTTGCCTTCGATACTTGAGTTTATAACTAAATTATCCACAACCCAGTTCGCAAAAGCCGCTTCTCACCCAAATGCTCTTCTCCGTAGTGCCACGGACTACGACGAGCAACTTCCACATAGGCATAAGCGTCCAAAGCTTATACTTACCCGCTAAACGCCGCCGCGGCAAAAACAGAATGGAAACATTGATACCCAAAAAGTCATTGTGTGTAAATCTTTCCGACGGAGGTATGGTCTAAGGTCCGGTACTCCCTGGGAGGGAGTTTTAGTGAGTATTTATAATTTTTCATCCTCTGATGGCGCTAACTTGGATAGTAAAATGATCGTCAGGTCTTTTAAAATATGTTGTGGTGATTTGGGTTCTCCAAGTGTACTTATAAGAGAACCATTATGTTGATATACTAGGAAGTTTTTATGATAGCTCTCGTCATTTTTTATGATTAATGTCAGGAAACAGGCACATTCGTCAAAGTAATATTTGTTACTTAGTAATTGAGTAACTTAGTATATTAAAACTTTATATTTTTTTACCAAGCAAAAGATCAAAATAAAGATCTAAAAAGGTTATTTTTGTTTACCTTTAAAAATTTTTCAAGATCCTCCTAGTTCCTTAAGGTGACCCCCAGGGGGTCGGGAGCCACACATGTATTAGACAAGGGAGACAAATATCTTTGCAACTGTGATGCAACTTGTTTTACCATAAACTGTAACAAAAAATAACTTATCACCCCAAAACCGATAGATTCCGTAAAAACTAACATATAAAATCTTTAGTTCAGTTAAAAAAATACGGATATATATCTTTTATATTCATTTTATTACCACAAAATCATCCTGAATACTATTCTAATAAGACTTTATGACATTTTTTATAACAAACAGTTTCGTACTAATAAAATTTATTGCGGAATTCCTAGCTAAACCAAAGAACTCACTAATATAAATGCATTGCAAACATTTACATATTATTTTATATGTAAGAGCCGCAGTAGCGATAAAAACAAAAGAGAAAGAAAAGGACACAAACAGAAAAAAGAGGCGCGTAGTAAGCAAGAAATCCTGATCCAGAAAGCTGTGTGATCGATGAGGGCGAAACAAACGAGAGTCGCGAATGTCTCTGGCAAGTGACCAACGTCCAAATACTGTAATTCCCTACATGATAGATACT
Source organism: Tillus elongatus (assembly GCA_964006375.1). Lineage (NCBI taxonomy): Eukaryota > Metazoa > Arthropoda > Insecta > Coleoptera > Cleridae > Tillus > Tillus elongatus. The sequence continues at coordinate 78,526,527 of OZ023270.1, forward strand.
GGTCTGTTACAGTCGACCAGTTTGATATGCGAAACTTAACCCCATATATCTTTTGTGGTGGTTGTATTGAATGTTTGTACGGACGACTGTAGGAGACGCGTATTAGCTAGATGGACCGTAACTGTACGAATTGCAGAATTTCCAACATAAATTGAATTTTCACTAGACTGAGTTCTGTTATAGACACTTATACTTTCCATCTTGATTTCTGACTTAATTAAAGTAATCCGCGAAGCTGCTTTATGAGGAATTCAATAAAATAGCACGTATTATGTACGAAGAAAATACGGCAGGATTTGAAGATTTATTTGTACAGTTATATGGGATGTAGCTTAAGTAGCCACGCAAAATAGATTTTTCTTCTGACAATTTTTAATTTCGCGTTATTAGTGAATTTACATTAAGAAAATTCGAAGTAAGGATGGTGAGAGCTTTTTTAACCACGTCTATATATCCTATATTAATACACAAAAATGATACATAATAGAACACTAATAGATAATTACAGAGTACTTAACCAATGCTAATGTGTGCTTGTATCTAAACCTACATATCAGAAAAAAATTCAAATGACCGCGCACCAGGGCCTCCACAACCTATATCCAACGTCTGCTTGAATGTGTATATATACAGGCTGTCCATAAACTATGCGTCAAGACTTCAGGAGCTGATTCCTCACAAGAAATTAGGGACACAAAGTCCTATTACATACAGGCTTGGAGACTACTTCTCTGGCTTCACTGTTGGGTTTTGTTTCTGTAAGTGAAGGGCGTAGCCAACGCGCAAGCTAACTGGAGCAAAAGGCCCTTGTGAATTCTAGATGTTCTTCAACGTTTCTGTGACTAGTTTCGCTGCTTGGCAGCATTCTCAGACAGATAAAAATTGAATTAGTACGAAATCATGACAACTACAAATAAAGATCTGTTACTATCTTATGATATGAAGTTTAGATTAAAAAAATCACCCCATTGAAAAAAAATGAAACACAGATGAGGGTTTCAAAATGTCTACGTGATGTATGTCAATATTTAACATAAAAATAGAACTAGCCTATAATAACTGTGATAACAAGTACAACAATACAATAACTAAACAATAACAGTAATAAAGCAGTATATATATATATATATATATATATATATATATATATATATATATATATATATATATATATATATATATATATATATATATATATACAACTAGAGTATCGACATACATCAAATCATTATCAAACAGCATTTAATAATGTCTACTCTGTTAAAATAATTGATAAAATGATCGAGAGAAAAGAATACAAATTAGCGATTAATCTAATTTATCCAAATATTAAAGACAAAGAAGACAACAGATACGTTTCGATAACTCATTTTGGAACCATTTCTGAAAACATTTCAAAAATTTTAAATACCTGTACAAATACAAAGGTAGCTTTTAAATCTTACAACACGACGCGTGATTTTCTATTTAACGCGAAAGAGAAATCTTGTTTCCTGACAAAAGCTGGAGTTTATAAATTAGCTTGTACACATTGTAACGCAATCTACATAGGTCAAACATCTAGAAATTTTAACACCCGATACAAAGAACATATTTCTGCATTTAGAAATAACCACGCTGACAAATCTACATTTGCAAAACATATTATTGATACCGAACATAGACCTACAGTAAGTAACCGCATACAACCACAACATTTTTGAAATGACAAACGTTAACTAGTCTTTTTTGAAGCTTTAGAGGCCAAAACGTACACACACGACAATAGCTACCTTGTTTTAAACGAGCAAACTGATTTAACGAATTCCCCTTTCTTGGATATTCTTCTTTATAATTAAATAAGCCAAAGAAAATAAATTTAACTATTCTTTCAAAAAAGTTGTAACAAGATAATGACTTGATGTAGTTCGATACTTTCGTTGTATAAATACTGCTTTATTACTGTTATTGTTTAGTTATGCTATTGTTGTAACTGTTATCATAGTTATTATAGGCTAGTTCCATTTATATGTTAAATATTGACATACATCACGTAGACATTTTGAAAGCCTCATCTGTCAATCTGTGTTTCATTTTATTTTCAATTTAATGAATTTTTTGATCAAAACATCATAACATAGCAACATATCTTTATTTGTAGTTGTCATGATTTCGTACTAATTCAATTTTTATCTGTCTGAGAATGCTGTCAAGCAGCGAATCTAGTCACAGTAACGTTGAAGAACATCCTGGAACATCTAGAATTCATAAGGGCCTCTTGCTCCAGTTAGCTTACGCGCTGGCTACGCCCTTCACCTGCAGAAACGAAACCCAGCAGTAAAGCCAGAGAAGTATTGTCCAAGTCTGTATGTAATATGGACCAGTTCACCAAGTAAGGGCAACAACAATCAATGAAACAAAGTCCTATAACACCGATAACTCAAAAAATAATGGGCCGATCTTGATCAAATTTGGTGAGTACCTTCCTTTTGCAAGTGGCTTGGATAAATTCGTGAGCCAGGAAAATCGGCCCAGGTTTACCGGAAAAGTTTGTGTTTTATTTCTAAAAAAAATTGTATCTCCGGAAATAACAAAGTAAGGGCAACAAAATTTGGTACACGTATTTGTATTATAACTAGTGAACCATGTACCAAAATTAGGTCTCAAAGTTTAAAGATAAAAAAGTTACGGGCAGGTAAAGAAAAATTTTTTGGAGTTTTCCTCAAAACGTCAAACTGGCAATTTGAAACGTCAAAATTGGCAATGTTTAGGCAAAGAACGTGAAACAAATACGGATTATGAAAAGAGAATGTTGTAAGAAGAGTATTCTGTGAACCCTTAAGTTTCAGATTCATCCGTCATTGTCCTTCATTTTACTAAAATATTTACAGAAAATTCATTCCAAATAGACCCTTTCTCGGATGCTTTGGCTGTCGGTTTAGTTAAGTTGATGCTTTCGCTGTAGGTTTAGTGAAATTTATTGGTTTAACGGTCTATAAATTTCAGCTAATTTTCGTAGAACAAATTCGTTAATGAGTTTTTGCATTTTTAATCGAAATATGATGCATGTTTGTAAGAAACAAATCTGGACGCAGCAAGTGCTTTTTGGTAGAGAATTTTCATTGAATCCTTCAAATTTCAATAACTAAATTTGCTATTAACGTAAGTGTTGTGGGTTAGGAAACCAACATTTAAGTTTATTTTCGAAAAATTTAAAATTTGAATAACTCGATTTTCTATAAACTTAGAAAGTTGAATTTTGGTATGTAGTAAGGCCTCTCCTAAGGCAACGTATACATTAAATTTAATTAAAACATCTTTGTAATTTTTGGAGATAAATTTTTTTTTATAGAAAACTCCAAAATTTCCCGGAAAACCCCGTCCGATTTGCCTGCATAACGAACTCATCCAAGCCATTAACAAAAGAAAGGCACCTGCCGAGTTTCAGCGAAATCGGTTAATTTTTTGAGGTATCGGAGGGATATATATATATATATATATATATATATATATATATATATATATATATATATATATATATATATATATATATATATATATATATATATATAAACATATAAAAATTGAAACTTGCAAAGTCTCACCATCGATACCCCTCTATTAGTTAATCTTTTTAAATAAAAATTCACTAAAAATATACAAATAAGATACATCAAAATAAAAATACTAGCCCAATTTCAGAACTCTACCCATGAGATAAGAGAAAAATTTACAAATACAGTGGTAAGTAAAGAAATATTGGCATAATTAAAATTCTCATGCTCAACAATTAAAAGTGCTAAAAATACCATAGCTATATATAAATATATATATATATATATATATATATATATATATATATATATATATATATATATATATATATAAACTGACCCCGGTTATGTGTCCTAGTGGGCCTAGATCTCCTCATTAGTAATTTTTTTCTACCTAACCTGACCGGACCTGACTTTAAAAAGTTTTTAGATCTTCTGTACTATTAACTATATCAGCTACTCTTTTTCTTACTTATAAATATCTTGCATTGTAAACTGACCACTTTGTACGACTTCAAAAATAAATTCTACAAAAGAACTTCAACCTGAGAAAACATTGTTGGCAATCGTGTATAGTTTAACGTAACTGGGATACCGGACACTGTTATCAAGATCTACGAGCGTTGCTTCTAGTTCTTCGTCAGTCACATATGGCTTTTAACAGTTTAGATCAACAATAAATTGTGATGGGTTCAATAATTGCTGTAATTGATCGTGAAAAGTGGACAAATGGCGTCTCTAACATCTGTTTTAAGTGTTCGCCAGCACTTACAGACACATCCAACACCTGATCTCAAAACACGAGACACTTCTCTAATTTCTAACCAGGACAGAGTGATATTGAAATTGATGGGGGTCGAGAGTAACCAGTGTAGTTAAGACAATGAGAATAACTACAATTTGTATTAAGAAAATATCAAACATTCTTAGAGAATATAAGAAAATGTAGTATGTTATTTTAGTTCATTTAGTGTATACTATAATAGTCCTTAATTTAGGAGCAGAATTTCAAAACGTACTTTGTCCAATAATTGTATATATTACGAGGGGGCATAAATACCACTTAGCCTTCAATAGATAGCACCTTAAGTTTCTAAAACAAAATTATATTTAATCAACATAACATATTAGTGAATTTGTTTTTAAAAAAATTCACTAATGAGGAGATCCCGACTTTTGAATTATGTATATATATATATATATATATATATATATATATATATATATATATATATATATATATATATATATATACATATATATATATATATATATATATATATATATATATATATATATATATATATATATATATATATATTATGCGATTCTTGATTTTTTGTAGTTTTCGAGATATGAACCTTTCTCTTTTAGTGAATTTTCGTAGAAAAAATTCACTAATGGGGAGATCCCGACTTTTGAATTTTAAAATAATTTTTGCAAATAAGCGCGAACTAGGACCCCTAGAACCCATACTCGGGGTCAGTTTCAATATATATATATATATATATATATATATATATATATATATATATATATATATATATATATATATATATATATATATATCACAGCGATAACTCAAAAAAATAATGAGCCGATTTTGATAAAATTTGGCATGTACCTTCCTTTTGTAAATGGCTTCGATAAGTTCGTTAGTCATGAAAATCGGACGATGTTTTCCGAGAAAATTTTGAGTTTTCATTCGAAAAAAAGTTTTATCTCAAAAAATAAAAAGCCTGGACGCAGCAAGTGCGTTATGGTAGTGAATTTTCATAGAAATGATCTGGCACAAAATATTTTATAACTTTTTTTTCTTGTAACATAGAAATCTAAATTTTGGTGTATAGTTTACTTTTTATATCGTAAACCTACCTACCAAATTTGGTTATCATAGATTTTTTATTTTTTAAGATAAAATTTTTTTTCAAATGAAAACTCAAAATTTTTCCGGAAAACCTCGTTCGATTTTTTTAATTAACAAACTTGTCAAAGCCATTTGCAAAAGGAAGGTACGTGCCAAATTTTATCAAAATCGGCCTATTATTCTTTGAGATAAAAATTTTTTTCGAATGAAAACTTAAAATTTTTCCGGAACACCTCGTCAGATTTTCTTGACTAACAAACTTGTCAAAGCTATTTACAAAAGAAAGGTACATGCCAAATTTTATTAAAATCGGCTAATTGCTTTTTGAGATAAGAATTTTTTTCGAATGAAAACTCAAAATTTTCCCGGAAAACCTCGTCCGATTTTCCTGACTAACGAACTTATCCAAGTTATTTACAAAAGAAAAGTACGTGTCAAATTTTATCAAAATCGGCCCATTATTTTTTGAGTTATCGGTGTGATACGTATATATATATATATATATATATATATATATATATATATATATATATATATATATATATATATATATATATATATATACATATATATATATATATATATATATATATATATATATATAAATATATATATATATATATATATATATATATATATATATATATATATATATATATATATATATAAACATATAAAAATTGAAACTGACCCCGGATATGGGTTCTAGGGGTCCTAGATCGCGCTCATTTGAAGAGATTTTTTCAAAATTCAAAAGTCAAGATCTCCTCATTAGTGAATTTTTTCTAAGAAAATTCACTAAAAAGCTATGATAATCAAATTTGGTAGGGAGGTTTCCGATATAAAAAGTAAACTATACACCAAAATTTAGATTTATGACACAAGAAAAAAAAGTGATAATAAAATATTTTGTGCCAGATCATTTCTATGAAAATTCACTACCATAACGCACTTGCTGCGTCCAGGCTTTTATTTTCAGATGTTCTTACATTGTTGACGGTTTAAGTTAAAACTTTTTCTAAGTGGTTTTTCTTTGAGGTTTTCTTGGTCAGTATTATTGCTAGAATGTGCACTGGCCTGCAAAAATGCAATAAACCCAAATTGTAACTCCTAATGTCTCAACATTTAATCACAAAACATTAAAGCAAACAAAGTACTTAATGCACCCAGCCTACTAATTTATTTTTCGATTAATCGAAAACGGTCAAATATGGAGTAATTGAAAAGACCAAAAAGCTGAAAAAATGATAAGGAAATTTAAATTTGGTATCAGAATTCATACAGGCTGCTCCAAAAAAAGTCACTAAGCAAAAAATAGTACATGACCTAAGAACACATAAGACCATGTATATGACACCGACGATTTTGACCCTTTATTGTCAGGCTCTTAAAAAACCAGGCGTACCAAATTTCAGAAATCTAGAAGACACAAAATTGAAAATTTGTGATTCTGTATATGAAAAATGGTGCGTTTATCACCATGGGTCTATTAACATTTTATTCTTATTTTGCAGTGAGTACTATCCTCTGTGAAATATCTGCATGAGTTATGTAACAATCTATATATATATATATATATATATATATATATATATATATATATATATATATATATATATATATATATATATACAGTGTGTAAAAGCCAAATGGAATAAATTCATTATTTCGGTTACTGTACATTCTTATAAAAAATGCCGAAACACGTCAAATTTAAATTATAAATTGACATTTTCCAACGTTAAAATGCTATCCCTACCTTCATCCCCCCTTCGAATGATAGCTCCAACCCCCTTTTTTTTAAAGAGGAATTACAGGCTTGTGATATGTCGTTTGAAATGTCTGTTCATTCTCTATTCGAAAATGTTATCGTTTTCAAGTTTATTTCCATTAAAAATACATTAAAGAGTTTCCTAGGCAATGTTAGTTTGTTTAAAACGCCTAAGCAAATTATTTTGTAATTATAAGTTGTCATTTAAATTGTGAGTATTATAATTTTAGTTTGAATTTCCTTAACTTTAAATCTGAAAATGGTTAGATTAACGGAAATGCATAAAATAACGGTTATACAAATGATTGTTACGGAGATAAAACCCGAACATAACATAAAGTAACTCGCATATTTCATGAGAAATTTCCTGATTTACCGCCTATATCCCAAAGAACAATTAGTAAAATATAGAAGCAGTTTCGCGAGTTTGGTCGTGTAAGGCAGATAAAAAAAAGCAGCCAATGCACTGAGTGATGAAATCAAATTAGATGTGATGCTTTAATTTATGGAAAACCCACATACATCGGCTAGACAGGCATCCACTATATTTAATGTTACCCATGCATCGATAGTTAACATATTAAAAGAAAAGAAAATGATACCTACTCAGGAGCTCATGGAAGACGATTTTGATAGAAGAACTTGTTTTTGTGAGCGAATGATGGACATGTTGGATAACAATATTATCCAATTGGAAAACGTTATGTTTTCTGATAAGTGCACTTTTTTACTTAACGGTCATGCTAATCGGCAAAGTTGTCGCTACTGGGCAACGACAAATCCTCACTGGATGAGAGAAGAACACATGCAATACCCTCAGAAGGTTAATGTTTGGGCAGGGATTGCTAGAAACCATATCATTGGTCCCCTTTTCATTGAGGGTAATTTGAATGGCGAAAATTATTTGGGACTAGCTTAAAATTATGTCATTCCAACTTTGGCAAATTTAGATCCTGATCCAGGAAACCCACAAGTTCCAGTGAATACGATATCGTTTCAGCAGGATTGAGCACCACCACATTACCAACTCAATGTCCGGCAGTACCTCGATGCAATATTTCCCAATCGGTGGATAGGGAGGCGAGGATCGATAGAATGGCCAGCGCGATCACCTGATCTTACCTTATTAGATTTCTTTTTATGGGGATATGTGAAGAGCATTGTGTACAAAACTAAACCTTTTGAGTTAAATGACTTAAAAGAACGAATAACGCTTGCGTTTAGGTCGATCACGCCTGATATGTTAAATAATGTTAGAAGACAGTTTTATTTAAGATTAGGGTGTTGCCAATAAGTTCGCGGTGAACATTTTGAACATCTACTTCATTGACATTCATAGTTATTTTTAATGTTTTACATTTTATTACATTTTGCTTTACATTTTAGTTTTTTATTGTATTGTAGTGAATTTCGGTAACCACATGATTTTATTTTTTTCTATCTTAATTGTTGCAATAAACTTGAAAACGATAATATTTTTTGAATAGAGAATGAACAGACCTTTGAAACGACATATCACAAGCCTATACTTTCCCTTTAAAAAATTGGGGGTTGTAGCTGTCATTCGAAGTGGGTTGAAGGTGGGGATCGCATTTTCACGTTGAAAAATGTCAATTTATAATCTAAATTTGACGTATTTCGGGATTTTTTATAAGAATGTACAGTAACCCAAATAATGAATTTATTCCATTTGGATTTTACATACTGTGTATATATATATATATATATATATATATATATATATATATATATATATATATATATATATATATATATATATATATATATATATATATATATAAACATATAAAAATTAAAACTGTGTTCCAGGGGGCATAGTACGTGCTCATTTGAAGACCTATTTTCAAAATACTGTCTACAAAAATTCACTAAAATGCATTCATGAATAGTAAAACTGTTGTAAAACTTTTATTATTATTATCAATCTTGTAGCGAAACTCATTTAATAAAAACCGCGAATCCCCATGTTCATTCTCAAATACAATCTGAACAATGCAGACTCCTCTACAATCCCTTTATACGCAGAATAACAGTTGAAACGACTCGCTGAAATGCAGTTTTGCAAGCCAAAATTCCTTAGCTTCAGATGTCAAGAATCCAGTTACTCACGATCATGATAGACAGTTGATGAACGTCCAGACATCTGACGATCGCCTTAAAACAATTGCCGACCGTTTTCAGACTTCACGTTCAGAGACTCGTTGTCTCATTCTAACCTGACTCTATGTAGCTTTGGTGAAGGTGCGGATGTCAATAATGTATAGTAAAATTACGAAAGTGAAGATAGGGACTTGTTAAAATTTTTCCGGACGATTCAAAATGGCTAGTTTTTTGTTTTCGCCGCCTGCTATACACCAGAGATAATATAAGACTTTGGACGTGTTAAAATTGCTATTATACAGTTTGTTCGAGACGTGGTCACAATACTGAAATGTTATTTGCTTTAAAAGACATCTAAATGATCTAGAAAGCGAAACACTTTTATATCACGAATAGCGTAAAACAATATTAAAAAAAAAGTGATTCCGTAAATAGCTCACCTGCATAACACTTATGCGACAGATTTTTTGTGTTAAATTAAAATTTGTCTCATCTAAGCTCATCCACGACAGATATTCCCACAAGCGTATCCTATCTTTGGAGATGAACTCTTGAAAATTTTGAAGGTAACGTAATTATATAAATTATTTTGAATTATTTGATCGTGTCTGGCATGCAACACTCCTCAGTAAACTTCTATCGACGGACTGTCTATACCTAGTTTTATGAAAGGTCGCTTCTTGCATGTTGTATTTCATCCGATAAGTTAGCAGTTGATGCAGATGTTCCATCGCGTTCGATTTTGGCCACGATTATTAGTGAATTTTTATTCTTACGTGAATCTTCTTAATGAACGTTTACTAATAGAGAGACAACGATGGTAAGACCTTCTAAAAATATTTTCAAATGAGCGCGAATTAGGGCCCATAGAACACATACCCAAAGTCCGTTTGACTTTGTAAATGTTTATATATATATATATATATATATATATATATATATATATATATATATATATATATATATATATATATATATATAATGTGTGTGTGTATCCAAGCGGTAAGTCAAAAAATACTCAACTGTTTTTAACTAAACTTGGCACATATCTTCATTCTGTTAAGATCGCGGACGAGTTTGTAAATCAGCTATAAGGGACATTTTTCCCCAAAAAATATACAAAAATACTTGAATGCGAATGTTTTTGAAAATATTAGGATAACTGAAATGAGACTATACATGTAGATAGAAATGGTGTAAATAAACCTCTGTTGTCAATTTTAAGTAATTTAGTTCACAAGATTTGTAGTTTTTCCAAATTAAACATAAAATTTGAAACACAAATTGAAACGACTCAAGTGGTTAAAGCTCAATGCCTGGCAGACAGAGCAGTTATCGGCCATGCGGACATTGATTCATGCCACGGGCATAAATCATACATCAGCGATAACTAAACAATAAAAATAACACGCATGAAAATACTGTGTGAACTAGCAATCGAGAAATCTCGTCCACGAAAATCCCAAGAATCATTTAAATCGTTTGTCAGCAATTGCGACGTTAGAATGACAGATGATATGAAATGGAAAATTTGCCAAGTGATTGTTTTAAGTGTTGATCAATAAATTTTTAAAATGCGCTTTGAAACCATTATGTCTGCTTTTTCTACTACTCTTTCGATGTGCACATCCATGTTCATGTTATGTGTTACTTGTATGCCGAGGTAGTTCAGGCTTGTCTGCGGCTGAACTTTTATATTCGCCACCTTGACGGTTATCGTTCTCAGTGTTCTTCGTCTCACTAGCACTATACTTTTAGTTTTGTGAGGTGAGAGTTGTAGACCACTAATTTCCAGCGAGTTTTCCACCCTTACCACCGACCAGTTGATATTATCTTCTTTGTCAAGCTTATTTCCCCCGCTTACAACCAGCGCCAAATCATCTGCATACCTTATAATATCCGTGTTGTTTACGGACTCCGAACTAAAAACTTTATCGTAATACAAGGTTCACAGTGGTGGTCCTATGATTGACCCCTGAGGCACGCCACACCTAACCTGCATCCAATCTTTCTGTCCAAACAGCAGCTGTCTGTCTTCCAGGTAACTACATACTATTTTCAGCAGATATGACTCAACTTGCCTCTTTCTTAACACCTCGTATATACGTCTCTACGGTGGTGTATTGAATGTATTTTTACGTCCGATGTTACCATGGCCACAAACCTGTTTCTATTACTTTCTTTCCTTGCCAAGTCCTGTACCTTCTTTACAGCATCCATCGTTGAGCGCCCCTTGATGAAGCCAAATTAGTTGTCAGCTAACCCTCCTCTTCTCTATATTTCCTTTCTAATTCCCTTTAATACTCTTAAAGCACTCGTAAATGGGCTACCGACCTACCTATTCAATGTTATATGCGTTGCATGGGTGTAACTCAACATGTTACCAATCAATGTGTATATATATATATATATATATATATATATATATATATATATATATATATATATATATATATATATATATATAAGTAGGTATTGGGCCACTTTGGACAGACAGTGACGTCACAGGAAGTGACGTCACTGGCGCCGGCGCCACGCCCTGGCCCCGGCGCCTACCCCGGCGCCACGCCCCGGCGCCCAGCCCCGGCCCCGGCGCCTAGCCACGCCCGGCGCCTACCCCGGCGCCAGCCCCGGCGCCCAGCCACGCCCTGGTCCAGACAGTCACATTTACATTGTAACCTGCATTCTAAGGTCATTGACCTGTCTTTGACAGTGACGTCACACGACTTGTGCCAGACAATCACATAGTGTCTAACCTATTATTATATTTTGAAAAAAACCATTTGGAGCAGGTGAGTTTCGAACCCCGGGCACTCAGATGGGAGGCAACGATGCTACCCGTTAAGCTAAGCAGACGCTTATTAATTTATTGTTGTAGGTTGGTATATATATACGACTACAAACAAACCATACATGTAACATAATTAAAGTTTATTATTAGACAAATGGATGATTTACAAAATAATGTTTAATAGTAGAGGCTGAACCAAAACGGAGGAACCAAAATGGCGGAAAATGGCGGAATGAAAGATGGAAGCCTGTGATACCTTAAGCTGACATTATAAAAATGGCGGCTTTCGTTGATAAAGATGGTGCAAGGATGGATGAAGACTTATTTAAAGATACGTCACTCCAACCTAGCCGACAAATGAGAGTGAAGGTTGATAAGCGAGAATAATGGTATTGGTCGAAGACTCTATGATTTAAAGTTACGCCCCCCATTAAAACAAACCATTTATAAAGCTTTTGTTATTAGACATAAGACATAATAATTAATATGTTTAATATTAGACTATTAGATTTCGCATAGAAATTAGCCGAACGTCACAATTGTTATATGGGTAGGTTCTAAAAATAACACACAGAGGTCGTTGGCAAACAAAAGAAGGAAGTTCAGAAACATACTGTAGGGGGCCCCTTGATGGGTAAATGGTATTCGTGTTTGAGCTTGTCTAGAATACAGCCGTTAGAAGTATGACATCATCCACAAACCTGTTCCACAAACCTGTTTGAGCTTTGTCTGTACGGTCGTTATCTAGTGTAATTTCCGTTGAATGACATCACCCCATTATTTGTGTTTGAACTTGTCTGTGTATCTGTTTAATATACGCAAGAGAGAGGCCCGCTTAGGGTAAATAACGTGTCAGTTGATGACCTTGGTGAATGTTATCTTGTGTTATATCTGTTCAATCACCCCCATTACTCGTGTTTGAGCTTGTCTAGTACAAACCGAAAGGATGACATCATCCATGTATTTTAGCCTAATATATAAATAAGTGAGCAAGTTCGGTTATATTATTAGTTGTTGTACCATGTCGTTTAACAGTGTCTTATGGTATGGACACAAAAATAGATTGTTTGAAGAAGACTGTGAATTTGAATTAAAACAGTTGGTGTTAAAGATACAAGAAGAAGCCTTTATCGACGAACGTGATTCTGAAGGAGAAAATTATGAAGCCGGACATATAGTCGAGTTGTGTGACATATATTTAAGTGGGTTCTGCTCTACACAATTTTTTGCTTTGGCACTCATTCGATACCAACCGGGGGGCCCCGTTAAGTGAACCGTTTTTCAAGTATTTACCCGAAGAAGCAAAACATCAATACATACGTTATTACGATAAACAAACCGTCCACACAGAGGCTATTTAGTTTATACAAAAGCCCAGTGGTATACAGATGAAACAAGAATGAATAGTGAGAACGACACCACAAAAGTTAGACTGTTAGTGTTACAGATACAAAAACAAGCTTATCGAGACGGGCGTAAGTCCGAAGCCGAAGAATATGAAAATAGACATATGGTAGAGTTGTGTGACTTATATTTAAGTGGATTTTGTTCAACACAATATTTTGCTGTGGCACTCATTCAACACCAACCGGGGGCCCTGTTAAGTGAACCATTTTTTAAATATTTACCCGAAGAAGCAAAAAATCAATACAAATATTATTATGATGCTGATGAGGTCACACTCGAAACAACGAACATTGAAATTGAACCGCCCTGCGAGGAAGAACTCAAACAAGAAACACTCGAAACGATGAGAGAAGGGTTTAATAAAGAATTTGAGTTTTCAAGCTGTGATGACATCCACAAGGTTGCAGACCACCTAAACGATATATTAAAGCACAGTTCTAATTTAAATGATGATGATGGTGAACGTACTAAATCCATTAATTTTCTAACACGAAAACTTCACCGTACAGACGTCACCGACATGTTATATACAATTTGTAGCGAATATTTCGACAGTCTTCCAACCAATGCTGATTGGGATAGATATGAGAACAAAGATTGTGTTGTTGTAGACAAGTTTGTTAAAGTCTGGCAGAAATATCTGGATGATCATGCAGTGTAGCACGAAATATGTTAAAGTATTTAGTGATCGCAATATATTTGTAAAATTTACCAGGAAACCACTCAGAACCATTCAACCGACGTTTGTGGTGGAGGGAACAACATCCGGCATCAGTGCAAGAAACGACTTTACAAATGTTGTGAAATTTGTCAATCCGTTGGCGTTGAATGAAGAAAACCAATATTTGGCATTGGAAGAGTGGGATTTTTACGATTTCCTAGACAACATACGTGAGCTGTATAGGAAATATCTTAAAGGTGAAGACGAGCCAAAATAGCTTTATAGTGCATCATCTTAATTACTGTCACATAACCTATTCAAAGGTGCTAAGTGAAAAAAAAAGCCTTGTGTATCGATCACGGTTTCACATCTATGCATCTATTCTTAAACGAAGATCACCATTTAAATGACGTGTGTAAATATGGCGGCTAGAGCATGCGTACAAGTAATTTGTTTATTAAAGTCCTACGTGTTTGGTATTAAATGAATCGTCTTGATTCACATAGTAAGTTAAAAGCAATAAAACTCAACACGGCAACAAAGCTCAGCTGTAAGAGTAATAATAATAATTAGATAAGTATAAAAGTTGATAATTTCAAACGGAGCATTTAGTTGAAAACTGAAGCAGACCGAGTATAATATGGTGAACAACGGTAGAAAACGAAAATCTGCTAAAGCAGAAAATAGTGGTGGTAAAAAACTTAAAGTGCTACAAGACGTCTTACTGGGTAATGCAATAGAAAGTATTATTCCAAAAGAAGAACCAAAAACGTTGGAAAACATGATAAGTGAACTATGTACATTATATCCAACAGCAGAAGTTGATGAGCAGCAGAATCAGGCTATAGAAAATATAATTAATGCAGCATATCCAACAAACCTACAAACACCCTATCAGCCTACGCAAGAAGATATTTTCAATCAGAAGCTGGTGGAAATCAATAATAAAAACATCGAGAAAAAATTGAAAACAGAAGACTGTGAACTGATGTGTCAAACAACTTTTTCTCTTACGTCGAACGGCGAGAAGCTGCTTAGCATTGGCGTTAATCCAGTTTTAAATTTTTTGCCGTTAATTAAATTATCTCAGAAAAACTCTAATATACCTGTGTTTTTTGATGTGTGGACATTTGAAGAATTTTTAAACGTATTACCTACGATAATTTACAATTTGGAAAACAAATCTATAGAAACTAGTGAAACATATACTTTAACCAATTATCTTGTTAAATCACAAAGAAAAACTGTAAGTTTTAAGCTGAAACTCTGTGGTAAGGAATATGTAATTAATTTTAACTTGTCAATTCAATCACTTAAAATACTAGAAGATATCGGATGTGTAGCTAAGGATTTATTGTTAGAACTAAGCTGTAAAAGTTTCTTTAATTTGAAGATGTTTGCTAATGATTTAAGGACCGAATTAGCTAAATTTAGAGACATTTCCCTAATTAGATGTGCCTTTTTCGTAGCTAGAGAAAGATATAGTGATACTTTAAGCATGGTATGTGAATTTGTTACAAAATACCAACACGTACTTAATGATATTGTAAACTATCGCAAATTTTAAATGTATAAATTGTAATAAAGAAATTGTAAAAAATATATTCGTTTTATTGAATAATTTTTACAAGGATATGTGTCAACACTGTTTAAAAATAAAAAATCTGAGAACACTATCTACATCCTCCGGAAAACACATTAGAACCAGATGTTTCCGGCGACTAATTAACCGCTATCTACATCCTCCGGAAACTCTATAGGATGTTTCCAACAACTAATTAACCACTATCTACATCCTACAGAGTTTCCGGAGGATGTAGATAGTGGTTAACGGTTAATTTCACAAAAACTTGCGTCAGCTATGAGGTTTCATACACAGATCGTGAAAAAGTAACGAGGACTACTTTTTTTACGATCTAAAATATTTATCCAGCTCGCCAATACCTGTAAAATCCAATTCGTCTTCATAAGGCAGCTCATTTAGGTTAGGCTTATTTATTTACTTCTTTATGTACTTATCTATATAGTTATTTATTTACTTCTTTATGTACTTATCTAGTCAAACGTTCCTAATATTAGTTTCTATACTCTTTCAAGATTTCCTTGTGAAAATATTTAGTTTAAAGACGTGTTATAACGTCTAAAGTGATTGTAGAAATTGAAAATCAATTGTAATACTGCTTATATTTAAGCGACTTGTCATAAATTTGCTAATAACGAAAACTTTACGTTTAGCTTTGTGTTGAGTAGGTTGTTGAAATAAAAAAAAACACATATTTTACAATGTTTATTTTAATAAAAGCATATATTTTACAACGTTTGTTTTATTATAAAGTATTGTAATACAAATTATTTTATATCTTTGCTAGTTATCCATGAGTTATGAGATTTATCAAAACCAAGCCATTTCACATACGACTTGGCGCCTTTCTTTCTGATTACTCTTTCAACTAAATAATAATCAGGGGTTGCAGTCTTTTGTAGCTCCTCTTCATAAAATCCACCACTGATTGGTTTGCCTTGCATGTCTTCTATTAAATAGGTGGTTGGATTAGTGCAGTGAACTTTAGTGATTTTAAACAGCTCCGTTGACCAACGCGGTGTATAACCTTTCTCAAATAATGTTTTAGCTTTACTTAGACGTACAACATCACCCACTTTAAATTTATTTTTGTTAAACACTTTCAGATTCGAGTAAACTTGTTTCAGGATAGCTTCTTCATTTTTCTTGTTAACATCTTGAGGTTTTACACCAGTTGTTCGATGAACAGTAGCGTTGTAAGTAGCAGTGACATCAGGTAGTGTATTAACCCACTTGTAGGAGCCAATCAAGTTGAAATTTTTATATATCTTCTCTTTTTAAGGTACGTATGACTCTTTCCACTATTGCAGCCTTCTTCACGCTATAAGTGCTGTAGTGATTAATGTTGTATTTTTTCATTAAGGCGTTAAATTTAGCGTTATAGAACTCGCGACCAAGATCAGACTGGATGTTAGAGGGCGCTGTACTAGTAGATAAAATATCAGCCATAGCTTTAGTCACCTCTCCAGCAGTTTTAGATTTAAGAGGGCGAGTCCACACGTACTTTGAAAAACAATTAATAACCACTAAAATATACTTGTAACCAGAGTTGTCTTTGTAGTAGTCTGTAAATTCTGCTAAATCAATCTGCCACAAATCATTTAAACCTTTGATTATTGTACGTCTACGTTTAAAATTGATTCTTGCCGGTTTATATAACTCATCAATAATTTGTTTTTTGGTATCAGATGGTTCAACTGTTTTGCGTCTCATGGCAATGTTGGATTTAAAAGTATCCACTTATCATGTAAATCTTTTAGTTTGCTGTCTATCTCACCTAGCTTCTTTTTCAACTTGTTATTCTTTAACACATCAATATCTTTTAAAACTTGAGCAGCTATCGTCTTGTCTAAATTTTTCAATTTGTTTTCAAACTCGCTTTTAAGAGCAGCTAGTTCTGATTTATGTACAGCTCGAAGGGTTATAGCGACAAGACTCTGTGATACTTCATCTTTATTCTTCTTATACTCATCTGCCCACACATCGACAAATTTTCTATTCACACCATCAGCAGGCTCGATAGGATCACCTACGTTACATAATTTATGGTTTTGCACATCAAAATCACCACTTGTAGTTTTCGGAAATGTTTCTCTGTGCACAATTTTGTTTAAGAAGCTGGGAGTCTTTGCAGAACGTCCGAACTTATCGATAGACATTTTTACACTGAACTTATTTTATTTGATTCCAACTAAACTCCATTTTTGATATCCGTTTGTCCACCATAACCCAAACTGCTGCCACTGCTTCCTGAACTAAATTTCTATTTATCCCTTCGATAGCACCATCGATATACTCCTTAGTCACAAACGTTTTTTTAAGTTTATTTTCAATCGTAATCACTGCTTGATTTAAATCGTCTTTAGTAGCAAACGTATTTTTCAAGTCAGCTTCAAGTTTTGAAACTGCTAGATCTATATAATCTTTTTGAAGTTTAGATATAGCGGTATCAGCCATAGCAGTAAACGTTTTATGGAGAGGAGACACTGTTTGATGTATGTACTCCTTGATATCCTCTTTAAGACTAATTAATGTTTCATCAATGTTAGTTTTAAGCGGAAACGAGCTGTAGGCTTCATGTTTAAGATCCATATAATTTTTCATTAATTGCTCTTGCAGCTTTTGTAGTGATTGATCAACACCAGTCTTAAGTGGAAATGAGTTATAGACTTCACGTTTAAAATCATCATAGTTTTTAAATTTATGTTCAAAGTCTTTTTTTTTAAAGCTTCCAACTCCGGCTTATGTACAGCGTCAAGCAGTATAGCAATTTGAAGTGCTACAGCATCTTTGCTCGCCTTATAATCAGTTTTAGTTTTCTGATAGTCAACTTTAGTTTTCTGATAGTCGTCTATCCATACATCGACAAATTTTTTACTTACACCATCTGTAGGTTCAACAGGGTCACCCACGTTACACAACTTATGGTTTTGCACATCAAAATCACCACTTGTAGTTTTCGGAAATGTTTCTCTGTGAATAATTCTGTTTAGATGTTTTAAATTCTTTGCAGAACGTCCGAATTTATCGATCGGCATTTTGAAAATGGTGAAAAACACACAAGTCTGTTTATATAACACCCACTTCCTTCAGTTCTTCAATAATAGACTGAATTTCGTTGTTGTGTGCGTTATTACCAGCTGCTTGAGAAGCTACTAACAGTCTAAGTCTATCAACCAACTCGTTTATATCATCCCAGTATACATACTCTTTCTGTTTTTTGGTATGTAGCATGTATGGCATACCACGGCCTAAAGTTACCGAGGAAGATCGCGCTCTAGCACCTTCTTGTTTTTCTAAAATTGGTTTTATTACATGTTGATATTTGGTAGAGGTGTTTCGTAGAACGTCTTCTTTAGGATTGTTCTCTTTTCTGTGAAGACTAGTAGTTGCCATTATGTCTGCGTAGTCACGTAAAGCTTCCCGATTGTTCAAAGCACTCATACCAGGTTTTCTCAAAAATATCAATTCCAACAGATGATTAGTACCGTAATATCTTCTGTCACCAACCACAATTTGAAAGGTTTCTCTATTTTTAAAATCTACGTTAGTAACAACAAATTTAATAGGTTTGTTTCCAAGCATCCAAGTGTTGGTAGCTTTATCATAAGTAACACCATATGTTTGATCACAGGAATGATTATCTGTAAAATATTTATCAACATAATATCTAACAACTATTGGATAGGAACTTAACATTCGTTCGTACACTGCTTTTGGTGTATTTGCAGCAGCATCTAATTTTCTATAAGCTTTAGTAGCCCATAATTCAGGTTCTGGTGCCTCCGCCTCCAATTCAAACGTTTCATCATCACTAAGGAATGGAATTTCCTCCTTTGCTGCTGTTGGTTTGACATCAACTTCAGTTTTAGTCGGTTTCTGTTCAGTTGTTTGAGTAGTAGCCAATAATGTAGCAGGTTTCTGTTGAGTAGTAGCTAATGATGTGGTAGTTTTAGTCGGCTGGTGTTGAACAGTAGCCAATGCTGTGTTTTTCGATATATCACTCAAAGGTTTTAAGATGGGTTTATATAAACGATGTAATGTTTCATCTGTCTCTGTTTTGCCAAGCTTCAAAGCTAAATATTTCTTTCGAATTATCTTTGATAGATCAGCTATTTTACGTTGTATATTTGGTGGTGCTACTATTTTACAATGACGAGCAGCTTTAGATTTTTTCGACATGTTTACTCTATGTCGAACAACTTAATACTAGCGTTTTCCAGTCAACTGAGATATATAAAGTGATCAAACCCTTTGCGGTATCTTCCTTGTGTTAAATCAGAATCTTTAACGACAACCACCATATCATGTTTGTTTTGCCAGCATTCACCACAAAGGAGCTTGAACTTTTCAAAACTCATATCGGTAGTTACATGATCATCATACACATGTTTAAGATTAGTTTCATCTTGTTTAAATAAAACTATAATGTTAGCATTGTCACGCACCAATTGCTTCGGAACTTTGCTATATGTCTGACATAAGTAGAAACTGTCAATATTTTTATGTCTACCCATACAAAAATACGATTTTATTTTATCTTGCTTATCACAAGCTACATCATCAAATATAAAAATTGAATTACTCTTTGCATCTGCAGGATCTAATATCTCCTCGTTTTCACTATATGGATAGTATCCAACACCTTTCGTAGCATCCAACACCTCCTTCAACATACTGTATTTAGGTTGATATAAAGACTTTGAGTATACGTATACGTTTTGAAATTTTAAACCGTTGGGTTCAAACAACAAACTTAGCATAACATTTGTTTTACCACATCCACTTGGACCACATATCAAACATCTAACTGTGTTTGGTAAAAGAAGTCCATGTCTTTGCTGTTTAGGTGATGGAATGGTAACAACATCATCTATGTTTGTGACTGGTAGGGTAGCTTTTGCGTGTTTAACAATACGCATCGTTAACTAAACTAAAACTTTTACGAGTGCAATCATCTATATAAATACTTAGATTTATCATACCTCATTAGCAGTATAAATGTTGGTGTGCCAAGGTGAAGGTCTTGTTAACACTACCATCAACAAATTACCTGTTGAGCTGCATGTTCCTGGTTATCAATTTTGTGGCCCGGGTACTAAACTTAAAGAACGTTTAGCAAGAGGTGATCAAGGTATCAATCCTTTAGATCGTGCTTGTCGAGATCACGATATCGCATACTCTCAATCAAAACAGTTGAGTGATAGACATCGAGCTGACGAGGTGCTGGAGAACCGAGCTTGGGAGAGAGTAAAGTCGAAGGACGCAAGTTTTGGTGAAAAGTTAGCTGCTTGGGGTGTTACAAACACTATGAAAGTTAAAAGAAAGCTTGGTATGGGTTTAACCCCAAAGACGGCAACCAAACGTAAACGTAGCAGTAAAAAAGTAAAATGTGGCGGTAAAATACCATTTAAAAACATAATAAATTTAATGAAAGGTGCCATAGCTGTGGGTGCGGAAGTTCCATCTGTAAAAAATTTACTACATGTAGCGAGAAAAGTAATTAAAAATGCTGGCGGTCGTAAGAAAGTCAAGACACCCAGAGTTATTCCAGTACCGAAAAGTGGCGGTTTCCTTCCACTACTACTTTTAATTTTTGGTGGTCTATCAGCGCTGGGAGCTCTAGGTGGTGGTGCTGCGGGTATTGCTAAAGCCGTGAACGATGCTAAATCAGCCAAACAAAAATTGGAAGAAGCAAAACGTCATAACCAAACGATGGAGGCTATTGCTGTTGGTCACCGAGGTAGTGGCTTGTATATGAAGAAACAGCGAAGCGGTTTCGGTTTGTATTTACATAAACCAAAAAACGTGTAAAGTGTTTACCAGCAAGACCTCTAACAAATATAGATCTTGTGAAATTTGCTGGTAAAATGAAAATTCCATATTTTAGAGGTGTATACATGCGAGATACTTTACCATCGAATGGATCACGCAAGAATGAATCATTTATCATGAATTTGCAAACAAACAAAGAGCCAGGTAGTCATTGGGTTGCAGTTAAGAAACGTGGTGACACGGCCGTGTACTTTGACTCATATGGAAACTTGAAGCCGCCAACTGAACTGTTGTATTATCTTAAAAACTGTACTATATTGTATAATCATGATGTATATCAAAAGTATAATACTTATAATTGTGGTCACTTATGTTTAAAATTTTTAAATAAAAGACTTAAACAGTAGTATCTGTGTTTCAGTCATGGCGCGTACGTTTGCTTTGAAGGGTTCTTCGTCCTCTTTATCGATGGAAATATTTCCACCGTTAGTATTAAAACCACACTTTGAGTATTCGCTCGCGCTTGCAAACTTTCATACATATAACACTATACCAAACATAGAACGTGGGTGTAATAAGTTTCATTATTTTTCTGCTGTGAGTGGTAGAAAGATTCGACAAGAAATAAGTATTCCAGATGGTTCATATGAAATCAGTGATATCGAGAAATACATTCAGAATGAGTTGTTACGACGTTATATTAAAGATAAACATCTGGATCCTGCAGTAGAACACAACATCGATGTGGTAAAACTGTTTTCGCTAAAAGCCAACAACAACACTTTGAAATGTGAGATTACATGTCAGTATGATATAGACTTTTCTACCGACGCTTCGATAGCACCAATATTGGGATTTTCTAAACAACGTCTTGCTACAGGTAAACTTTACGTTTCCAATTTACCCGTAGAAATTGTACGAGTAAAGACGATTCGTTTGGAATGCAACATAGTAGATGGTTCTTACCACGATGGAAAACCTACACATACAGTATATGAGTTTGCTCCTATGGTAGACCCTGGTTATGCGATTGATATAAAACCATATAGTAAGGTTTTTATGCCTCTTACCACACGTATCATTTCGCATATAAATGTAAACATTATCGATCAGAATTCAGTACCTGTGAACTTTCAAGGTGAGGAGATCATTGTGATATTGGAGTTGAAAGAGACACCAACATATTATGCTGATTATAAATAGTAGTAATCAAACCGCTCCAGCTTCAGTATCTTCGCTACCTGAGTCGAAAGCGGTTCTATCTTGGGAGAACATACAGTTTCTACAATCATTGGGTTACGATGTTAAGCAAACTACATATATTCGCAGACCCTGTGCACGACGAGTCAATCAGAGGGGAAGAAATACACACATACGCTCCTCAAACCAGATCGTTTGACCATAATGATACCTGTGAGTTTGCAATCAATCAACAAGATATTTTTTACGATTGGTCTTCATCTGTTCTACTGATAAATGGTAGTATCGAGACGAGTGGTACGATTGGAACTGTAGAAGTAACGTCTAATGCAGCAGCTCATTTGTTTTCCTCTATTGCGGTTGAAATGTGTAATCAGATTATTGAACATGTTAGAAATCCTGGTATAGTTACATCAATTAGAACACTTTTGGAAGCAAACAGTGATGAAGCAAGAGCTCTGATTCCAGCGGGATGGCATCCAACCGAAAACAATGTGATGTTAAAAAATGAACGTTTTTGCTACTGCATACCTCTTAGCTACTTGTGTAATATTTTCAAAGACTATAAAAGAGTGCTTTTCAGTAAATTGCTTCTACGTCTCACTAGAGCTCAGAATGATAGAAATTGCTTTATTTTGGTTGGTGCCGCAGATGCAGATAAAGCATTAAAGTTTAACATTGAGTATATGGCTCTGCAGGTGAAACATATCCACCCTAGTGAAGTTATACAGCAGCAATTATTAAAGTCGATTGCTCTAGATAAGAAAATCCTTATACCATATAGAAAATGGGAGATGTATGAATTACCAAATCTAAATAATTCAACGAAAGACTTGTGGTCTATTAAGACATCCTCAAACACTGAACGACCCAGATTTGTTATTGTGATATTCCAAACAGATCGATACAGTAACGTTAGAAAAGACATCAACGAGTTTGATCATGTGGGTATTCGAGATATAAGACTTCACTTAAATTCGAAACAAATCCCCACAGAGGGTATGAACCTGAACTTTAACCAAGCAAATTACGTCGAGGCATATAAAAACATGATTGAATTTCAACGTTCGTATGTTGGCAGAGAACCACAGCCTACCTTGGATTACAAGTCTTTCCTAAAATATCCCATGTTTGTATTTGATTGCTCCAAGTATAGCGACTCTATAAAACCTTCTACTGTGGATATCAAATTGGAAATGGAAAGTACTACCAACTTTCCCAATCACACAAAATGTTTTTGTGTAATTATACATGATTGCGTCATCGAGTATGCCCCACTCTCCAACATCGTACGCTATATAATGTAGCTGCAAGGATGTTGCAATCACTTTCACGATGAGGTTCGTAGTCGTTGATACTCAGGGTTTTTGTCTGCCTGAATTTACACCTAAAGAGTTTGTGATTTATAATGGTTTCCAAACAGTGCATTGTGTTTTTAAACCGCATACACCATTACGTTTACTGTCTGCAGACATAATCAAGCAAGTGAAGTTTCTACAAACACAACACCATTGCCTTGACTATAATTGTGGTGATATCAATTTAGAAGAATTACCAAACATAATAGCAAAACATATTATAGCCCAACGTGTTGACAGAATTTATGTTAAAGGTGAAAACAAGCAAAGGTTTTTGTTACATTTACTATCAACCTGTGGTTATCAAGTGGATGTTATCAACCTGGAAACCAGTGAACGCTGTCCAAAGTTAGTGCCTGATACTCCTTTGTGTATGGATCATACTTTAGGATATAATAGAAAATGTATCTGTAGCATAAATAACTGTATATCATTATTTACTTATATTGTAAGCTTAATGCCATAATAAAACAAACGTTGTAAAATATATCTGTTTTTTATTTTAATCTACTTTTAAATACATTTATTAATATTAATTTCCAACCACATTAGTCTTTCCAACATCCATCCGCTATCACCTTTCAGCAAACTCTAAAGCTTTTGTGTAAATCTCCTCAGTAAATTCTTGATATATATTTTCAAAGTTAGTTGCCACTGTGATATTTTTATTTTTAGTATTAAATGACTTCATTTCTTTTTTTATTTCGACTTTGGAGCACATACAAACCAAACAATTCTAGATTCATTTTAACTGTATCGTGTTTGGCTAAAGCAGCCTCCATCAAATGAAACAATTTCTGCTTCACACTTTCCATGGCAAGTCGTATATCACTACCATCCATACTAATACGATAGGTAGCCATTCTGTTTTTAAAAGCTTGAGTTAACATATAAACTTGTTCAACTTCCCACGGTTCACACACTTTAGATTTGTGAATTTCACTACGTAAATGTCCAGAGAAAGCACTCTTTTTCACTTGTAACGAGCACGATTCACAGTATCTCATCTTAACTATAGGTGCTTAACTAATGAATAAAACACAGACATCTTCAGTTATATATTTTTATTAACAAATATGTTTACGATAAATATCTTTAAGTACAGTGTAATATTTAAAACCAAAATACATGAGCATAAATATGGCAAGACACATAAGAAAACCAGTTGATATAAACATAGAAATATAATTTGAAGTGAACAGGTAAGAATCATTTAACACAAGAGTTCTCCAGTCAGCTGTCTCACCTCGGGTGCCATGATCAAACAAAAACATAAGTTTATAATGTACTATATCAGTTTTAATATTGGACATGTTGTATGTTGAAACTTCAATCGCTTCATCGTTGTGCAGATATGTTCTTGGTAGTCCAGACCATTTGGTGCAGTCATCGAAACAGATTCGCACTTCTTTCACATTTGGTGGTTTGTAGACGTAAAACACATTTTGACACAATGCTGTCAGGATGACGAAGCTTGCTTTAAGAGGTGGTGCCATTGATGAGGTTATTGATGTCGGTTAGCACTTGTTCTTGAGCGTAATGCAAACACTCTGACATGTAATACTTGAATGTTGGAGACATGTTGTTGAGTAGGGTTTTTATCACTCGGATGGTTTGCGCGGCACTCACATCTGAATTACCCAGCTCTGTTAATGTTTGAACGATGTCGCGAAGAAAACAGTCATATATCCAAGCAAACTGTGTTTCTCTTACATACTCAAATCTTTCCTTAATGATTTCCTCATGCTCCACCAGCTTTTCTACAGTGTCTTCATTTAGATACATAACCATATGTGTAAAACAATTATTAACACATAAAACTTTTTCACCTAGTATCGTTGCAGAAGAGATTCGACAGTAGCTCGTCTGAGTTACAGCATGAGTTTGTTCATTATCTTTAAACCACTTTGCAGATAATGCATGTATGTTATCCATAAAATCGTAAAACTGCCACTCTTCCAATGCTAGATATTGATTTTCTTCATCTAGAGCCAAAGGGTTAACAAATTTCACAAGTATTGTGAACTCATTTCTTGCACTAACACCAGTTACTAATTTTACAGATCTTCTGATGTTGAAAGTTGTTTCCATTAGCATCCTAGTATCATCTTGATATTTGTTAAACAATAACTTTTTCCTATGATGTTCACGGAAATCAGGACCATCGTTTTCGTCACACATTGTTTCAGCACAACAATTCCAAGCAGCTTTCATAGCTAGAAATTTTAAACTAAACTTGCTATCGTAAACTCTGATGTTAAATAGGTTTCCCCCCCCCCCCCCCCCTCTACTTTAATTGGTTGTATTCTTCTGGTTGGTTGACTGTTAAAAATCTGAGAACACTATCTACATCCTCCGGAAAACACATTAGGACCAGATGTTTCCAACGATTAATTAACCGCTATCTACATCCTCCGGAAACTCTATAGGATGTTTCCAACAACTAATTAACCACTATCTACATCCTCCAGAAACTCTGATGTACTTATCTATATAGTTATTTATTTACTTCTTTATGTACTTATCTAGTCAAACGTTCCTAATATTAGTTTCTATACTCTTTCAAGATTTCCTTGTGAAAATATTTAGTTTAAAGACGTGTTATATATTTGTTTGAAATTCTCAACCTTTTATACAAAAAAAAAAAAATTCTAGAGTTTTATCTATTTCATACGACTTTAAGGTCATTCAACGGAAATAAAACCACAAACAGGAAATATGAACTGCTCACAAGGTTATTTCAACAGCTGCAAGGAAACTATGTTGGCTAACAAGGTTAATTTCGGGAAATGCTAAATATAGTCATCGTTGGAAGCGATATCGCTGTTACCACTAGAGGTATTGTTACCAGCTCTACTTTCAACAGATTCTTTAAATCGAACCGATTCCAATAAGACTTAAGAATATAAATTTTTTATTGTGCACATGTACATCTGTTAAATTTGGATTCTGCTTACCTAAACGAGCGATATGACACCAAACACGTAGGACTTTAATGCATAAATAACAAATTACTTGTACGCATGTGTTAGTCGCCATGTTTAAATGGCGACTCCTCGTTTTGCTTAATACAGGTTAGTTGGCTTTTTTTGATTACGTCATCTCTATTCAGACACTTGTACGTAGCATGCAAGCCTTCAATATAAACACGTACCAATTCAATCTCTTAATCCATTATTAACATCATAGGTTCAGAGGGGTCCGCTTGTAGATAGCTTGCTATCTCTACGCTCCTCAACGTTGGTTGGTTGGTTGGGTGGTTGGTTAGTTGGTTGGTTGCACTTTTCATAGAAATGATTGGATATCCAACAAGCCAAATTTAATATTAAATCTTTACAGACATATGTACCAGGTATCAAGCTGTTTTCAGCTTGCCTTCCACCAAAGTCCACCAAGTATGTAGCGGTTGTAGGTGTTAGTTGAGATGTTGCTTCCAGCACATCTAGGGGGCCGGAATTCCGGCCCCCTAGATGTGACTCTAAGTGGACACCTTCGGTTGAAATATTAAGGGTATCGGTATTGATTGGTACATAGACTGTTTCTTTAGCTGACCGTTGTAATAGATAATCAACTCTTTTAGTTTTCTTATTTTCCAGCCAATGTCTGAATCTTTTCTCACCATTTTTACACAGCTTAGTCGCATTAAAATAACCAGTGTTCTTATCGATAATTAGGTGAAAGTCTCCAAATAAACCATACCATACCATACCATCTATACCTACTACACAAGAGAGTGTGTGTTGGTTTTAGGTGTAAGTATGTAGCGGTTGTAGGTGTTAGTTGAGATGTTGCTTCCAGCACATCTAGGGGGGCCGGAATTCCGGCCCCCTAGATGTGACTCTAAGTGGACACCTTCGGTTGAAATATTAAGGGTATCGGTATTGATTGGTACATAGACTGTTTCTTTAGCTGACCGTTGTAATAGATAATCAACTCTTTTAGTTTTCTTATTTTCCAGCCAATGTCTGAATCTTTTCTCACCATTTTTACACAGCTTAGTCGCATTAAAATAACCAGTGTTCTTATCGATAATTAGGTGAAAGTCTCCAAATAAACCATACCATACCATACCATCTATACCTACTACACAAGAGAGTGTGTGTTGGTTTTAGGTGTTAACACAGCTTGTTCTGACTTACTTAAATATTATATTTCTTCTGTTCAACAAGACGATTATTTTGATGTGTCACACATGTATGTAGCTCTAAGAATAGCTATACCGGAAGTGTCTACCCGGAAGTAACATTTTTTATTGAATATGTTTATAGAGTTTGCTTTGCTGAACAGCGTGCATGTGTTGGTTCCAGCGTACATCTCACGGATCTTCCGCGATAAGGGTTTAAAGTTTTTTATCTCATTTTCTTGTAGAGCTTGTTACGAAACGATATATTTTTAAAGTCAGTTCATTTCTATCACTTTCCATTGAAAAGATATAACGATTTAAAGTTTAGACCGGAAGTGGTCATTTTATTGTATATTCCAATTTGATTTGGCCTCCTTAACACCGTGCATGTATTGGTTCTCTCGTACATCTCACGGATCTTCCGCGATAAGGGTTTAAAGTTTTTTATCTCATTTTCTTGTAGAGCTTGTTACGAAACATACATTTTTGAAGTCGGTTCCTTTCTATCACTTTTCATTGAAAAGATATAACGATTTAAAGTTTAGACCGGAAGTGGCCATTTTATTGTATATTCCAATTTGATTTGGCCTCCTTAACACCGTGCATGTGTTGGTTCTCTCGTACATCTCACGGATCTTCCGCGATAAGGGTTTAAAGTTTTTTATCTCATTTTCTTGTAGACCTTGTTACGAAACGATATATTTTTAAAGTCAGTTCATTTCTATCACTTGTCGTTGAAAAGATACAAGGATTTAAAGTTTAGACCGGAAGTGGCCATTTTATTGTATATTCCAATTTGATTTGGCCTCCTTAACACCGTGCATGTGTTGGTTCCAGCGTACATCTCACGGATCTTCCGCGATAAGGGTTTAAAGTTTTTTATCTCATTTTCTTGTAGAGCTTGTTACGAAACGATACATTTTTAAAGTCGGTTCCTTTCTATCACTTTTCATTGAAAAGATATAACGATTTAAAGTTTAGACCGGAAGTGGCCATTTTATTGTATATTCCAATTTGATTTGGCCTCCTTAACACCGTGCATGTGTTGGTTCTCTCGTACATCTCACGGATCTTCCGCGATAAGGGTTTAAAGTTTTTTATCTCATTTTCTTGTAGACCTTGTTACGAAACGATATATTTTTAAAGTCAGTTCATTTCTATCACTTGTCGTTGAAAAGATACAAGGATTTAAAGTTTAGACCGGAAGTGGCCATTTTATTGTATATTCCAATTTGATTTGGCCTCCTTAACACCGTGCATGTGTTGGTTCCAGCGTACATCTCACGGATCTTCCGCGATAAGGGTTTAAAGTTTTTTATCTCATTTTCTTGTAGAGCTTGTTATGAAACATACATTTTTGAAGTCAGTTCATTTCTATCACTTGTCGTTGAAAAGATACAAGGATTTAAAGTTTAGACCGGAAGTGGCCATTTTATTGTATATTCCAATTTGATTTGGCCTCCTTAACACCGTGCATGTGTTGGTTCCAGCGTACATCTCACGGATCTTCCGCGATAAGGGTTTGAAGTTTTTTATCTCGGTTTCTTGTAGAGCTTGTTATGAAACGATATATTTTTAAAGTCGGTTCATTTCTATCACTTGTCGTTGAAAAGATACAAGGATTTAAAGTTTAGACCGGAAGTGGCCATTTTATTGTATATTCCAATTTGATTTGGCCTCCTTAACACCGTGCATGTATTGGTTCCATCGTACATCTCACGGATCTTCCGAGTCTTCGACCAATACCATTATTCTCGCTTATCAACCTTCACTCTCATTTGTCGGCTAGGTTGGAGTGATGTATCTTTAAATAAGTCTTCATCCATCCTTGCACCATCTTTATCAACGAAAGCCGCCATTTTTATAATGTCAGCTTAAGGTATCACAGGCTTCCATCTTTCATTCCGCCATTTTCCGCCATTTTGGTTCCTCCGTTTTGGTTCAGCCTCTAATATTAAACATTATTTTGTAAATCATCCATTTGTCTAATAATAAACTTTAATTATGTTACATGTATGGTTTGTTTGTAGTCGTATATATACCAACCTAAAACAATAAATTAATAAGCGTCTGCTTAGCTCAATGGGTAGCATCGTTGCCTCCCATCTGAGTGCCCGGGGTTCGAAACTCACCTGCTCCAAATGGTTTTTTTCAAAATATAATAATAGGTTAGACACTATGTGATTGTCTGGCACAAGTCGTGTGACGTCACTGTCAAAGACAGGTCAATGACCTTAGAATGCAGGTTACAATGTAAATGTGACTGTCTGGACCAGGGCGTGGCTGGGCGCCGGGGCTGGCGCCGGGGTAGGCGCCGGCGCCGGGGCTGGCGCCGGGGCTGGCGCCGGGGCTGGCACCGGGCGTGGCTAGGCGCCGGGGCCGGGGCTGGCGCCGGGGTAGGCGCCGGCGCCAGGCTAGGCGCCAGGGCGTGGCGCCGGCGCCGGGGCCAGGGCGTGGCGCCGGCGCCAGTGACGTCACTTCCTGTGACGTCACTGTCTGTCCAAAGTGGCCCAATACCTACTTATATATATATATATATATATATATATATATATATATATATATATATATATATATATATATATATATATAGATGAATAGCTTCGGAAGGCAAGTTCCACTAGCCACAGACTTTTTTTCTATATATACATATACACATATTTACACATATAATAACTAGTAATAGGCAAGTTGGCGGGGTGTTTGAGAACCAACCAATGTCAGAAAGATATTACTTAACTCTCCTGAAATGTTAGATTCGTTTAATTATATATATTTTTTGTATTTGTATTTTGTTTTTTAACGTCCGCAAATTCCTGCGACTATGGCCAAACGCCGACGTTAGGGAGCAATTTCGCCTAATTATCCTGTAAATTTTTCGAACCACTGCCTTCCAATAACAAGGAAAGGGATCTTTAACGTGCCTAAAATTGCATGGTATACGGGAACGAAGGCTTGCGCTTTCTATGAAGGGTGGAACCTGCATACATTCAACTTGCTCGGGCGCAATGTCACATCCTCGATTTGTGTTAACTCACAGTATGTACTAAAAAATAATTTGACGCTTCTGCTGGTAATCGAACCCACAACCGTTGGGTACAGAGGCACACGTCGTTACCACTAAACCAGCGAGGCTGCCGTTTAATTATAGCATGATAATTTAATTCAAAACAATGACATTTTAATGATATTGAAATAAAACTTAAAGCTGAAATTAGAATGTATCAAATCATGAAAAATTGTGATAACAATAATATAACAACTACACAAAAACAGTGAAAACTAGTTAGTTGTTCGAAATTACCACCATTTTGCTCAGCACATAAGTCTAAGCGAGTTTCAAAAGAATAGTTAGCGTCTCGTAATATACTTAAATTAATATTATCAAATACACCACGGATTCTTGGCTTTATATCTTCTTTTGTCGGCGGTTGTGTCTGATAAACTATTTTTTTTTTACATAACCCCTATAAAAAGAAATCCATTTTTGTTAGATCATGTGGCCTAGGCGGCCATGCGTTCAGCCCTCCTCTTCCAATCCAGCGTTCTGGAAATTGTTGGTTAAGAAAAACATGAATGTTAGCTGTATGATGAACTGGGGCACCGTCACGCATAAACCACATAATATGATCACGTATGCTAACAGGCAGTTGGTCTAATAGTGGTCCAAGGTCTTCTCTTAGAAACTGAAGATATCGCTGTGCAGTGAGCCGTTCTTCAAAGAAATGCGGACCGATGACAAAAATCTCCAATAATTCCACCCCAGACGTTAAAAGACCACCTATTTTGAACAGTCGTGTGAGTAAAGTGAGGGTTTTCAGTAGAAAAGTGGTAAAAGTTATGTCTGTTGACATGTCCGTTCTTATGAAATGTTGCTTCATCAGTGAACAACCTAAAGTTGAGTCGCTTTTGATAATCGTCATTGTACAGTTCTTGGAGGAGTTGAATATATTATGGGTGAAATTTGTTTTTACGTAAAATTCGTAAAACAGAGGTCTTATTGATATCAATTTTCCTTGCTAGTTTTCTTGAGCTGATATGATGGTCTTCTATCACTTTCAAATTGACTATCAACTCTTTCTCTTCGAGCAAAATAGGCTTGGTTCTCTTAGTCTTCTTGTATCCTGTGTTCCCCGTTTCGTCGCATCAGTCTTTCTAAGGCTCTTCTGTGTGGTTGTCTTCTATTTGGATATTTCTCATG
The DNA here is from genome assembly GCA_964006375.1 of Tillus elongatus. Taxonomy (NCBI): domain Eukaryota; kingdom Metazoa; phylum Arthropoda; class Insecta; order Coleoptera; family Cleridae; genus Tillus; species Tillus elongatus. Next base: position 78,558,917 of record OZ023270.1, read on the forward strand.
ATAGATTATTGTCGCGAATAAACAGTTTTTGTTACTTGTCCCTAACATATAAATCATTTCTTGTCGAGAGAAATTCATTTCAGCGTTTTGTTATAATTCAAATACGAGAAAATAACTACTCGATAGTTTAAGTGAATGCTTGACAAGTAAGTCAATACAGTGTTTATTTTGCATAGATACGATGTATTACACCAATTCGTTCCTGTGTATAAATGTATCTTTTTTCATTCATGAAACTGAAAGAACATTTGTGATGTATCGAAATTCATTATTATACAGGCTGTTTTATTTGAATTTCGCAAAGAAAACTTGACTCCAGTGTTTTTACTCAGCCCGTATAATGTTTTCAAGGAATTTGGCAGGTAGTAGTGGAGTTTTCCTTTACATGCTAGTAAAGGATTATTTCACGCCCGAGGAGGTACCACCCTATACATCAAGGGGCCGGTGAAGCCCCAACGGACGTTTCCGGTTCTGGTGTATGAGTCGGTTTCCCTTATAAGCAAAAATGGTGATGGCTCCTCCTTGTACAAAAAATTCCAGAGGTAAAATACCCCTCCATTGGGATCTCCGGGAGAGAGGTATGCAGGGAGCGCCAGCATCAAGATTTAACATATCCTTCTCGAATATATGTGGCCTAAATTCTAACCTGAACCCCGTCCACCATTTCCTCCCGGCTAATAGGCCCCAACTCCTCTTCCTCACTGAAACCCAAATCAGTGTCAAAACAGCTACAAGTCACCTTAGTTTCCCAGGGTTTGAGCTCCTTACTTCCTTTAGATTACCAGGAGGATTGTGCTCATACGTCCGTAGCAATTTACTCGGCACCAGACTCCCCCATTTAGAAGCAGGAAAAAAAGACATACTATGGATAAAACTCTCTCTCAGGGCTGCAACTAAATTCATCTGTTGCATTTACCGGTCACTTTCTGACAACAACTTTGTCCAGCTCTTTGACTACCTTTCTAAAAAAAATCGACCATCTGATTTCTGAATATCCTTCCTCCGAAGTCACTATTCTTGGTGACTTTAATGTCCATAATAAGGAATGGATAGGATCTTCAAAAACCGATCCACAAGAGAAAGCACCAGAGGCCTTTGCAGTCAGCAATTCTTTAGCCAATATGGTTCAGCAATCCACTTACTTTCCTCGCATCCCAACACACAGCTCAAATCCCTTGGATCTCCTTCTTACTACAAATCCTGAATGCTATAAGATATCAGTCACCGCCCCCTTTAGTCGCTCAGACCACGGCATGGTCACTGCTTCCTGCGCAATGCAACCCGAGGTCATACAGTCATCACACCCACGTATTGTTTGGCACTACAACTCCGCGAACTGGGACGAAATGCGACATTACTTTTCCTCATTTCCATGGGCGTCTGTCTTCTCTCATAATGACCCCTCTGATAGCTCACAAAACGTCACCGAAATTATTCAAGCTGGCATGGAATTATTTATTCCACGTACACAGAAAATATCTTCAGCCACCCAAAAGCCCTGGTTCTCTAAATCCTGTGACAAGGCCAAAATTGAAAAGGTCAAAGCCCACAAAACACTTCTACACAATCCCAATAAAGAAAACCGTCAAGCATTTAACGACGCAAGAAACCGTTATGTCCGCATTCTTTCTGATGCAAAAAACTCGTTTAATACCCACATCAAAAACAAAGTCCTCTTAAGCTTCAGCGGCAGCAAACCCTTCTGGACTCTTAGTAAATCTATTGGGAATAATTTCCCCAAGAGCACGTTCCCACCTCTTGTCTCAGGCAATGAAATTGTTTCTACCGCCCTGGGCAAGGCTGCAAAGATACAAATGATGCTTTCTTCCCTTAATACCAGGAAAGCCTCTGGCCTTGAGAGTTCCCAGCAATTGTTCTCCAAAAAAGGCGCACCAGAACTTGCTCCTGTCCTGACTGGTCTGTTTCAGACGTCTTACAATGGAGGCATATTCTCTAGTAACTAAAAAACTGCTCGAGGACAACCCGTCCCCAAGAAAGGATCCAAAACGCTTCCTAGCAACTACAGGCCTATTTCTCTGCTTGCAGTCGTCTCTAAAGTGATGGAAAAGTATATAAACACCGAGTTACTCAAGTTTCTTTAAAAACACAGTCTAATCCACGATAGGGAGTATGGATTCCGTCAGCGCAGATCAACTGCCGACCTCCTTTCCTTTGTCACCCATTCCTGGAACAAGTCTATGGAACTACACGGTGAATCCCAGATTGTCGCTCTGGACATATTCAAAGCATTCGACCAGGTCTGGCACGCAGCGCTGCTTAATAAACTTCCAGCCTATGGCCTACCACCAAAACTCTTACCTGGACAGCAAATTTTCTCTCCAACCGGAGCATTTCTGTTGTCGTAGATCCATTTCTCTAAACTGTATCCCATTAATGCAGGAGTTCCTCAAGGTTCAGCTTTAGCCCCTACTTTGTTTCTTCTCCACATCAATGACCAATCCTCTCTAGCACATCCAACCCAGTTCACAGTTAGGAGGACGACAGCACCATCCACTCAAATATACAATATTCTAAGCCTGTCTCTTTAGCCCAATTAGATGAGGTTCGCAGACTCATGGAGGGTTCTGTCTCCGTGGATCTCCAAAAATATTAGACTGGGGAAGTAGAAAACTTGTACAATTCAACCCCACCAAATCTAAGTCTTGCTTTCTATCTCATAAGAGATACACCAGCCCTAGACCTATCACAATGAACAACCAAGTTATTCAAAGTAATGAGTCCTTTTCACTTGTTGGTATTTCTGTGGATCGAAATCTCAATTGGCACCAACATGTCACATCAATTGTAGAAGCGGCTGCTAAGAAATTAGGTTTCTCTTTCGGGCTCGCAAATACTGTTCACCACTAAAGACTCCATTCAGAAGAGAGCCATGCGTCTCGTCGGTGACCCCACTCTCACCCAAAGGCTGCCATCTCTTGCCCACCCACGTGCCGTTGGTGACTCTCTCTCTTTTATAGATATCTGCACGGGCAGTGCTCAGAGGAGCTTTCTTCCATAGTTCCCCTACCTGTTGCCCCCAACAGATCTACCAGGGGAACATAGCGAATGCACCCTTTTACTGTCCAGGTCGCCAGACATAGAACATCTTGTTATGCCCGCTTTTTTGTCCCGAGGACTTCAAAGTTGTGGAATTCCTTGCCGGCACATGTTTTTCCTTCTCCCCCGAACCTCCAAACCTTCAAGTTCAGAATTAACAAGTTGCCTCTTTCCTCCTTGTCGACACCCACGGAACGATAGTATTTGGGCTGTAAGCCCTCGTGGTGTGTTATTGAAATAAATAAAAAATTCTATATTGGTTGAAGTTGAAAGAAGAATACTTTTTCAGATTTTTGGAATGATAGAGGGTTGCATGCTGGCATACTCATGAATATACAGACCGTAAAATGCGCCTCTGATGTTTTAGAAAAGTGGCCATAACTTTCGAACGACTCTGTATAGACCCAAACAACTACACACTTGATGAATCTGGAAGATAAGAGGAATTAAAAAAAAACTCTGGACGCAGCAAGTGCGTTATGGTAGTGAATTTTTATTAAATGCTTCAAATTTGAATAACAAATTTTTCTATAAACTTAGAAAATTTAATTTTGGTATGTAGTAAGGTCTTTCTGAGGACAAGATATCCACCAAATTTCATTAAAATAACTTTGTAAATTTTGGAGAAAAAAAAATTTTTGAAAGAAAATATAAAATTTTAAAACTCAATTTTTGATAAATTGAGAAAGTTAAATTTTGTTACTTAGTAAGGTCTATCCCAAGGCAATACATGTAAATTTCATTAAAACAGCTTTGTTATTTTCAGAAAAAAAAATTTTTTTTTTAAATAAAACTCAAAATTTTCCCGGAAAACCCCGTCTGATTTTCCTGGCTAACGAACTCATCCAAGCCCTTATTAAAAGAAAGGCACTTGCCGAGTTTCATTGAAATCGGTTAATTATTTTTCGAGTTATCAGACGGATATATATATATATATATATATATATATATATATATATATATATATATATATATATATATATATATATATATATATATATATATATATATATATATATATATATATATATATATATATATATATATATATATATAAACATATAAAAATTGAAACTGACCTCGGATATGGGTTCTAGGGGTCCTAGTTCGCGCTCATTTGAAAAATTTTTTGCAAAGTCTCACCGTCGATACCTCTCTATTAGTGATTTTTTTAAAAATAAAAATTCACTAAAATCAAATAACAGAGATAGCTTGCTCTACTCGCAATTGTCTTTAGAAAATCAAATTAAAGATCTCAATTTACCAAGAAAAACTTCAACTACCATAATTAGAATGAGATTTAACCACGGTAGATATAAATCTCATCTGCATCGAACTGGCATGGAGGATCTTACTGCAACTGCGATGGAACCTCTATCTGCGACTTGGACCGCCTAGTATTTTCACGTTACCGATTCAACACGCTACGAATTGACTTATGCATTTATTAATAATAACAATGTTTACAGTGAGCGACATCTGCTGGTCAAACGTAAAAATATAAAACCATTGAGCACCAAGAATTGAAATGTTAGTCAATAAAAGTGAGAATGAGAACTACAAAGTCATTGAATAATACGAGATTTTGAAGCTGCGATCAATAGAAATATAAATAACCAACAGCAACCATATACTTATGATTTAAACATGTTTCAAATTTGAATAGCTCAATTTTCTGTAACCCTAGAAAGCTGAATTTTGGCACATAGTTAGGTATTTCTCAAAGCAATATGTAGACCAAATTTTATCGAAATTTTTGGAAAAAAAAATTTTTTTTGAAAGAAAACTCAAAATTTTCCCGGAAAACCCCGTCCGATTTTCCTGGCCAACGAACTCATCCAAGCCATTAATAAAAGAAAGGCACTTGCCGAGTTTCATCTAAATCGGTTAATTATTTTTTGAGTTATCAGACGGATACATATATATATATATATATATATATATATATATATATATATATATATATATATATATATATATATATATATATAAGCATATAAAAATTCAAACTGACCCCGGATATGGGTTCTAGGGGTCCTAATTCGCGCTCATTTGAAAGAATTTTTGCAAAGTCTCACCATCGATACCTCTCTATTAGTGAATTTTTTTAATAAAAATTCACTAAAAGGAACAATATACATTTAGAAAAAGTGAAGTTTGGGTTGTGCAATACCCTGTAGTGCAAAAATAATTTTAGTTTGTGGCTAACGTTAGTACCTGCAACTTTTGTTTCAAATTATTTTTTTATTATTGAATAATAAAGGAAATATTGAACTTGAACACACTGTTGAACCACCCCGTATTTAGAGACTTCCATACATTTTGCTAACCCTGTATATGTATGTACAATAACAAATATAATGAACCGACTATTGTAAATCTTTTGGCCGAGTTGGCTAGCCAACTGATTCGGAATAGTTTTTACCAAAAAATTGAGACCTTTCCAAAAAAGAATTGTATCTCAAAAACAAAATCTCTGGACGCAGCAAGTGCGTTATGATAGTGAATTTTCATAAAACTATTTTTTAATAGCAATAATGTGTGTTTTTTTAAGAGAGCAGGCATCAAATTTGGTTACCAGTATAATCTATATAGTAAAAACAATGTGCCATGTTTCATCAAAATAACTTTATTGTTTGAAAATGTACAAAAATTTCCGAAAGTAAACCTAAAGTGTTTCCGAAAAAACTCGTTTTTTGGTCAACCTTATAGGTTAATTTGAGCTATTCAAATATTAAGCATTTGATCAAAATTCGCTACCATAACGCACTTACTGCAACCAGAATTTTTGTTCTTACAAATATGCATTATATTTCGATGGAAAATGCAATAAGATAAGGCGTGTTTGATTAAAAAAAAAAAGAAAATTTGTATCACCAACGACTTATGGGCCACCCTGTGATTGTAGAAATAATTTTTTAAGATGTAGCTCAAGACACCCTATAATTAATATCTACAATTTTTTTTCATATCTGGTATAATAACAGATATATTGAGCTGTATTGATTTTTTTTTACGATAATTCTACAAAAATTATATACTATTAACGATAAACTCTATAGCTAAGACTACTGCCCAGCGTCAGAGAAAGGGTCTATTTGAAATGAATTTTCTGGAAACATTTTATTAAAATGAAGGACAATGACGGTTGAAACTAAGACTTCAGGGTTTGTAAAACATTCTTCTTGAGACATTTTATTTCCATAGCCCCTATTATATTCAAGTTCTTTTCCTAAATGTTGCCAATTTTGACGTTTAAATAGCAACTTTGACGTTTTGTGAAAAACCTCAATTTATTTTTGTTTAAATGCCTATAACTTTTTTATCCTTTGACCTACAGAGCTAAATTTTGGTATGTAACTTGCCTATGATGATATAACCCGCGTATAAAATTTGGTTGCCCTTACTTTGTTAATTTTGGAGATATGAATTTTTTTCGAAAGAAAACACAAAATTTTTTAGGAAAACCTCGTCGGATTTTCCTGGATAACGAACTTATCCAAGCCACTTGTAAAAGGAAGGTATTCACCAATTTTGACGTTTAAAATCGCCATTTTGACGTTTTGAGGAGAACCCAAATTTATTTTTCTTTGAATGTCTGTAACTTTTTTGTTCTTTAACCTACGGAGCTAAATTTCGGTAGGTAACTTGCCCCTAATTATATAAATCCGCGTATTAAATTTGGTTGCCCTTACTTTGTTAATTTTGGAGATATAAATGTTTTTCGATTTTTTTCGAAAGAAAACACAAAATTTTCCGGGTAAACCCCGGCGGGTTTTCCTGGCTAACAAACTTATCCGAGCCACTTGCGAAAGGAAGGTATGTGCCAAATTTTATCAAAATCGGTCCATTATTTTTTAAGTTATAGGTGTGACACATAAATATATATATATATATATATATATATATATATATATATATATATATATATATATATATATATATATATATATATATATATATATATATATATATATATATATATATATATATATATATATAAACATATAAAGTCTGAAACTGACCTCGAATTTGGGTTCCGGGGGTCCTAAATAGCGCTCATTTGAAGAAATTTTTTCAAAATTCGAAAGTCGGGATCTCCTCATTAGTGAATTTTTTTTAAGAAAATTCACTAATAAAGCTAATTTGTTAAAATCTAATGCATAGGGTGCTCTATAGATACTATCGGATATCAACATTAATCTTTGTAAGGTAATGGGAACTTTAGCAGATTCGCTACGGTAACGCACTCGCTGCGTCCAGACATATTTGATATTCAACATTTTTGCTGCAACTCCTTAAAGCACCGTCTTCTGGTGGGCGTTGAAAAGGCTTGTCTTCACCTTGATGCCCGATGCAGCATACAGGACAGACCGGGAGGCAGTCAAACTGCATATAACTAACTACACACAAGTTATTATAGAAGCGAGTCTAAAGGACGGAACTAATGTGTTATGTCACGGTTCGTTCCCTCCTATTAGAATACAATCACTCTGTCACACGGATAATTTGTGTACCATTCCACTGTTATATAATATACCCAAACACATGGCCCATGCCCATCCATATAACATAACATCGTTTATATTATTATATTAACTACATTAAATCGTTTACTGATTAACATATTTACGATATTCGATAGTTTCTATGGATATTGTTTATTATAACGGACAGTCAAAAATTTCAGACAGGAATTGATTTTGGCAAATGAACAAGCTGCAGTTCGTGGCATAAAGCGGACATGTAGACGGCTTCTTAGCTAGGGTCATGAGCGCCTCTAGCAATATTTGAAAATTTGCGCCCCCCAAGACTTATTTTCTAGAAAGAGAAACAGGGGCGTAGCAACCGCCGTAGCAATGATACAAAGCCCACCGGCCAGAGGAGCCCACCGCAAACGTCAGAGAGAAACTGATTTTTAAACCGACAAAGGCGTCGGGCGCAAAATTGGGACCCTTAAACTGACAAAGGGATCGGGCGCAAAATGGGTACGGTTGCATAACAGGTTATTTGCGACTATTTGGTGACATCGTCAACATTTTTGAAGCACCCATTTTTCTGGAGAGTAACAAATAGCACATGGGTCATGCGATACATTTATGGAAAGCATATTTAGCGTACTTTTTGGTGGTACTGATTATTTTCAAGTTACCCTTGGCATGAACGACAACAATCGGCTTTTCGTGAAATTTATTTGGGAAAATGGTAACATCATACTTTATTCAAGAAGATGCTCAAATTGAGCCCCTTGAACTTCTTGACAATACTAAAGCCTCTTGTCGAACTGATGAATCGAGTTTTACAGTGATCCGTTAGGCACTTGTTCGAAGGCCATCACAATTAGGTCTCTCAACCGTACCAAATTCACAGGATCGTTGTAAACAACGATTTTTAAGTGGCTCCAGAGAAAAAAATTGAGTGAAGACAAATCTGGAGACCTAACTGCTTGTCAGTCGGTTAGAAAACAGAATGGTATTCCGTCACCTCTCGACTGAAATGATGTGGAGCGCCATCTTTTAAGAAGTAGACACTGGGGAAATTATTTTGAAACAATTATCTAAATCGGGGCACAATATATTCTCTTAATAATCTTGGATAGCGTCTCTCTAAAAGAAAGGGTCCAATTACATGGTAACTAACAATTTCCACCCATTTGTTCAGTTTTTGAGGATATTGTGGCTGAATTTCTTCCATCCAATGAAGGTAACTGTCACACCATTATGGACAATTGTGTCTGTTTACACTACCATTAAGCCAAAAGGCTGCTTCATCAGAGAAAACAACGCAGTTTAAAAAATTTCCATTTTGTTGAATAATCTGAATTATTTGTTCACAAAATTCGATCCTTCTATCAAAATCCTATGCGAAAAATTCTTGCAGGTTATGAACCTTATAGGAACTATACTTTTTCTGGTGCAAAAGCTGCTGTACAGAATGTCTGGAGATCTCGCTCATTCTAGCAAGTTCCAGTGCAGAAGGTTTGGTAGTTTCTCGTACAGCAAGCAATACATCCAGCGTCTTTTCATTCGAAGTAGCAGTTGCAGGGTGGCCGGACTTGGGGCGATCTTTACGCTCCTTGTTTTAGTAAATTTGTGGTAAATATGCTTACCGTAGACTTGGGGTAGGGTAGAGGCTTGGGCGTTCAGGGTGTACCTCACGGTATAAATGACAAACCTCATCATAAGTCCTTATCACCACAACCGATCATCCTAAGAACTTCGATACGTTCTTGTTCACTTAGGTGAGCCATATCATACAAAAGTAAATAAAGTAAATTAACAAAAAATTTGATGTTTTAATTCATAAACCAAAACGCTTGCCACCGTAGATGATCAGGCTAGGAATTTTGACAAAACTGATTTTCTGGGTGAAGTTATTTAAGTGTAGCTTGTTTTATCGCTTAAATAAATTCCACGTCTGATAGAGCTATGTATCTTAAGGGTTTTTGGACAGAGATAAAACTACTTGAAGAGTCTTTATTTTGCTTCATTTATTATCATTAAAATATGTTCTCGAGTCAAAAGTTATCGCAGCCCTTACACACACACACACACACACACACACACACACACACACACACAGATATATATATATATATATATATATATATATATATATATATATATATATATATATATATATATATATATATATATATATATATATATATATATATATATATATATATATATATATATATATATATATATATATATATACCTGACAGGTTTATTGGAAAAGTTTAAAAAGTCTGGACGCAGCAAGTGCGTTATACTAACGAATTTTCATATGCTTATAATTTTGTTTTCTTGATACATAGAGATCTGAATTTTGGTAGATACTTTACTTTTTATAACCTATTTTTTTTAATAAAACCCAAAATTTTCCGGAAAACCTGGTGCGGTTTTTCTGGTTATCGAACTTATATAAACAACATAAAAGAAAAGTACCTGTTAAATTTCATTAAAGTCCGTCCATTATTTTTTATGTTATGGGTGTATATATATATATATATATATATATATATATATATATATATATATATATATATATATATATATATATATATATATATATATATATATAGGTTAGGTTAGTTTGTGAGTGGTCCATATCGGTCCCTCCACCGCGACCATAAGGTCTATTGTGGCTCACGCCTAATGTCTATATTTCGCCCAACAAATCCAGCCTCCTACAGAGGTCGATAACCTTTGCGGGCGAAAGTTGATCCAGATCCTCTGGAGCAAGCTTTACCTTGCCAAAGAGCAGGTGTCTAGTCCTATCCGCTGCCGGACAGGAACACAGCACGTGCTCTGCTGTTTCGTCATCCTCCATACACAGCCGGCACTCGGTCTCCTGACCGATCCCAATACGGTGCATGTGATGCCGCAAGCGACAGTGTCCTGTATACAGGCCGACTAGAGTACTCAGTTGTTGTCTGTTCAACTCTAGAAGTTTCTTAGCCCTTGACTCAGACAGGCCATTTATGAAGGCCTTAGAGTGAGCTAATCCTGGAAGATTTTGCCAATTTTGAATTGTCCTTCTATCTGTCCAGGTCTTTAAGGTGCGTTTTGCTGTGCAAGATGTTATTCCCAGCACCGGTTCTGGTCCGACAAAGTCACACTGGGCACCACTCCTGGCAAGCGCGTCTGCCGCAATGTTGCCATCATGGTCCGAGTGACCCGGTATCCAGACCAGCGACACCTCATTACAGCTGCCCAATTCGTTAAGGGCAGATTTACAACTCCATACCGTCTTTGAATTGCAACGGTAGGAACCAAGAGCCTTTATTGCAGCTTGGCTATCTGCAAATATCTTTATCGATTTGTTTGTGCATAGGTCTTTTAAGCTTTCCTTTGCACACATCTCGATGGCATAAACTTCTGCCTGGTGTATGGTTGCGTACTTGCCGAGGCTAGCTGATAGTCTAGCATCGGTGCTGCCCCCATATGCGCCGGCTCCTACTCCCATATTGGTTTTGGAGCCGTCAGAGTACCAGCAGAGGTCCGCTCTCAACAGGGTCGATTGGTTCCGGTCCCAGTCCTCCCTTTCCGGGAGAACGGTCTTGAAAGACAGATCTCTGCTGATTTTTGTAGGCATCAAGTCCGAGACCATTCTCAGAATCCTGTGACAATCACTGTCATCAAGGAGTCCGGACCCCCTCAGACTGACTTCCCTCGGCATGTTATCTGCCGTTTGTTTTAGTCTGTACGTTGTCCACCTCGCCACCCTCTCCAACCATATGTGAAGTGGGGGAATATTGAGGAGGACCTCCAGAGCGACTGATGGTGCGGTGCTTATCGCTCCCGTTATCATCAGACATGCTTGTCTCTGTAGATGAGCCAGTTTGGCCCTCGCGGTACCACGTAGCACCTTAGGCCACCAAACTATGGCTCCATATGTTATCATAGGTCTGATAACCACTACATAGAGCCAGTACATCTGTTGGGGGTTTGTTCCCCAGTTGTTCCCACAGATTCTCCGGCAGGTCCACAGGGACATCTTAGCCCTGCGGATAACATTTTCTAACTGTCTGTCCCAGTTGAGCTTCTTATCTAGGATAACTCCCAGATATTTTGCTTGGTCCGAAAATGGAATGTTTTCCCCCATAAGATTAGGTGGTTTTAATTTGTCCAACCTTCTTCTTCTGGTGAACGGGACAATGATCGTTTTGCGAGGGTTCACAGACATCTGTTCCCTACGGCACCAATCATTGACTACATTTAGTGCTTCTTGAAGAGTACTAGACAGTTCCTCCTCAGATTTGCCTCTAACCATTATGACAAGATCATCCGCATACGCCTGGACCTCAACCTCCCAGAGTCCGAGGATAGCCAGCAGGTCGTCCACAAAGAGGGACCACAACAGGGGGGATAGAACGCCCCCCTGAGGACACCCTCTCGCAGCCCTAACGCTGACCACCTCTCCCCGTAATGAGGTAATAATGGTCCGATTGTGCAGCATGTTTCCGATCCAGCCACAGATGGTAGGTTCCACCCCCCTAGCGATAGTGGCCTCGTAGAGGGAGATCGGTAATGCATTATTAAATGCTCCTTCTATGTCGAGAAATGCCGCCACCGCAACCTCTCCATTTTCCAGAGAGTGTGTGATCTTCTCGACGAGGTTATTGAGCGCTAACTCAGTTGATTTGCCAGTTTGATAGGCATACTGGTGGGTATTTAGGGGGTTCTTGGGTAAGATGTTTCCCCTAATGTGTCCGTCCAGTATTTTTTCCAATCCCTTCAGGAGGAATGATGTAATACTGAGAGGTCTCAGTGAAGTAGGTAGGAGGTCATTACGTCCCAATTTGGGAATGTAAACCCCCCTAACCACCGTCCAGCTGGAAGGAATATAGTTCCAGGCCAGACTGGCTCTGAACAGCCTGATAAGGAAGGGTAGGAGAATCTCCAGTCCCTTTTGTAGTAGGACCGGTACCACCCCATCCTCCCCTGGCGACTTGAATGGCTGGAAATGATTCACAGCACACTCCACTGCCGAGGCTGTAACTATTCTCCGAGCAACTAACCAGTCCTCCCTTTGGGGGCGTTTAGATCGTCCCTCAGCTGGTAGGACCTCACCGTTGCTCAGGATCAGACAATCTGGGAAGTGTGTGTGTGCTAAGAGCTCTAACGTTTCTTTCCGAGATTCAGTAAAGGAACCATCTGGTCGTTTTATCGATCCCAGTTCCTGTACACGGTCGCGTGAGAGAATCCTGTGGATTCTGGCGCTGCTGGGCACACTATTAATGTCCCCGCAGAACCTCCTCCAGGACTCCCTCTTAGCGTTCCTGATCTCTTTATTATAATGCGTTAGAGCAGTTTTATATTGCTCCCAGTTGCCTGTAATCTTAGCACGATTGAAGAGACGTCTAACTTCTCTTCGTAGTTTATCGAGGTTATTATTCCACCAAGTAGACCCCCGACTGTCTCTCTTTGACCTCAGTGGACAGTTTTCGTGATAGGCAGAGACCACAGCTTCCCTAACCTGTTCGGCCGCAATCTCGATCTCATCACGATCCCTCACTGTGGGGATTGCGGACCCAAGTCTGCCGGCGAGGGACTGTTTGTATCCCTCCCAATCCGTCCTCCTCGGGTCCCGATACTCTAACACAGGTCTAGGGCCTGTTTCAATTTCAAATAGGATATGGGCATGGTCTGAACATGAGGGTTCAGACGACACCCTCCATTTGAGGATTTTTGAGCTCAAAAGCCTTGAGCTGATCGTAAGATCTAAAACCTTTCTCCGGTTAGCTGTAAGAAAGGTGGGTTCCGAGCCTATGTTGTTGACAACCAGCTCCTCCCCTAAAATGTATTCAAATAATGATTCACCTCGTCTGTTAGTGTCCGTGCTCCCCCAAGCCAAGTGATGGGAGTTCGCATCACACCCCATTACGAGGTGATAATTGTTCCTCTTGCAGTAGGCGATCAATTTCCGCACTTCTGCTGGAGGTGGTTGTTCTGCATCTCTGTCTCCAGGGAAATAGGCCGAACAGGCCACCACTTCCAGCCTGGTCCCCCCGGATGTGATCACGAGATGGATGGATGCCATGTCCTTGGTGCAGTACTCTGAAAGTGTAAAATACTGCAAGTTGTTTCTGATCCAGATACAGGCTCTGGGTTTAGTACCAGAGCCCACCTCTACTATCTTACCAGAAGTGTTACCCAGCCCTTTAGTTCGTTCCGAATTAGCGGTCCAGGGCTCTTGGAGAAGAGCAATATCTATTTGCTCTTCCTTTAATTTCATGCTAAGGAGGTATGTCGCAGCCTTAGCATGATGTAGATTAGCTTGAATGCACCTTAAGTTGGTGGGCATTGGGGTAGGAATATAGGAGTGTATAGAGGATAAAGGAGTAGGTTAAGGAGCTTAAAGGAAAAGGGAATTATGGTGCAGGTTCCTCCTCCTTTTTAGGAGCTCGATAACCAAGCTTCCTATAGGAGGGTCTACCTTTGGTAGTCGTCCTAGGGGTGGACTTTCCTTTCCCCTGTTTTTTCCCTCTGGAGGTTCCAGTGGAAGGTTGAACGACCTTGCGATGTGGGTTTTTTATAGAGGACTCTCCTCGCAATGCCGGCCAATTAAGGCAAGCATTCCCGGCCCTCCTAAGACATGACTAGGAAGGTTACGGTTTGGTTAGTTCATTTAGTTCACGTCTAATAGTAGACGCTATCCAGGGTGCACCACGTGGAGGCGAACTAACTTTACATTTATATAAACAACATAAAAGAAAAGTACCTGTTAAATTTCATTAAAGTCCGTCCATTATTTTTTATGTTATGGGTGTATATATATATATATATATATATATATATATATATATATATATATATATATATATATATATATATATATATATATATATATATATATATATATATATATATATATATATATATATATATATATGCTGTATCTATAAAGTAACGCATAAATTCAATAAAATTGAAAGTAACCATTATTGAGGAAAATTTAAAAACAGGTCGATTTTTATTGTCAACAATTAACTTATTAACTTTTTGATAGAAAAATCTCTCCTTTATCGTCATACCTCATCAAAGAGTATCTCTCCTTTCAAAATTTTTAAATTGGATGGTGGGTAGTGTGATACATCCTTTTAAGGCTAATCCAATTCTCTATTCAGCAACACATGTTTTTTGTAGGAATAGATTAAATTGAGTAATAATATTTTTATTATCAGTAGCACCTAACACAACTGAAGCCTATAAATAATTATATACTTCAGTCTCATATAATCAAATGTTTGAAATACCCGGCCACTAATGCCTGACAATATCCCAAACAGTCAAGAAATCCTTGTTAAGACTATTTATAATCTCTGGAGAAATGTTAGTACATTCCGTTCTAATTCTAGTTTTTAATTCGTCGATAGTATCTGGTTTACTTTCGAGTACCACAGTCTTTAAATGCCCACACAGAAAAAAATCTAAGGAAGTTAGGTCAGGTAATCTTATTAGCTACTAGATTGCACCATGCCTGCCAATCCATCTGTTGGGAAATTGTTGATCCCGATACTGTCAAACATTAACGTCATACCAGCATTGTGTTCATCAGGAAATAAGTTCAATAATATGGGAATTAGATATTTCTGTAAAAATTGTGGATGTCGTGGTCCATTTATAGTTCCATCAAAAAAGTAGGGCCAATAACCCTACTCCTGAAAAATCCCGCCAACACATTTACCTTTTGTCGATATTGTGTGTGATTCTGTCCATCCAACTTGGATTTTCCCTTGCCCAATATCTGCAGCTTTGACGGATAACTTGTCCATATAATGTAAAAGTAGATTCGTCAAAAAAACACAATAATCGGTAAGTAATCATTAGAATCATTACATTTATCCATTAATGTCCCACAAAACTAAGAATTAATCTTCCCAAGTTTTAATACTTTATGTACCGTCTGAAATGAAATTCCATTATCTCGGCCAATTTGCCGAACACTACAGGGGGGTATTATCTTCCACTGCCAATAAGACGTGTAATTTAACTTCTTCACTTATAGATCGGCGACCTGTTTTTGGAAAGTCCACCCCGCTAGACTCACTGTTGATTGATTGATAGACATATCCGGATATATATGAATATGATATATATATGAATTAATAAGTTGCCTCTTTCCTCCTTGTCGACCCCACGGTACGATAGTATTTAGGCTGTAAGCCCTCATGGTGTGTTGCTGAAATGTTTAGTATTAGGCAGAATACACACCTCTGCCTGAGTTCGGATCAAGTTACCATAATAATTAACATTAGAACTTCAATTGATATTGATACACGCATTTTACCACCAATTTCATAACTCTTGTGAGAAACCAAAAGTTGAAAATTATAGGTATTGACTTTGCACAACAACCAAAACGTAAATTAACTACTATTATCTGTAGACTGTATCGCAAAAAATATCAAAGTTATGGATGATTAGTTTTTATGACACATGTTACACAGCAGATATTTGTTACTATCAGTCGATTGTTACAGATACGGCATAGTATGAAACAAAATCTCTAGAGTTCTTTTCGTAGAAGCCGCCCAAAATTTTGAACATTTAGAAAATTTTGAGATATTCAAGTATCATAAGACTGGAATACACATAAACATTTCAGTAGCGAATTCCGTGGTTGTATTTTCTAAATAATTGTTAGATCGAAATACCCTAATATAGCAACCGATTTTAGTGAATTTTTATTTTTAAAAAAATCACTAATAGAGAGGTATCGATGGTGAGACTTTGCAAAATGAGCGCGAACTAGGACCCCTAGAAACCATATTCGGGGTCAGTTAATTTTTATATGTTTATATATATATATATATATATATATATATATAGGTATATATATATATATATATATATATATATATATATATATATATATATATATATATATATATATATATATATATACAGTGTGGAACAGCCAAATGGAATAAATTCGATAACGGATAAATGAGGGCGTGTTGGGAAAAACGCTTGGACACGTCGATTTGTATTTTTAACTGCGCATCTTTTTCAAGAAAAAAAAATTATTTAGGGTGCGTCATGTGACAGTGGCCAATACCAACTTTCTTATTTTAAATACAAGCCCCTGTATATTATAAATTTTTTGGATTCTTCAGAAAATTCTAGACATAATTCATGTACAATGTTCTATACCTATCTTCAACTGTTTCGGAAATATTAAGTATTTTCAGATTTATTACAAAAATTAACATTAAAAATAGAAAATTATTTTATTTCACAAATTCGCTACATTGCATTCAATACTTATTTCCCATTCAGCTCTTGATAATGAGAAAGTAAACAAAAACCATTCCTGCGTTTCATTTTACTGATATGAAATGAAACAAAAACAAAAACAGTTTTCTTTCTGTTCGTATAAAACTCGTAGCCTTAGCAACTTGTTGTCTGCCTGCATGACAGTAGTGATTAGTGTCAGTGCTATTGTCGTTTGAATTTCGTTAACTGTACGTAATAATATCAGAAAAATGGTTCATTTAACAGAAATGCACAAAATAACCATTCTACAAATGATTGGTTATGGAGATAACACACGGACACAGATGGAAGTGTCTCGCTTATTTCACGAAAAATTTCCAAATTTGCCGCCTGTATCCCAAGGAACAATTAGCAAAATAGAAAAGCAGTTTCGCGAGCTTGGTCATGTGAGACAAATAAAAAAAGTAGCTGCCAATGCAGTAAGTGATGATACGAAATTGGATATTACGCTTGAGTTTCAAGAAAACCCACATACTTCTGGTCGACAAGCAGCCCAACTATTCAACGTTAGCCACACAGCAATTTTTCGAACATTAAAGGAAAGTAAAATGCATCCCTATAAAATGATACCAACTCAGGAGCTCATGGAGGACGATTTCGATAGGAGAACGTATTTTTGTGAACAAATGATGGCAATGTTAGATAACAATGTGATCCAATTAGAAGATGTTTTGTTTTCTGATGAGAGCACATTTACACTTCACGGTCATGTTAATCGTCAAAATTGCCGCTATTGGTCTAATGAGAATCCTCATTGGATGAGAGAGGAACATACGCAATATCCTGAAAAAGTTAATGTTTGGGCAGGAATTGTTAGAAATCATATCGTAGGTCCCTTTTTCATTGATGGCAACTTGAATGGGGATAAATATTTAGAACTGCTCCAAAATAATGTCGTGCCAACTTTGACAAACTTATATCCAGATCCAGCAAACCCACAAGTTTCTGCCAATAAAATATGGTTTCAGCAAGATGGAGCACCGCCCCATTACCAAATCAATGTCCGGCAGTACCTGAACCAAATTTTTCCAAATCGGTGGATAGGGAGGCGCGGATCGATAGAATGGCCAGCACGATCTCCTGATCTGTCGCTATTAGACTACTTTTTGTGGGGATATGTCAAAAGTATTGTATACAAAACTAAGCCCCTCAACTTAGATGACTTAAAAAGACGAATCACGCTTGCGATTAGATCAGTCACGCCTGAGATGTTGAGTAATGTTAGAAGACATTTCTATACCAGATTAGCATGTTGCCAAGATGTTCGTGGCGAGCATTTTGAACATTTACTACATTGACATTAATTTTTTTTTGTTTTTTTAAATTATTAAGAAATAATCAGTATTTCTTATTAGAATTTGTGAAATAAAATAATTTTCTATTTTTAATGTTAATTTTTGTAATAAATCTGAAAATACTTAATATTTCCGAAACAGTTGAAGATAGGTATAGGACATTGTACATGAATTATGTCTAGAATTTTCTGAAGAATCTAAAAAATTAATAATATACAGGGGCTTGTATTTAAAATAAGAAAGTTGGTATTGGCCACTGTCACATGACGCACCCTAAATAATTTTTTTTCTTGAAAAAGATGCGCAGTTAAAAATACAAATCGACGTGTCCAAGCGTTTTTCCCAACACGTCCTCATTTATCCGTTATCGAATTTATTCCATTTGGCTGTTCCACACTGTATATATATATATATATATATATATATATATATATATATATATATATATATATATATATATATATATATATATATATAAACATATAAAAATTAACTGACCCCGAATATGGTTTCTAGGGGTCCTAGTTCGCGCTCATATATATATATATATATATATATATATATATATATATATATATATATATATATATATATATATATATATATATATATATATATATATATGTATCTAACCGATAATTCAAAAGATAATTAACTGATTTAAATGAAACTCGGCAAGTGCCTTTCTTTTATTAATGGCTTGGATGAGTTCGTTAGCCAGGAAAATCCGACAAGGTTTTCCCGGAAAATGTTGAGTTTTCTTTCGAAAAAAAAATTTTCTCCGAAAATTCCTAAGTTATTTTAATGAAATTTGACCGATAGGTTGCCTTGTAAAAGGCGTTACTACGCACCAATATTCAACTTTCTAAGTTTATAAAAAATTGAGTTATTCAAATTTTGAATTTTCTTTAGATAATTTTTTTTTCTCCAAAAATTACAAAGATATTTTGATGAAATTTGTTGGATACATTGCCTTAGGAAAGACCTTACTACTTACTTAAATTAAACTTTCTAAGTTTATAGAAAATTGAGTTATTCAAATTTGAAGCATTTAATAAAAATTCACTACAATAACGCACTTGCTGCGTCCCGAACTTTTTTATTTATAGTTGACTAGGTGTGTATTGTTTATATTCTCTCGTCTGATGGTGTCGTCATGGCGAAACCGCTCGCCGAGTAGACACAGCTACTGTGAAACCAGAGTAGAAGCCTCTACGTCTCTATTTAGTATGGAACGGTTACACCGAGTTAAGGTAACTACAATGGCATTTTGTTTTTCTTATTAGTTATTCTATTTTATTTTAAAATTCCCCACAAACTTTAAGCAAAAGAGCTAGTGACTCATCAACAAGATTGACCGCCTAGCAGCTCTCTAACCACATATTCCGTTAAATTCTATCAGATAAAGTAACAATATGTAGTTTTTTAGTTCTGGAGGGTGAATTTCAGCAGGACGCTGATCTAAATTCAGGCGAAGTCCCGTCGAGGTCACAGTAATGACGGATAAATGCTGGTTTATTACAGGCCCGAGGCGGTTCTATGAATGACCACGGGGCTTCTGACAAACTCGCTCATCTGTAATAACCGGCCATAATCGAAAGACCTCGCTTCCAGGGGCGCAAATCTCCCGCTCTTCGCTTTAAATTTGAATTTGTAATTTGTAAACATCTAAATCGCAAATATGATTCTGCAAAAATTTTTTTGTCGTGAACCAAACGAGGAACACTGCTACTAGACGTCGATAAAATGTTTAAATATTCCTCAAGGAATATGCAACATTTAAACAACTATTGTTAGTAAATTTTTGTTCAAAAACTTCACTAAGGAGGGGATCTGTGCTTATATACAGGATTCTTCAATTGACGGCGCAACATAGGTATTTGCATGCAACTTTTAAAATGTTCAAATATTGGGTTCCCTGGTTATTTTGGAGCAAATTATATTAGATTTCTTAAAACATTTTTCAAGCAGGTTTTCATATCACGCTTTTGGACGCAAAGATTGTCCCTGTTTTAGGAAAGAAATGAGCCAGGGCTGACAATTTGCATTGTTAGTTTGTACACAGTCTCCATCTATAACATTTTGTGTTAACTAGAGCTGTCATGACGACATACTACCTGGTTTGGCACCGATATGGTGTCCCTGTTTTACATTTCACAATGTTTTACATTCTGACATCTTGCAACGTAACTTCCATTGTTTAGATATTTATCTACCATTTATTTAAATAGCATAGCAGTACAGGTAACGTCATCTATCTTTGGCGAACATTGTAAATATTGCATTACAGAATGTGAAGTGATGTCGAGGATTATATTAATATTAATTTAATTTAATAATTGGTACAAAATAACGTCTGTCTATGTTCTTTTGATTTGTGAATTTTCGTTTCAATCACTTCCACAATTTCAGAGATATTGCGTTGTAAAAAAAAATTAATTTTTTTATTAAGAAAGATTAGCCATTAGCAAATTAAGGGTAATTCCCAAATTTGGTCCAAACCAGTGAAGTATTTTCTGAGTTATTGGTTGGATACATGTATAAGGATATATATATATATATATATATATATATATATATATATATATATATATATATATATATATATATATATATATATATACTTAGCTGCATCTGTTACTTTTTGTAGGGCATCTCTAATTGTAGCTCTTAAGGTCGAAGGGGCGATCATCTTGCCTTCTTCCCGACCTGTGATCGAATAGTCCGAGCTCACCTGCTGATCTGCCTGCTGTCTTGAACAGGAATGCTCCTGTTCCTGCGACTTCGTGGATTTGGACCATTCCCAGAAGATGGTCCGAACTTTTAAGGGGCCTGCAACTCAGCAGAAAGACCTCTTTTCCGTGTAACCACTCCATGTTTGGCAGAACTTTGTTTTACTTTTAACATTCTATTTTTGAAAAAATCACATCAATGAACGAAGATTTTTAGCAGGCATATTATTGTACCGTTTTATATTGATGGAAATTTGAATTGAGGAAGGTTATTTAGGCTTATTTCAGAATAGAAGACGACCTTACTACACGATGTTGCTGGGGAAAATCAAGAGATCTGGTAACATATGGATGAATGTCCTGCACACAATACTGCAGTGCGAGAATATTTACTCAATAGTGTTCAAGGTTATATCATCAGGCCAAGCCATAATGTTTTATGGCCTCCCAGATCTCACACAATCACACAATAACAATTGAGCAATGTTAGATCTGAATTATACAATCGTGTAGGATATTGTTTGGCAGCTGACAAATGATTATTTGAACATCTTATTCAACTTAAATTCCACGCTTTTGTATTTTTCTTTTGATTTGTAAATAAGTACTTGTTATTTTACAATATTTTTATCTACCACAAGCACAATTTTTCTATTTTTTTTTCCAGTTCTCTATCCTATTCTTCTACATCAGTTTTAAAAATATCGCCAGCCATCCATACTTTTTTATTAGCAACATATTTTACCGACAAACCCTTTACGTTTTCAAAACATGTTTGTTTTTCTGCTTTGCTAGTAACCAATAGTCTTCGAAAGTCAGAATCATTATAATTTACACAAACTAGTAGTCAATCGCTCTTTGGATAACTTCTCACCAATACATTTTTGGTTTTTGAATTTTAGAGTTTTGTCCGGCAATATTTTGTAAAAAAAATCCTGTCTAGTCTGCATTGAAGACATCACTTGTCTGATATCCCTCGGATATTGCTCGGAAGTTATTTTGAAGCCAATCAGATCTAACTTTCTTATTTACAGATATTGCTTCGCCAGGAACTATTCCTGAATTAATCTCTCTTTGCTTAAAACGAGAAATCCAACTTGTAGAACACTGTATATTCTCGCGGTATCCCATTTTTCTACCAAGAGAAACATATTTTTCCTAGAGAAATAGACCACTTATAGCAATGTTTCAAACAATGTTTTAACCAAGTTCTTCATGTCGGTCGTTTTTAAACTTTTTCTCTTGTTGTCAATAGTATTGGAACCACTAGCCTGGCCAATAGTATTCTCGCACTTTACAATTGTTGATAATATATACAATACAATACCGTACTGCCTACAAACATCGTTCTCTTTCGTTGCCGTTTTCAATTGTTTTAATATCGACATTTTCTGTTACTGTTGGTAAGACGTATATTGTGTAAACAAGACTCTTCACCTGCCTCAAACGGGCGTTGATCGAAAACTGATCGGAATAAGGCGCAAGCTTCAAGATTTAAACAGAATAATAATAGGCCACACACATATACAGTTGTAAGGAACTAACGAATGTTGATTTCAAGTGGTAACAGGGACTCTATCAAAGTTTGAGTGGAAGAACACATAAATAGTTTCTCTGGTGTTGATATTTTGGGGTACTCTGAAGAACGATGTGTATAAATTCGATCCACCACAAAATATGAAGGAACTACGAAACAGAATCACGGAAGCTATAAATCATATTAACCAGAACACGCTCACCAGAGTTCTCAGGCGTGTTTCAAAAAGGTGTATAAAGTGCATTGAACAAAACGGCATCCATATTGAACAATTTTCTATTTAGTGTATTTTTAAGTTTATATTTTGTTATTTGTTGAGTTCCGTTTCTAATTTTGTTGTTTTGTGGAGTTTAAGTTTCTGTTTGTTATTGCCGGGTTTCGTTATTAAACTGTTTCACATATTATTACCTAGCATTATTACCTAATTAAGTATTGTAAATTAAATCATAATATTTTTTATCGTGAATCATTACTGAAAATTATGTTAAAAGTAGAACATGTAAAAATTGAAACTGACCCGGTGTATGTGCTCTATGGGTCCAAGTTTGCGCTCATTTGAAAACATTTCTCACCATCTATACCTCCTAATAGTGAGTTTTCTTAATGAAAATTCCCCAATACGGACGCAGCAAGTGTGTTATTCATTGAATTTATAAAAGTCTGTGGTGAATGGAAGAGCAGATGCATCCTCCGAAGCCTTTCCATATTCATTGTACATACATACATACAAGTGTATTATTCTAACGAATAAGCTATCTATACGTACTATAAAAGAAATGAGCCTCTGTGGTTCAGTGGTAAGAATTTGTGCCTCTGAACCGAAGGGTACCGGGTTCGATCCCAGCGTTCTCCTGTCACTTTTTCAGTGCATACTGTAACATTAACGTCAACCGAGGTTCTGGCATTGTATTTGAGCAAGTTGAATGTCTGCACGTTCCACCCTTCGGAGTGGGGCAAAGCCATCGGTCCCTTGTCTATGCAACGTTGGACACGTTAAAGATCCCTACCCTCCTTACAGAAGGACAGAGTTCGGCAAAATTACCAGGATACTGTGGTGAAACCGCTCGCTGGCGTCGGTGATTCGCCTTAGTCGCGAAAATAGACCGACGTTAAAGGAAACAAAAAGAAAAAATAAAAGAAATACTGACACAGCAGGTGTGTTATGGTAACGAATAAAGTAGGGTCCTAATTAAAACCTAAATTTAAAAACAAAGTTGCAGCAAACATGTTACGGTAACTAATAAGGTATCAATACGTACTACAAAAGAAATGTTGACACAGGAAGTGCATGATGGAGTAAGGTGTCACATTATATATACAGGGTGTTCAAATAAGGGCACGGACCGGCTATATCTCGAAAACCGTCACAGCTGCAGCTTTCGGGAAAAAATTAGCGTAAGTAAAGTGGCCATGAGAAAATGTTGGAAATTATTTTCAGCTTTCTAAATCTGCCGCTAGGTGGCTAAAATGCTATGGCTTATCTAAAATCTCTAATTTCTCGAAAATATTGACGCTTAACATAAGCTTGTTTTGGGTAATTTGTAATCAACGTTCACTTATCTACCAATTCTGTTAAAAAAAATTCTTATGAACCAGTGGCGGAGGTAGGGGGCGAGATTTTTTTTTTACAAACAAATGCATATAACTTGATAACTAGTAGACATAATTTTAAGAATTATGGCTTGTTGGAAAGAGATTTCATAGGAAATTCCACGTATTAGTATTTTAAATCCACAGTCACACATGCACAAAATATAGAGGGCGCTAGAGTAAAGGAGTCTAGTTTTATAAATTTTACGAACATTTTCAAATGACAGAATAGTATTATAATATAACTATCAAAAAGTGGATGAAATTAGAAAGAACTCAGTGAAAACCCAAAACGAATATGTTTTTCCGTTTCAGAGAAAACTCGAATTTTATGCATTTTGGTGCTTATTATGCCATTTCTCAAAATTGGATATGAATATAGCAATATATATATATATATATATATATATATATATATATATATATATATATATATATATATATATATATATATATATATATATATATATATATATTAATTTTCGCTCAACTCACAGAATTTTTATTCCGCTCTTTAACTTTTATACTTCTACTATAACATTTTATTCCTTTGTCGCTAATGAAATTTGTCACCCCGTATGTCATCATTTGGATGCAACCCCTGAATTATTACATTTCGCGTACAGTCGACATGGTCCCGTCGATACAACTTACACGATTTTGGTACTAAAGATCGCTAATCATAAAGACTCAACATTGTTATGTCACACATACACTTTATCATATATTAAATTGTCCATGTAAAAGACTGTAGTTCTCTTTCACTATATGTAGGAAGTGCAGGGACGAACTGTAAGTATTCTGTTACTGAAAAAGTAAAATGTGCTTTGTGCAGAAGAAAGGTGAGCTAAAGCCACAAACCTAATATAAGGATTCTTATAAAGGTCTCAAAAACAAACAGAAAAATTGTGTGTGTGTGTGTGTGTTTTGTTTCTTTAACGTCGGCCTATTTCCACGACTATGGCCAATCACCAAAACCTTGGTTGGTGTTAATGTTGCAGTTTGTACTGAAAAAGCGAAAGTAGTAACCTGGGATCCAACCCAGTACCCTTCGGTTCAGAGGCACACGTTCTTACCACTGAACCACCGAGGTTCTAACAGAAAAATTAAAATCTGACAAAGTTAGATGATTATAATTAATCGAGTCAATAGTAAATATTCAGGAAGCACGATATAATTACTATTTATACAATATAGATATACTAAATTTCCAAAAAAAATCCGAGCAGCCAGTAATAGTTGACCAATTCCAAGGAAATTTTCTATATTGCTCTGTCTTGTCTCTAATAAGAAATAATAATAATATTAACGCAATTTTGTTTTAGCAAAAAATGATCTCTTTAAATTTTGCGTTTCCTTCAGGCTGAAGCAATATTTCGTAGCGATTTGTGCTGAATTTATTAATACATTAAGTCATTGCGCCAGAGAACCTCGGTGGTTCAGGGGTAACAACGTGTGCCTCTGAACCGAAGGGTACTGGGTTCGATCCCGGGGTACTCCTTTCACTTTTTCAGTACAAACTGTAAAATTAACATCAACCGAGGTTCTGGCATTGTATTTGAGCAAGTTGAATGTCTGCACGTTCCGCCCTTCGGAGGGGGCGCAAAGCCGTCGGTCCCGTGTCCATGCGATGTTGGGCACGTTAAATATCCCTACCCTCCTTACAGAAAGGCAGGAGTTTGGCAAAATTTCCAGGATATTGAGGTGAAACTGCTCCCTGGCGTCGGTGATTGGCCATAGTGGCGGAAATAGACCGACGTTAAAGAAACAAAACACACACACACACAAGTCATTGCGCCTAGACGCCGTTGAGCAAACAATTAAAATCATTTAAGTGAATTTGAAAGGTGGCGCATTGTTGGTATGCGGAAGCTGGTTTTTCAATCAAACAAGTTTCCGACTGCATGAGACCCAGTGTGTCAACAGTGTTACAGTGTTGGTCCAGGTGGTCTGAAGCAGGAATATATAACTGTTGCCATAGATTATCGAAGAACACCTAGTTCAATACGCAGTAGCAATCGATGAGCGTTATTTGGGCTGCGACCAAGAAATATCAAACGATTGGCATTTCAGCTGGTAAGTAAAAATGTTATAACCCATCCGTTCAGCATTAATAACAAATCGTCAGGGGAGAAATGGTTGCGACTATTTTTTGATAGGCACTCACAGCTTTCCATGAGAGCTTCTCAAGGGATGTCAGCTACTTGAATTAAATCTAACACTCCTGAGAATGACTCAACAATTTTTATCTATACGAGTTAGACTTAAACAAAATCAATAACCCAGCTCAGATAGTGTTTACTGTGAATGAAACTGGCATTACTTTGGTGCAACACAAACATAGCAAAGCAATCGCTCTAAAAGGAAAAATGCAAATTTCGTCACCCACGTCAGCCGGGGAAAATTAGTTACCGTTATCACATGCATAAATGCTTCAGGTGTGTACGTGAAGGAGGAGTTGATGGTTGGAGCTCCCGCTGGAGCAATTGCAGCATCGCTCACACTTGATACACATTGATATTTTTACTAAATGGTTCGTTCATATTTATTAGGTTCACGAAGTCCACTGCTTTTGACCCCATTCTGCTTCTATTGGACGGACACGATTCCCATACGAGGAACATCGAGTTTATAGATTTAGCCAAACGTAATAATTATTTATCCACCACCACATTCAACTCACAAAATGCAGCCACTGGATGTGAGTTTTATGCCTCCCCTGAAAACATACTACGCTCAATAAATAGAGAATTGGCTCTGGGAAAATGAATTGAGTACTGTTTCTGCTTATGCGATAGCTGGAAACTTTAGTAAAGCTTACAACAGAAATGCTACAATGGGAATGTCTTGAGTACCTCTGAATCGCTATATTTTTAGAGAACATGAATTTGACATCCACGAAGAAGTTTCGCATTCGGAACAAACGACTAAGACAATAAATCAGACGGCCAACATTAAGGGGTCTATTGAATTGATTTGTCCACCCATTTGTGCAGGTGAAAATCAACATTTAACTACAGCTACCCCCATAAAAATTGTTCAAAATGTATAAATTTCTCCAAGATACATTAGCTTATTGCATTATTGCAAAAATTGTGATCACAACAAAAATTATACAGCAGGAATGGAAAGTATTATTACTCTGACTTCATACAAAGAAAAATTACAAGAGAGTCTAGAAAAAACAAATCTCCAAAAAGATTTTAACTGGCACAAGATCCAGTTGGAGTAAGGAACAGCCATCCACATCACAAGGTCAAAAGCCGAAGAAAAAACGCGAGCTTGTATTTTAGAGAAGCCGTCTAAATCAAAAGGTAAAAGACTAAAGACGAAACAAGCAAGTTGGTCTAAATCAGATTCAGAAAGTAACGTGGAAATGTTTTGTTGGCCGCTTCTTTTTTTTTTAGGAAAGTTGAGGAAGTGATGCTGAATGTTTATGTTCGGTTCCATATTCCCAAGACAAACATGGCGAAAAATACGCCAAACCTGTTCATCTTCCAGATGGGAACATGGGGAATATGGAGAACTCAGAGTAGGACTTTCATTTGCTCCTTCTATGAATTAAAGGAATTTTTTGGGTACCCACCTATCTTGAATTATGATACAGTTCTTGTAAACATTTTTATACACTTTGTTTTTCATTGAGTGATAAATATTTTCTTGCGTTTTCTAATATCAGTGTTATGTAAGAAAGTTAGTTTTGAGTTCTAAGTAAACAAAATCCAGAAATTTGTGAAAGAAAATTGTAGTTAATTTTTAGTTTTCAAAAAAAAAAAATCGTTTCTTTCCTCGACTGTCCAGATTTAAGTATCAAAGTTGTTAAACAAATCGAGTTGGGTTGATTTAGCTCATATACGGTATTTCCCGAAGACATGAAATATCTATTTCAACAACACATCACGAAGGCTTACAGCCAAAATACTATGGTACCGTGGGTGTCGACAAGGAGGAAAGACGCAACTTGTTAATTCTGGACTTGAAGGTTTGGAGGTTCGGAGAAGAAGGAAAAACATGTGCCGGCAAGGAATTTCACAACTTGGAAGTCCTCGGGACAAAAGATCGGGCATACCAAGACGTTCTATGTCTGGTGACCTGGACAGTAAAAGGATGCATTCGCTTTGTTTCTCTGGTAGACCTGTTGGGGGCAGCAGGTGGAGGAACTATGGAACAAAGCTCCTCTGAGCAGTGCCCGTGCAGATATCTATAAACGAGAGAGAGGTCACCAACGGCACGTCGGTGGGCAAGGGATGACAGCCTTTGGGTGAGGGTAGGGTCACTGATGAGGCGTATAGCTCTCTTCTGAATGGAGTTCAGGATAGCGAGTGTAGAAGCGGCAGCGGCGCCCCAGATGTGGGAGCAGTATTCGAGGTTTGGCCTTATTTATTATGTATGTATGTATATGTAGGTATTCGGCACTCTACGACGTTGATTAAACCCCTATCTAATAATATTAAGACTGTGTTTTATATCTTTCTAATATACCCAATACTAAAACCTATAAAACACATTTATAACTACGTCATTATCGGGGCTTTAAAAATGAAGGACTCCTGTTTGGATTATATGTAAATACGTGACTGATAATCAGAATAAGGACCACACTCAGTCTACACGGAGTACGGCCGGAGGATGCAATAAAATAATGTTCTGCTTCAGTGGCCTGTATAGAAGTCTCCGGTTGTTTTAATAAAGCTAATACCCTGTCAAGATAGTCGTTATTATACGTATTTTATTTAGCTGCACAAATAACCAAGTGCAAGCCTGTTGATAATATATAAACTGATGACGTCCTACATTGTCTCGAAAGGTTATAATATACGAAATAATATGGTGCTGGGTAAACGATGATTAAATAAATTGATCGGTGAGAAATGTAATTTCTTGTTATCTTACTTCCACATAGAAGCTCGGTGGTTCAGTGGTAAAGTCGTGTACCTCTGAACCAAGAAGCACTGGGTTCGATTCCCAGGGTTACCCTTTCACTTTTTCAGTACATATTGTATAATTAACATCAAGCAAGGTTGTGGCATTGTATCTGAGCAAGTTGAATGTCTGCACGTTCCGCCCTTCGCAGGGGGCATAAATCTGTCGGCCCCGTGTCCATGCAATGTTGGGCACGTTAAAGAACCCTACCCTCCTTACAGAAAGGCAGTGGTTCGGCAAAATTTCCTGGAGAGTGCGGCGAAACTGCTCTCTGGCGTCGGTAATTGGCCATAGTTGCGGAAATAGACCGACGTTAAAGAAAAAAATACTTCAACATCGTCAATACATGTATGGCATCGGCGACAAAAATTTCAAAAACGTTTTTTCGCTTAAACGCGGTAAAAAGTGTCAAAACATATAGAAACTATGATTTGGAAACATTTTTTTTATCTGTCGGTCTGTCCTTCGGTCTGTATGTCTGTCTGTTTGTAGCCACGATAACTTTAGAAAGAATTGAGATATCGTCTTCAAATTTGGCATACAGTTTTGCACCCGACAAACGAACGGTTCGGATTGTTTTTGGGTTATATCGCTTCAGGCGATAGGAGATGAATGGGGGTGTTTTGGTAAAAATTGACATTTGTTCGTTCAAACTGGAGCAATATAACGTTTTAGGGTTTATTTGTTAGAAAATTTTCGATTTCATCAAACATCTAGTATTCTATGATAAAATTAAATTGAATGTGTGGGAGTGAATATCGGTGACAGATATTTTGAAATTTTTTTGTTGCTAAAACGGCGTAAAACATCTCAAAACATATAGAAAACTTGATTCTGGAACGATTTTTTTTTGTCTGTCAGCTGTCGGTCGGTCGGTCTGTATGTCTGTTTGTTAGTAGGCGCAATAACTTTCGAACGAATTGAGATATCATCTTCAAATTTGGTATCCAGTTAGCACATGACAAATGAACATTTGGAATTGTTTTGGGTAAGATCGCTTAAGGAGGTAGCGGATAAATGAGGGGTGATTTGGTGTAAATTGACATTTTTTCGTTAAAACTCGAGTAATCCAACGTTTCAGAAGTTTATGGGTGCAGGAATACGAATTTTTTCTTTGTGGTCGAGTCATGGACCCTAAATACATTTCATGAGGATGTCTTTCTGAGGAAAGTAGATCACGATAGCTATGTGGAAATTATGATTCGATTTGCAGCACTATTTTTATAGATCATTGAAATACACAGTTTAAACAATTAAAATTACAACAGCGAACAAAAACTGTTATACAGAGTCAGGCTACGTATTCTGAGTAGAAACTGTATAATCAGTTACCTATTGAAATTTTTAGTTTTACTGGCGGATCGCAGCTGGAGGAGCAGCAATCCTCCGGGGCTGGAATATACATCGACAGCCTAGGGGTGTGCGAGAGTTATGCTCTAGACGCATATACCACGGCTTTCGAAACGAAGGTGTACGCTATCCTGTCGTACCCAATCGACAGGATGTGATGATGAGTCCTGAGAAATATGTATACATTTGATCGGATAGCTAGGCGGTTCTCCGGGTAGTCTGCGCGGCCAGAACTATAGGTCTACACTGAAGTGCGCTGACGCCTTTACGGGACTAGCGAGGTCAAAAGAGGTGCAACTGGTGTGGGTTCCGGGACACTGTGGCGTAGCGGAGAATGAGGTGGCGAATGATCTCGCAAGGCTTGGTTCCCGGCGGCCGTTCTGTGTCCCGGAGCCTACGATAGGCATAAGTAGGAAGGCGGCCTCCGTCGCCCTACACAGGTGGACAGTAGAGGACATGGAGAAGCACTGGGAGTCGGTCGATGACTCTAGGCAGGTGAGCGATTTCGTGGAGGGGCCGGACAGAGACAAGACTGTCTGGCTTCTCGGTAGTAGTCGACCTGTGATTCGCCGCATTATTGGGGTGATTACAAGCCACTGCGCTCTTAGAAGACACCTCGCATTGATAGGTGTCGAGAGGGATCCCATTTGCCAGGAATGTGGCCAAAAGGAAGAGACGCCTTACCACTACCTGTGTGAGCGCGAGGCTTTTGGGCGTCTTCGAACAGAATTGCTCGGTTCCAAGACTGTGCAAAGGAACCAGGTAACTTCCGTCCAATGGAAGACCGTCATGGCCTTCATTTCGAGGTCGAGGTCGTTTCGTGACGGAACTGAGGAAGTGTAGAGCATGGTTGCTGGGTTGCCGGGGTTGGCAAAAAGGGCCCATTGTGGCCTGCTTGCCTGATGTTAGCCTCCTCACCACTGCTACTACTACTACCTATTAAAATCAGAACACCAGGAATATGAGACCATTTGCAAACCATATAAAACTCATGTGATGAACATTTTGAATATTTGTGAGTGTGGAGTCTAAGCGCGGGCGTGCGTGTGTGTCCATTAGTGTGTGTGGGTGCGTGCGCGTGGACTTATGTGATGTACTAATCTTTTCTGAATAGACGATAGTTAATTGTGATCTTGTAATGGCCCTTCCGTCCTATTGAGCGCCTGAGCATAATGGTTGTGGTGATGAGGAAAAAATAGTTTGAAGCCGATAACACCGATAACTCAAAAAATAAATTTGATAAAATTTGGTGCCTTCATTTTGCAAGTGGCTTGCATAAGTTCGTTAGCCAGGAACATCGGCTTGGTTTTTTCCGGAAAATTTTGTATTTTGTTCAGAAATTTTTTGATATTTCCGTAAATAACAAACTTATGGCAACCAACTTTGGTACGGGGGTTTATAACATAAACTATGCACCAAAAGTTAGATTTGTAAGTTAAAAGACAAAAAAGTTATAGGTATTTAAATTTGTTAAATTTTTCTCTTAAAACGTCAACGGCGTTATTTGAAACTTCAAAATTTTCAACATTTAGGCAAAGAACCTGTAACTAATACGGGTTATGTAGAGAAAATGTAGCAAGAAGAGTGTTTTACAAACCCCTAAGTTTTACTTTCAACCCATTGTCCTTCAATTTACTAAAATATTCCCAGAAAACTCATTTCAAATAGACCGTTTCTCTGATGATTTGGCAGCAGTTTTAGTTATAGAGTTTATCGTTTAATGGCTTATAATTTTTAGCGAATTTCCTTTAAAAAAATCGCTAATGAGAAGACCGCCACTTTTAATTTTAAAAAGATTTTTTCAAATGAGCGCGAACTAGATCCCCTAGAACCTACATCCAGGGTTAGTTTCAGTTTCTTTCAGATAAGCTCGAGTTGCCAGCAAATAATTTTTATCATTGGCACCCAGAACATAAAGCATTTATCGAAAGTTTCATTATTGAATATTAAGTGTGAATTTTATTATAATTTGTAACTTGAAATAAGTGTGAATACTCAAATAATTTGCAGCAACGATTTAAACTCAAACGTTGGTAATGAAACTGAAATGTTATGATTTTATGTCAAAATCATGACTACCAGGACCAGTTAAGAATGTAGACGAAAATTTAACCTTTCGTCATGGAAAAGTAAAAAGATCCGTGAAAATATCAATTTCAGGTATAGGACATTGTTTACAAAAAATTTATATAATTAATGTGCAAATCCAAAATTATAATAATATACAGGGTGTTGTTTGAAAAAATTGAGAAAACGCTCTTTGAGATATATTAAATTGGCGCTTGTGTAAAAATAACCTCGCATAATATCAAATCAATATATTTGGTGATTGTGTCATATAAGTACATCCTTTGGCTACACAACTACGAAATATATTTTATTAATTGATAGTAATACGCATTCAGCGAATTATTTTTTTAAACGCCGTTTCGACCAAAATTTTCAATATTTCGAATAACTCGACAACACCGCATTAAAAGCTGAAAAATCAGAGGTCTTTAGAAAGATTATTTTACGCTGAATTGAAACATGTGAAAATATGTGGCCTACGTGTGAGATTGTACGCGGCGCCTGCGCGTTGAGCCTCTATTTGGTGGTTTACTGTTCTCTGATTGGTTGTGCCTTCGGATTGTTTCGTGTGTATCGGTCTCCTGTCTTGATCACATTGGTTTGATAATTTGTCTATTTGTATGACCTTTATTAATTTTAGTTTAAATGTTTGTACTTGGATTTGTTCTGGCATTAACTGTTTCATATTATTTGTGTGAATGTGTGTAGCACAACACAAAACACCAAAAACCAGATATCACACAATTAGAACTAATGAAACATATTAAAGACAAAAAATGGAAATCTGGGAACAATACTACATTCAGCAAACAAACAATATGAAACAGTTAATACCAGAACAAATCCAAGTACAAACATTTAAACAGAACGTAATAAAGGCCATACAAATAGACAAATTATCAATGCACAGTGATCAAGACAGGAGACCGATACACACGAAACAATCCGAAGGCACAACCAATCAAAGAACAGTAAACCGACCAATAGAGGCTCAATGCGCAGGCGCCGCGTACAATCTCAGACGTAGGCCACACGAGTGCGATCACAGTCAGTAGCTTGCTGATGATGAACCGGGACGGTTCGAAACTGCAGTTGACGTAACCAAATAACAAATCACTGAAAGTACAGCAAACAAATAAAGTATATATATATATATATATATATATATATATATATATATATATATATATATATATATATATATATATATATATATATTTGTGTGTGTGTGTGTGTGTATCACACCGATAACTCAAAAAATAATGGGTCGATCTTGATCGAATTGGGTAAGTGCCTTCCTTTTGAAAGTGCCTTCCTTTTGAAAGTGACTTGAATAAGCTTGATGGCCAGGAAAATCGGCCCAGATTTTCCAGGAAAATTTGGTGTTTTCTTTCTAAAAAATCTTATATCTCCGGAAATAACAAAGTAACGGCCAAATTTGGTACGCGTGTTTGTACTATAAAGAGTGAACCATGTACTAAAATTTAGGTTTCTAAGTTAAAAGACAAAAAAGTTACGGGCAGTTAAAGAAAAATTTGGAGTTTTACTCAAAACGTCAAACTCGCAATTTGAAACGTCAAAATTGGCAATGTTTAGGCAAAGAACGTGAAACAAATACCGATTGTGAAAAGAAAATGTTGCAAGAAGAGTGTTCTGCGAACCCTCATGTTTCGGATTTACCCGTCATTACGCTTCCTTTTACTAAAATATATGCAGAAAATTAATTTCAAATAGACCCTTTTTCTGATGCTTTGGCTGTCGGTTAAGTTAAGTAGATGCTTTCACTGCAGGTTTAGTGAAGTTTATGGTTTAAGGGTCTATAATTTTTAGCTAACTTTCGTAGAACAAATTCGTTAACACATTTTTGCATTTTTTATCGAAATATGATGCATGTTTGTAAGAAAAAAAATCTGGACGCAGTAAGTGCGTTTTGGTAGCGAATTTTCATTAAATCCTTCAAATTTCAATAAATCAATTTGCTATTAACGTAAGTCTTGTTGGTTAGGAAACCAACATTTAATGTTATTTTCGGTAAATGTTTGTATATTTTCAAAGAATAAGTAATTTTGATAAAATATAGTACATTGTTTCTACTACATAGGCTATACTGGTAATCCGATTGATGCCTGCTCGCATCTGCTTTTAAAAACATTTTTATGAAAATTCACTTCCATAACGCACTTGCTGCGTCCAGACTTTTTGATATATCACTTCCATAACCAAATTATTTCCAAATATTTTTATTAAGGCCCATTTTGGACTTTGACGCACTATTGGGACATCGTGAATATCAAAACTATAATAAGAAAGTTTGAGTTACACGTAAAATTCAAAAAAACAAAAAATAAACAAGGAGCCAACTCCAAAATAATTTCAAAATTCGCACACTTAGTAACCATATATTTATATACATGTTATTTAAAAAGTTGACCTATAAACGACAAACTTACTTTAATTATTCGTTAACACACCCTGTACAAGCCAACATCACTTTATTCACTACAAACTAATACGACTAAACCAGAATGCAATACAAGATGATCTGACCGAGTATAATGTATTAACTTTTATTTATTTTTCCATATTATACTGGACCATTTTGTTCAGCTTCCATCATAAAGTATAGCATACCGTCCGGTCAAACGGTGCTATAACTTTTATGCAAGATCTCCAGGAACAAGGGAGCACCGTATAAAAAATCGCCTAGCTGAAACGCATAAACAAACCACAAATATAAAAAGCTAGTCTCCGTGGCGACAGTTTACATTAATTCAGGAGATTTTTCTCTGCTATCTTTCGATTCAGTAAGAGATCGAATTAGTCTAAGAATTCGAACGGTAGTCTGGAATAGGTCTGGCTTCTACGAAATCAAGATATCCCCCTATTGATTATGCTAGATGTTAGATATCTGAACCTGTCTCATAATTTAGTCGAAGCTGACCAAAAACAAAGACATCCCACTTGTTCAAATTATCTTGAACATATATCCACTCTAACGTGCATAATCTTCCTTTATTATATAAACGAGAAACATGTAAATATATCTTATTGTTATTTATTTGTAAGTTTTACCAAGTCTATTATATTTTATTTACTGTTACAATGATAATATTAATACCATAAAAGATGTTGATTGTATTTGATGTAAATGATGTATTTATGGAATGCCCAATACCTAATACATACTCAACATCTTTGAGCGATGGAAATGGAAACAGATCAACTGTTAAATATATATACAGTGTGGAACAGCCAAATGGAATAAATTCGATAACGGATAAATGAGGACGTGTTGGGAAAAACGCTTGGACACGTCGATTTGTATTTTTAACTGCGCATCTTTTTCAAGAAAAAAAAATTATATAGGGTGCGTCATGTGACAGTGGCCAATACCAACTTTCTTATTTTAAATACAAGCCCCTGTATATTATTAATTTTTTGGATTCTTCAGAAAATTCTAGACATAATTCATGTACAATGTCCTATACCTATCTTCAACTGTTTCGGAAATATTAAGTATTTTCAGATTTATTACAAAAATTAACATTAAAAATAGAAAATTATTTTATTTCACAAATTCTAATAAGAAATACTGATTATTTCTTAATAATTTAAAAAAACAAAAAAAAATTAATGTCAATGTAGTAAATGTTCAAAATGCTCGCCACGAACATCTTGGCAACATGCTAATCTGGTATAGAAATGTCTTCTAACATTACTCAACATCTCAGGCGTGACTGATCTAATCGCAAGCGTGATTCGTCTTTTTAAGTCATCTAAGTTGAGGGGCTTAGTTTTGTATACAATACTTTTGACATATCCCCACAAAAAGTAGTCTAATAGCGACAGATCAGGAGATCGTGCTGGCCATTCTATCGATCCGCGCCTCCCTATCCACCGATTTGGAAAAATTTGGTTCAGGTACTGCCGGACATTGATTTGGTAATGGGGCGGTGCTCCATCTTGCTGAAACCATATTTTATTGGCAGGAACTTGTGGGTTTGCTGGATCTGGATATAAGTTTGTCAAAGTTGGCACGACATTATTTTGGAGCAGTTCTAAATATTTATCCCCATTCAAGTTGCCATCAATGAAAAAGGGACCTACGATATGATTTCCAACAATTCCTGCCCAAACATTAACTTTTTCAGGATATTGCGTATGTTCCTCTCTCATCCAATGAGGATTCTCATTAGACCAATAGCGGCAATTTTGACGATTAACATGACCGTGAAGTGTAAATGTGCTCTCATCAGAAAACAAAACATCTTCTAATTGGATCACATTGTTATCTAACATTGCCATCATTTGTTCACAAAAATACGTTCTCCTATCGAAATCGTCCTCCATGAGCTCCTGAGTTGGTATCATTTTATAGGGATGCATTTTACTTTCCTTTAATGTTCGAAAAATTGCTGTGTGGCTAACGTTGAATAGTTGGGCTGCTTGTCGACCAGAAGTATGTGGGTTTTCTTGAAACTCAAGCGTAATATCCAATTTCGTATCATCACTTACTGCATTGGCAGCTACTTTTTTTATCTGTCTCACATGACCAAGCTCGCGAAACTGCTTTTCTATTTTGCTAATTGTTCCTTGGGATACAGGCGGCAAATTTGGAAATTTTTCGTGAAATAAGCGAGACACTTCCATCTGTGTCCGTGTGTTATCTCCATAACCAATCATTTGTAGAATGGTTATTTTGTGCATTTCTGTTAAATGAACCATTTTTCTGATATTATTACGTACAGTTAACGAAATTCAAACGACAATAGCACTGACACTAATCACTACTGTCATGCAGGCAGACAACAAGTTGCTAAGGCTACGAGTTTTATACGAACAGAAAGAAAACTGTTTTTGTTTTTGTTTCATTTCATATCAGTAAAAAGAAACGCAGGAATGGTTTTTGTTTACTTTCTCATTATCAAGAGCTGAATGGGAAATAAGTATTGAATGCAATGTAGCGAATTTGTGAAATAAAATAATTTTCTATTTTTAATGTTAATTTTTGTAATAAATCTGAAAATACTTAATATTTCCGAAACAGTTGAAGATAGGTATAGAACATTGTACATGAATTATGTCTAGAATTTTCTGAAGAATCCAAAAAATTAATAATATACAGGGGCTTGTATTTAAAATAAGAAAGTTGGTATTGGCCACTGTCACATGACGCACCCTATATAATTTTTTTTTCTTGAAAAAGATGCGCAGTTAAAAATACAAATCGACGTGTCCAAGTGTTTTTCCCAACACGCCCTCATTTATCCGTTATCGAATTTATTCCCTTTGGCTGTTCCACACTGTATATATATATATATATATATATATATATATATATATATATATATATATATATATATATATATATACACTATGAAACACACTTATAGAATAAAATTCATTATTCAGCAAAAAATAGTTTTTGTGAAAAACGTTGCGACACGTGAAGTTTAATTTGCCGAACATTATCTTATAATCATAGTTAAAACTCTCACCATTTTACCCCCACCACTTTATCCATTTTAAAAAAATAGCAACCCTATATTTTTTCATCCCAATCGATGGAGCACATTTTTCTGAATGCTGAGATACCCCATATGTATGGTCTAATATTACAGTTTTCAATACAGAGTGGAAATTTAATACCGGAATATTAAAACTAAACAGTTTACCCTGAAATTCAAATTTCCACAATAAACTTAATAAAAACGTCCCTTTCTTATCATGAATGTTCAAAATGTTCTCCGTTAACTTGCATACAACGAAATAATCTGCTCTGGAATTCTTCACTAACGCTGTTCAACACGTCAGGCGTTACGTTCTTAATTTCTGTTGTTATTTTCATTTTCATATCATCTAAATCAGCAAGTTGCGTTTTATACACCCTGTTTTTAAGGTATCCCCATAAAAATAAATCAAGGGGTGTGAGATCTTGTGATCTAGCGGGCCATTCTATGAAACGTCTTCATCCAATCCATCTTTGTGGAAAGACTTTGTGTAAATACTCCCTTGCTTGAAGAGCAAAGTGGGGCGGTGCACCGTCTTGTCGCAACCATATCCTTTTATAGGGAATATTAGGTTCCGTTACATTTGGATACAATTCTAACATCGGGACTTTGACATTTTGCAGCAATACCTCCTTTAAACCATGTCTACCCCGCCCAAAAACCATATTCGCCCCAGGTCCCGTAACTTCCTTGACGATTGCTCCCAAGAAATTTTTCTTGTGCTTTATGCTTTGAAGGTAGTTATATGCATGCACAAGGAGAACGAGAACCCACTGTGTTTTTGTGTGACGGGGCAGAAACCCTCTTCGTCCTGTGGGCTCTTCTTCCCCTTCTGCATGCATTCAATCACCATCAATGCATGAATCACAGGATTTTTATGTTCAGCTTTCTAGTGTATTTTTTTGTTGGATAGGTGTATTTTTTGTTTACCAACTGATTTGTTTGAGTTTTGTGTGCAATTTACCTTATAAATATTTATGTTAGAGATCATGTTTTTGCTTGCCCTTTTTTACCTTATTAGTGAATTTTCTTTAAAAAAACCACTAACGAGGAGATCCCGACTTTTGAATTTAGAAAAAATTGAATATATATATATATATATATATATATATATATATATATATATATATATATATATATATATATATATATATATATATATATATATATATATATATATATATATATATCACACCGATAACTTATAAAAAAATTGGCCGATTTTGATTACATTTGGTGAATACCTTCCTTTTGTAGGTGGCTTGGATAGGTTCGTTATCCAGGAAATTCAGCCCAGGTTTTCACGGCAAATTTTCTTTTGAAAAAAATTATATCTCCGGAATTAACAGAGTAAGGGCAACCAAATTTGGCACGCAGGTTTATGTCGTTATCGGTAAGTTACGTGCCAAAATTTAGCTCTACAGGTCAATTTATGTATGTTAAAAGGCATTTAAAAAAAATATATATTGGGGTTTTCCTCAAAAGCGGTTTAAAACGTCAAAATTGGCAACATTTAGGCGATTAACTTGAATCTAATACGGGCTATGGAAAGAAAATGTCTCAAGAAGAACAAAGTAAAGGCAACCAAATTTGGTAGGCAGTATATATCCTTATAAGTAAGTTACCTACCAAAATTTAGCTATGTAGCTCAAAAGACAAAAAAGTTATAGTCATTTATAGAAAAATAAATTGGGGTTTTTCTCAAAACGTCAAAGTGGCTATTTAAAATGTCAAAATTGGCAACATTTAGGCAAGTAACTTGAATCTAATACGGGCTATAGAGATAAAATGTCTCAAGATGGATGTTTTACAAACCCTGAAGCCTTAGTTTCAACCATCATTGTCCTTCATTTTACTAAAATATTTCCAGAAAATTCATTTCAAATAGACCCTTTCTCTGATGCTTGACAATAGCCTTAACTATAGAGTTTATCATTTAATGGTGTATAATTTTTGTCGAATTTTCGTAAAAATCAATAAAGTTCAATATATCCGCTATTATACAAGATATGAAAAAATTTGTATACATTAATTATAAGGTGTCTTGAGCTACATATTAAAAAACTTAGTTCTACAATCACTGGGTGGCCCATAAGTCGTTGGTAATATAAATTTTCTTTTTTTTTTATCAAACACGCCTTGTGTTATTGCATTTTTGCATTTTCCATTGAAATATAATGCATGTTTGTAAGAAAAGAAATGCTGGACGCAGCAAGTGCGTTATGGTAGCAAATTTTAATAAAATGCTTCATATTTGAAAAGCTTAATTTGCTATTAACCTATAAGGTTGCCCAAGAAACGAGTTTTTCGGGAACACTTTAAGTGTACTTTTGCAAATTTTTGTACATTTTCAAAAGATAAAGTTATTTTGATGAAACTTGGCACATTGTTTTTACTATATAGGTCTTACTAGTAACTAAATTTGATGCCTGCTTTCTTTTAAAAAAAACACACATATTTCCTATTAAAAACATTTTTATGAAAATTCACTACCATAACGCACTTGCTGCGTCCCGAACTTTTTTTTACTGTTCCTAATTTAATAAAAATAATAAAGTAATTTGCTATAAGTATTAAGGCTAAATCACTATAATATATTCTATTATTATTCTTATGAAAAGTCACTACCATGAGGCACTTGTTGCGTCCAGAACTTTTGCTTATTATGATTACAAACCCCATTTTTTGAACACTGTGCGGTTCTTGATCATTAGCCTGTATATATATATATATATATATATATATATATATATATATATATATATATATATATATATATATATATATATATGTATATATATATATATGTATATATATATATATATATATATATATATATATATATATATATATATATATATATATATTATTTATTTGCTGAAAATTATACATATGTCAGTACAAAAAGTCCTAGGACTTGTATAGTATTTCATGACAAAATTTAATAAGAATATTACAAAATATATGACACCTCTCTTCCAAAACATCAATCACTTCCAATTTTGACATGCCAAGTACCATAATTTTCTCAATCTCTTTTCCATCCTAATGTATTAGTCAATACTTTTATTTTAAAGTAATCTTGACAATACCATCCGAGCTTCTGACCTGAGATTATTTTTTCTTCACTCCATTATTACATTAAATTTTATGATTTAGCTAGAGCCAAAGTGACAAAACAAATTTCAACTGACAGTTATAATTATAATATAATTTTAACGGCCGCTGAAAGCGGTTACAATTCGCGGTCAATTAAAAAAAAATGGAAAAAATTAAAAGTACTTATGTGCTTCTAAATGCGAAAATTCCTTTATGAAAACTCGCTAAACCTACAATAAACAATTACTGTTACAGTATGTCAGCCATTATTAAAGATATAGAGGTAACGTATTTTCAAACACATGTAGGTA
The DNA here is from genome assembly GCA_964006375.1 of Tillus elongatus. Classification (NCBI taxonomy): domain Eukaryota; kingdom Metazoa; phylum Arthropoda; class Insecta; order Coleoptera; family Cleridae; genus Tillus; species Tillus elongatus. Next base: position 78,600,178 of record OZ023270.1, read on the forward strand.
ATTATTTGGATTAAAAAATCGGTGTAGAAAAGTGTCACACGCCTTCATGTGTTTTTGCATCGTACCAGCGGATTAATACCACAATTACAGCGGCACTGAGTGTTTATGGTGTCGTCTACATTATATGGGCTTTAATCCGGCTGCTTCAAGAGTTTTTTATACTACAGGTATTAGAGACACTTCCTTTATTATTAATTAGTTGCACATTTTAACCAGGATTACCTCTATTTAAAGTTTTACTTCGATTTTATTTTTGTTTTATGGAGTGTTTATCTCAATACGGGCACCCTTGGCTGGAGACAACGACGTGACGTGCACATATTATTTTCTATGTAGAAGTAACACCTAATTATCAATATGCATAGCAGAATTATAAACGTTTCATACAATACATTGGTGTAGCGAATATTTATTAAAACGATTGGAGAAAAAGACTTATCCCCAGTTTCACAAAGCTCAATTAAATACTTAACGGCCGGCTAGTTAATCAAGGCATCAGACGACCAATCACAGCTTTAAAATATTTGGTTGTCATGGCAAAAACCCGAATTTTAGAGAAGATACGAAAATGCAAAAGAAGAAATGAGGAAAAGATAGAAAGAAGTCAGGAAAAAAATGACAAAGCAAAAGAGTGAATAAGAAGGAGAGAGATAAAGTAACAAAGAAAATCTAAAAAAACAGGCCAGGAGAATAGAGAATATTACTTTATATGTGGACGAACGTACGTAGGAGGTAAAAGACGACATCTTCCAGCAAGTAGAAAGCTGAGTAAGGGGTATCAGTGTCGATGCACATGACAAGTATAGAAGAAGAAGTACAGTAGAAAATGCAATCACTAGTTTAATAGCCTAGCCCAGGGAATCATCAGGCTCTAAGATGGCCCAATCGTAAGAATTGAGGTGCCCACATTTGATAGATTAGTCCCATGGAGTATTTATCTACGCCAGTTCGAAGCCGCTGCTAGAGCAAATTGTTTGGGCGAGAGAGAGAAAGCGACTTGATTAATAGTAACTCTCAGAGGAGATGCTCCAAGGTATTTTCAGGGAACAACAGGATAGTTTCAGCATTGAGTATTACCTAGAAATGAGATTTGTAACTAGCTGTATCAAACTCAGCTGAAAATTGCTGTTGGAAATTGGGCGAAAGTCAATTAAATTCAAAACCGACGATGCCAGACTAACACAATCAGCTAACCACACAACCCCGGTGGAGTTTTTTAATCAGCTGTCGCTGCAAACTTTCATTTACGGCATCTGGGATACCGACACTCAACAGGCGCTGAGGATGGCGAGACAAAAAAAACTTTAACGATGCTTTGGCACATTCGCTGGAATCTGAAGCTGCCAAGCAAGCTTCTAAAGGCAATATAAGAGTTTGCAGCCTCCAAGTCACAAGAGACCAAAATAAAACAGATTCATGTAGCTACTAGAGAAGATAGTAGAACAGACGAAGGCCACTCCTCATAAGGAGCCAACGCAAGCTCATCGCGCAAGTGTCATACGGTTGGAACTGTGGCAAGGTAGGGCACATAAGAAGCAAATGCCAGGCTTCAAAATCATCATCCACCAATGCAGAGAAAAACTAAATACAGCTACTTTTATGGGGCGAGAGCTGGCTGCTCACCGCAGTACCCCAAAATCGACAACGATTTAACTGGTCAACAATTCCGGCAACACGCTCATCGTATACGGATACATCAGCAACAGGCTCAAATGGTTCTACGTCCTGCCGGTTGGGTTGTGTAACGCTCCAGCCACGTTTGAACGTCTAACGGAGACAGTTCTAAGAGGCCTACATTGAAACACCTGCCTCGCGTACCTAAATGACATCTTCTTTTTTTTTCGTTTTTTTTTTTCTTTAACGTCGGTCTATTTCCATGATTATGGACAATCACCGACGCCAGGGAGCAGTTTCACCTCACTATTTCGGATATTTTACCAAACCCCAGACTTTCTGTAAGGGGGGTAGGGATCTTTAACGTGCCCAACATCGCATGGACACGGGACCGACGGCATGACGCCCCCTCCGAAGGGCGAAACGTGCAGGCATTCAGCTTGCTCAAATACAATGCCACAACCTCAGTTGATGTTAATTGTACAGTATGTACTAAAAAAGTAAAAGGGTAACCCTGCGAATCGAACCCGGAACCCGTAGCTTCGGAGGTACACGTCCCTACCACAGAACCACCGAAGCTCTTAAATGACAGCATCTTAGGAAAGTCGTCCGAAGATCACATTAAGAATGTCGAACAAGTATCTCAGAAACTACATGGAGCCAATTTGAAATTGAATCCAAAAAAATGCTGTCTATTTCAAAAGGCAGTCAAGTATTTAGGCCACATTATGACCCCATATGGAGTCAATATCGACCCAGAAAAGACAGACTGTATTATGAAGTGGGGAATTCCAACCGATGTACATCAGCTACGGAGTTTTCTGGGCATCTGCACGTATTAGCGCCGCTTTGTAAAGGGGTTTGCTGACATCGTCTAACCCTCGCATACACTGACGGAAGAAAAGACACCCTTCATTTAGACCAATGCTTGTCAAAGAGCATCCGAAACACTAAAACAGGCTTTCTGTTCATCTGCGATTCTGACATACCCCAGCCTGGTCACCGGTTTCTTGTGGACACAGATGCGAGCAATTTTGGCATTGGAGGTGTTCTTTCTCAGGAACAGGGAGGCCAAGATTAGGTTGTAGATTATTTTAACAAAGCCCGTTCCAAGGCAAAAGAGAATTATTGCATGACGAGAAAAGAACTTCGAGCCATTTTCAAGACGTTGGAGCATTATCACAACTATCTATATGGTCAAGAAATTCTCCTGAGAACCGACCACGCTTCTTTACGCTAGCTTTTTCAGTTTAAAGAGCCAGAGAGACAGATGGCGAGGTGGCTTGAACGCCTTCAAGAGTATAATTTCACCATAGATCACCGCCCTGGAAGACAGCACGGTAATGCCGACGCCCTATCTAGGAGATCACGCCCACCAAAATGCAAGCATTGCATCTCTGTCGAAAATGAACAAGGGTTGAATCTCGAAGTGAGAAGGAGGACAACGGTTCAACTAGTTAAACGATGGGTCCCCCTCAGAGGTTAATGCAGGGCCAAAGAGAAGGCCCTGATATTCAGCCAGCTACAAATGGAAGGAGACTTGCCACTGAAGACCCGCTTGGTCCGAAGCTTGTGATAGAAGCATTGCCACCAAAAGTTGCTGGGCCCAGTGGGACTCTATTGATATCAAAGATGGCACTCTGTTCAGGAATTGGGAGTCAGAGAATGTAACCCGCATATTGAGACAAATAGTCCTTCCGCGGTCAAGAATTAGAGAGGTAGTCGAAGAGATCCATGGCGGAGCAGGTGGGGTTAGGGATGAAGAAAACTTTGGAGAAGGTCAGAGAACGTTTTTATTGGTTAAGATGTTGACCTGATGTGGAGAAATGGTGCAAACCTGCCAAGAGTATGCATCCAGTAAGGAGCCTAAATAAAAAAACCAGGGGACGAATGCAGCTGTACAACGTGAGGGCTCAAGTCAAAAGATTTGCAATCGACATAGCTGGCCCTTTCCCTAGAATAGACGCTGGAAATCGCTATATGCTTGTAGCCATGAATTATTTCAGCAAGTGAACAGAAGTGTTTGCGGTTAGACCAGAAGTGTTTGCCGTTCCGAATCAAGAGGCCATCACCGTTGCAGGATCATTGGTGAATGTGTTTTTCTGCAGATTTGGCGCACCGCTAGAGCTCTATTCTGACCAAGGACGCAACTTCGAGTCGGCTGTATTTCATCAGGTTTGTGAGCCGATGGGAATCAGAAAAACGGGAACTACACCCGTGCACCCCCAATCTTACGGAATTGTGGAAAGATTCAGTTCTACGTTGAAGTCCCATTTAAGACTATTTGTCAATGAACACCAAACGGATTGGGGAAGGCACATTCTACTATTGCTCCTGTCATACCGCTCGTCCGTACATGAGACTATCGAATATACCCCAGCCAGGGTGGTTTTTGGGGGAAAGTTAAGACTTCCTCCTGATCTCGTATTTGGAAAACCCACAGATGCTCCACTTTCAACTGATGAATACATCAACGATTTGGAAAGAAGAATGGAAGCCATTCATTTTTTTGAGATAATTCAGCTGATTTTAAAGGGGGAGATCGGGTGTGGCTCTACAATCCTGTACGACGTAAGGGACGGTCACCAAAACTACAAAGGGATCAACGACATTGTCTGTTGTATTCAGAGGATCCCAAAGAGCAACATAAAGGCGGTCCATATGTACAGACTTACGCCATACCAAGAGATGTCAGGATTCGACCGGGATGATGGAATCTAAGGGAGGGGGGGGGGGGGGGGGGTGTCACACCCGTGTCTATGAGAACTAAGTTTATGAACTTCGTCACTTCTATAGTCACAGGCATCTTGTAAAGTGTGGTGGTAACAGCGAACACTCTGGAATTATATTTCTAGAAGGGACCAGAAGTGACAGGTGTAGAACAATGTAGAAGGTTGTAACGATTGCGTTTCGTTACTACTTTAGATATTCAAAATAAACCCGTAAGAGCCTTAATTAATAGCCGACAATCCAATATCTGTACGGCAATTCATGTTTTGATTTCAAAATTATTTTGATGAAAAGTCGCTAAATCTTCAAGTAGCGTAAACCCCTTTACTGCATTTTTGATTTGTACGTTAAAATTCAATAAATGTTTGCTAAGGAAAATTGCGTCGCATTTTGCTGGAAGAATATTTCCAAGAAATAAATATGGTTGAGACTTGGTTTGTATTTTTCCGTATCGATGATGTCACCTAAAAATGACCGTTTGAGCCGTTGAACAGATGTTCCCAGCAAAACCTTGAATTGTAGACACGAAAAGGTGAGACGTCAGGAAAAAAGTGTAAAGTCTGAACCTTTCCGTTATCTATATTATCTAATAACAGCTGTCAGTGATTGTTTAGTGTCATTTAGGCGGTTTTTAAATTTAAATAAACAACGTATTTGGCATAAAAACGCGAGTTAACGGTGATCCTTTGTTTCCGACCTGGTATATTTCTTACGTTAATCAGAAAGTGTTTCTGAGTATTAGCGAATTTGAGTCAACTGGCAGTGAATAGCACTTGAGCCAATTTGCGTTTTAATTGCTGTAGAAAAATTTCCGTCAAACTAATTAAGAATATCGACAGGAGACATAGTGTCTCACCCAGAATTGTAGCAGCAAAATCCACCTGCCTAATAATAGTTAATGGGAAGTACCACTCATTCTCTCCAGTCTTCCCTCTCTTATTGGAGTTTGTGAGCATGTGTCAGGCTCTGATAGTTGACTCCACTTGGAAAGCATCTTCAAACGGTCTTCAGGTAACTCCAGACATCAGGACTTGGTGAGTCGATATAAATCTTATCTCTGAACCAGCAGAATTTCTCAAGCAGCAATCTAATATTTGAACCTGAACTTTCAAAATAACATAATCAAAACTTGAACTTAAATAGTGTCAGGGGAGTGCTGTAAGGATAACTGTAAATTTCCTGTTTAATCTTTAATAATATTTTTAATGGAGCCTCACTCAAGGAACTGGCCAGTTAACTCATTGAAAAATTAACCGAATTGATTGACAAACGTCAAGTAATTTACCTAATAATTTGTGTTCGCTTTTGAGCTGCAAAATACAGCGTTTAATTTTTAATATAGCTCAAGTAGCTAATATTAATATTTTAGTAACCTACCACCATTTTTATCTTATTGTTTTTGTCATATGCCATGTGAAATGATAATTTCTTTTTCTTGAAGTTCTTGCTATATATTTGATTTTTATTTGTGCATTAATAATGCTTATTTGAGATTTTCCAACCATGTTTATTTAATTTTGATTGCAATCCTAAATTCAATCATATGAATAAATTTAATACTATTGTTACATTAACATATACGTTTAATTGAAAAGTGATTCCTGACCAATATTTCCCAAATTTGGCGGCGACACAATAAATAATTCTTACTAACGCTTATCGACCTCTGACAGAACAACTCAGAACTAGGTAAGTAGTAAGCTTTTTTTTACATCTTGTGACCCTATTAGTGTTTCTCATCTTGCAAACAATAAAATCTGATAGATAGATACATTAGGTTGGAGTTCAACAGCTAATGGTGACCTCACTACCGACCGGATTCAGATCCACTTGAGGTCAATCTTTGGATAACAGCCTTTCCGCTTACTACATATACTATATCATATTGTACATCATACTGATAGTACCAACGTTTTATTTGAAGGAGGTAACAAGGTCTAGAATCTCTATGTACGGTATAAATAGGCGAGCCACACATATATGTATATGTATCGGTGTATATAAGAGATCATAGAAGGCGTATAGTGGAACATGTCAAATGTAAGAAGGGGGCAATATTATGTCCGTCTATATGAGAGTTAAGTCTATAAACTCTGTGACTACTATGATTACAGGCAGCTTGTAAAGTGTGTTGGTAACGGCGAATACTCTAGAATTATATTTCGAGAATGGACTAGTAATGACAGATATGGAACAATGTAGAAAGGTCTAAATCTGCCATAGAAGGTACAAATGAACGAGCTAATAGAGGAGTCAGTATTAAGTAAATCAGTGTAGTGTGAAATAATAGAAACGAAAAGTAAGCTACAGACATCTGGTAATAGAGTAATAATTTTAGTTGGTGGGTTTATTGTTGGAAAATAGTTGGTTATAATAAATTGGTAGTTTGCAAAGCTGTGTTTTGTTAGTCAACAAATCCAGAACTCCGTAGAACGTAACAACTGGTGGTAGAAATGGGATTGTCACGCTGCTAGTGAAAATATTATCCAGAATATTTCTTGAACAACGTGGTCATTTCTAGAGCCCAGAACCCCAGAATACACACAATATAATACATATACTATATTATATTAGCAAAAAATCGTCTAGCTGGTCCAATTTTTCTCAGCAAGATCGGAGTAGTGGACTCGAAAAACTGCCCATGCTGCACAGGTATTATAGGAACAGCATAGCATATAATCATGTTTTGTCAAAAAACAAAAGACCTTTGGTGCAGAGTTAAAATATTGTTAAAAAATCTTTTGGAACGCCAAGAAATTCAAACTAAAGATTTATATTGTGGGTATCCAGGAAAATCGTTTAAGCACAACTTGGCCAATTTAATAATTAACATTGCAAAGCCAAAGATCTACCGAGTGATAACCGACCTTTTCAAAGACGCAAAAGAGCCACCTCCCTACATAACAGTATTCCAGAACAGAATCAAATGCAGGCTGACAACAGAGTTCTCATGGTACTTAGGTAAGAAGCAAATCGAACAATTCAAATCCATCTGGTGCGTCAACGAAGTGCTTTGTGTAGCCACTGAAAATGAAGAAGTACTGTTTTCTGTTTTTTAGTACTAGGAAAAAGACTAAAATATTGGACAGTTTGTGTTTTTCTTTTTCTTGGACATAAAACGCCACATGTATAATTTTTGTATCTGTATATGTGTATGTAATGCATTGTATGCTTATGATATACTTACAATGTCTGTATTCTTAGGTGGTAGTTTATTGTTGTTAATTTTTTTAATGTATATTTGACAAGTATATTATAGCATAGTTTTAAAAAAGAGAAAAATAACAATAATAATAATAACACACACACACACATATATATATATATATATATATATATATATATATATATATATATATATATATATATATATATTCAAACAAACAAATAAAAAGTGAAACTGACCCCGGATATGTGCTGTAGGGAGCCTAGTTCACGCTCATATGAATTTTTTTTCAAAAGGCGCTATATTCCCGTTCGTTGATTTTTTCTACGAAAATTCACTAGTGTTACTGCAAACAGAGCCTCACGATTGCGCACGAAAAAGCGACAACTCTTTTAGAATGTTATAATAATTGTAATGATGGTTATTGAAAACATTATCCCGTATCGAAAAATAGTAATCAAATATGCAATATAGATTTAAATGAAGTTAGAAAAAATCTACAAAATTCCTGAAGCAATTTAATATTTTAATGTTCCAACCTATAAATATTAATATGCTTCTTCACCTCGTTTAACTGAAACCCCCACCGTTTAATATAATTTACAAACTAGTAATATCCCAGATCATTTTTTGTAGATTAACCATTGTTAGTTTAACAGACCTGGCCAACATCGATCAGGCTAATTACGGAAACACACGGGAAATGGGCTTAGCTCCGTTATTTGAAGAGATATCAGTAGTAAATGTGTTAGTTAATGAATTCAGGTCCGATTCACACCTGCTATGGGTAACATCTATTCATATGTTAAATGACTTCAATTATAGTTCATAAACAACTATTCTAATGGTCGTTTCCGGTTCCTCTCGTCCCTCTCCGTTCGCCTCTTGTCCATGATGTTCTTCCGACCAAACCGATTGTTCTTTTGATTGCTTATTATGGCCCATGGGCGCACTTTTATTCAGTTTAATGAAAATTGAGGTGTTTAGTATATAATGTGTGGAGTTTAAGGTGCGAATTTGTCAGTCTTAAATAACAGATGTTGCACAAAAAAACTTAATATTTTAATAATCGGTATTTCATTTTTTTGCAGCCTTTCAGTTTCTACAGTGTTATGTAAGAAACAATATTTTACTTACAACAGATGTAGAGAGCTTCTTTGCCTATACAAATGATTGTTTCTTCCCTGCGACCAGTTTCACCTTGTACGGCACCGTCGGGCAGGAGAAAATTTAGCTAATTAAGCACCATGCCAACTCTAAATAAAAAATCCGTCGCTACATCAGGATATTTAAATCAAAAAGGTATAAAAATAATATAATAAAATAAAATAAACTGACAGATGACGTCTTTAAAATGTGATGTATGTCAATCTTTATCATGAAAATAAAACTCTGGACGCAGGAAGTGCGTTATGGTAGTGAATTTTCATAGAAATGATCTGGCAGGAAATATTTTTTTATAACTTCTTTCTTTTAAGATAGAAATATAGATTTTGGTATATAGTTTCCTTTTAATGTTGTAAACTTACGTACCAAATTTGGTTACCATAGCTTTCCTATTTTTTGAGATAAAAAATTTTTTCCAAAGAAAACCTAAAATTTTCCTGGAAAACCTGGTCCGATTTTCCTGGCTAACGAACTTATCCAAGCCACTTACAAAAGGAAAGCACATGATAAATTTTATCAAAATCGGTCCATGATTTTTTGTGTTATCGCTGTGATACATACATATATATATATATATATATATATATATATATATATATATATATATATATATATATATATATATATATATATATATAAACATATAAAAATTGAAATTGACCCCGGATATGGGTTCTAGGGGTCCTAGATCGCGCTCATTTGAAGAAATTTTTTTTAAATTCAAAAGTCGAGATCGCCTCATTAGTGAATTTTTTCTAAGAAAATTCACTAAAATCAGCTAAAGATAATCAAACAACAATCACAACAATCACAACAATAAAATGTCTGGACGGAGCAAGTGCATTATGGAAGTGACTTTTCATAAAAATTTTCTTAATAGCAAATATGTCTCTTTAATGCAAGCAGGTATCAATTTGGTTACCGGTATAACCTATATAGTATAAAAAATTTACCATATTTTATCAAAATAACTTATTGTTTGACAATGTACAAAAATTTTCCGAAAACAAACTTAAAATATTTCCTAGGAAACTGTTTCCTAGCCAAAGAACCTTAGGTTAATTACAAATTGAGTTATTGAAATTTGTAGCATTTAATGGAAATTCGCTACCAAAACACAGTTGCTGCGTTTCGATTTTTTTTCTTACAAACATCATCATATTTTCATAAATAACGCAAAAGTGCAATAACATAAGGGTGTTCAAAACAATTGTAGGTATCACCAACGACTTATGGGCCATCCTGTGAATTTCAAAATAGCTTTATAAGATGCAGCTCAAAACACCCTATAATTAACGGATACAATGTTTTCTAATATTTTGTATAATAACAATTATATTGAGCTTTACCGTAGAAATGCCTCACCCTGTATATTTGTAAACAGATAAAAACTGAAACTAACCCCGAAAATAAATACTGGGGGCTTAGTTTGTACTCATTTGAAAAAGTCTTTTTAAAGTTCAAAAGTCGCGGTCCTCTCATTAATGATTTTTTTCTGCGAAAAGAAGCTTAAAATTAAAGACCGTTAAACCATAAACTTCACTAAAACTACAGCCAAAGCATCAGAGTAAGGGTGTATTTGAAAGAATTTTCTGGAAATATTTTAGAGAAATGAAGCAAAATAACGGTTGAAGCTGAAACTCAAGGGTTTGCAGAACAATCTTCTTGCGACATTTTCTTTACATAATACGAATTTGTTTCAGGTTATTTTCCTAAATGTTGCCAAATTCGACGTTTCAAATCGCGACTTTGAGGAACACCTTTTTTTTTCTTTAAATGCCTATACCTTTTTTGTCTTTTAACTTACAGACCTAAATTTTTGTACATAGTTAATCCTTCATTATTCAAAGACGTGTACCAAATTTGGTTCCCCTTACTTTGTTATTTCCGGAGATATAAAAAATGTCCGAGGGAAAACACACAATTTTTCGGACTGACCCTGGAAATGGGTTTTAGGGGGCCTAATTCGCGCTCATTTGAAGAAATTTTATTCAAAATTCAAAAGTCGGGATCTCTTCATTAATGATTTTTTTTGGGGAAAATTCACTAAAATTAGTAATTTACAATAACGGCAATACAAGCAGGTTCTATGGTAATTCGATAGGTTCCTCCAGGGATCTGATGAGGCAGGGTGTCAGGAGCACTTTGAGTCTAACATACCTTATCCGAAATTCGGTTGTTTTTTAAATATAACATTTTAAAAATTTTCGCTCAAAAAGTACATCTTAATGTTTTTAAATGAATTTTTCAAGAAATCTGCATATTTTTGAAATTTTTCGACTTGATAATTTGTCCAAAATTATGTTTTTATGTTTGAAATGAAAACAAAGCATTAAGACCTTGCTCATGTGAAAGCTTCAAAGGAGAACTTGCAACAACAATTTTCAAAATTACCTACGCAAATTTCTTGTCGGCTTTCCTTGAAAAATCATTTAGATAACCTGCGTACACTCTTTTTTCAAAAACCTTTACATTCCCATAGCGATCCAATGAGATACAAACATTACAAGTAACAATTACCAGTCTCAAAATAAATTAGCGGAAATAATGCGGGTGAGTTTGCTTTTGAGTCATCCCTCGGATATATATATATATATATATATATATATATATATATATATATATATATATATATATATATATACATATATATATATATATATATATATATATATATATATATATATATATATATATATATATATATACATATATATATATATATATATATATATATATATATATATATATATATATATATATAAATGTGTGTGTAGAGTGTCTGTCATTGCAAAAGTCAATGTAACTTGGCCCTTCACAAAATTTGTTATTTTGGCGAATATATGGAACAGACAGAGTTGCTTGTTGTGAAGTATTGTTATATGGAAAGGAGTACGGGACAGTAAGAGTTTTGGCTGTAAATTAAGATGGAAAAAGAAAGAGGCAGATCTAAATTTGAAAATTAGTATGTAAAAATTTGAAGTATATAATTCGGAGGATATTTGTTCAACTTTTTTTGGCATGACGTTTGATAAAATTATAATACTTCACAAATCAGTGACTTATCTGTATTGACATGCTGTATGATAATTATAATACTCAAGTCTATTACGGCTAAAAGTACAGAAAATCATTTTAAATGTGTCCGTATTACTAAACTCGCGGCAATTCCTAATAATAAAGCCCATTAGTTTAAATGCGTTGGATACAACATTCTCAATATGAGATAAGAAAGACAATTTTTTTATCAAATATTATGCCCAGGTCACGGATAGATACCGGCCTAGCCAGAGGCACATTATTAAGACAATAATCAAATTGTATGGGCACCAGCCTAAGAGTAAAGGAAAGACAGCTACATTTGGCAATATTTAAAGAAAGATTATTTATATTGCACCACTCTTCCACATCCTCTAATGCTAATTGAAGTCGAATACAATCATCCACCGACTTCACCTCACAGAAAATTTTGATGTCATCGGCTTCAACCGGACCTTGGACATGGGTTCTAGGGGCCCCAATTTCCGCTCAGTTGAAAAACCTATCCGAAAGTCTCACCATCGTTACCTCCCTATTAGTGAATTTTGTGAATAAAAATTCACCAAAAATAAAAACACATCAATATTAATGCAGAGGATGTTCAAAATTAATCAACATCTAAGGCGTGCCTAACCTAATCGCAAACGTTATTATTTTTCTTAAGTCAGTTAACTATTGATAACTGGAACCTGTGATGAGCACTAATAAGTACACTTGGAGAAAACCCAAATCACCACAACACATATTTCAGAGACCTTACGATCGTTTCGTTGACCATGTCAACATCTTCAGAGGAAGAGAAATTCTAACATTAAACGACTAACTACCGTGTGTTTATATCGCGTCTAGGTAAACGAACTAGTCCGAAGTAAGATTGTCGTCGAAGAACGATCGTTTGTTTATTGTGTAGTGAAACTACGAGGTCGAAAACCTGCTTTAATCTTCTGGTCGACAAATTTATGAGCCTTTATCTAATATAAGTATAATAGGCTTAAAGGAACGGTACCGAGTTATTTAAGGAATCTGCACGTTTTCTTTCGGTCTAGAAATTTACAATGTGGATATTGGATCAAGCCGGCAAGCACATCTAGCGCGTCAAACAACATCACCTCCGCTCATCTTTTTTAAATAGAAAACTAAACCCGGGTGTTTGGCTCAAAATGTTAACTCTAACAAAGGATAACTGATTCAAATAAAATACTACATAATACTATATTTATATTGATTTTAATTTTTCGTGACAGTATTTATATTGACTTCATAGATACAAAGAAAACGAACGGGTCTTTAAGTCGAGACAAGCGTAGAGATTGGTATATGTATAGATCGGCCGAGCTATTGACAGTAATTTATTATTTTACCAGACAATTAGGAGTGTTTAAGCGGTCAAATGAAAAGTGAAAATAAAGGGCTTGAAATTAAAGGCGCCGCACGATTCAATGAAGTTTTGTTCTTAATCGACCTCAATATGAAAATGCTTTCTAATAAATCAAGCATAGTTTGATGTCTAACATTTTTGACAAGTTTCAAATTTTCTTTGTCAATGTGGTGATTATTATCCCATATATGTTGTGCCACACACGATTTGTCCACCGTACCATATCGTAACTGTGCGAGATGTTCACGAAATCTGGTGGCTATGTTTCTCCTAGTTTGACCCACGTATTTAAGATTGCAATCTTTGCAACTTATCTCATAAATACCGGACATTTCAGTGACTTTGTCTTTGTCTTTTGTATTACCCAACAAATTTTTTAAATTACTTTTCGTCGAAAAAGTCAAATGTAAATCGGCTTTCTTAAAAATACTTTCCAAACCCTTTGTGATTCGTGGTTCATAAGGTTAACACATAATTTTTTTCTCTATTTTATCTTTTTTAAATGTCGTACATTCAGATATCAATTTCTTTGTTCTGTGTTTGTCACCCAATTTGTCTATTAAACCATCCGAGTAACCGTTATATCTCGCCACATTTTTTATGTATTTTAACTCTGTATTAAATCTATTTTTACTCAGCGGAAATTTAATCAATCTGTTTACTAGGAAATTTAAACTAGCCGTTTTTTGTGCAAACGTATGATGTGAGTCGTTAGGAATATAACTAATAGTAGCCGTTTCCTTCCTATAGACATCTAATTCAAGCGAGCCATTATTTTTATTTTTAATAACTAGTACATCTAGGAACGAAATTTTATTGTTGATTTCTATTTTGAATTATTTATCCTTTGTTAGAGTTAACATTTTGAGCCAAACACCCGGGTTTAGTTTTCTTTTTAAAAAAGATAAGCTGAGGTGATGTTGTTTGACGCGCCAGATGTGCTTGTCGGCTTAATCCAATATCCACATAGTTAATTTCTAGACCGAAAGGACACGTGCAGATTCCTTAAATAACTCAATACCGTTTCTTTAAGCCTATTATACTTATATTAGATAAGGGCTCATACATTTGTCGACCAGAAGATTAAAGCAGGTCTTCGACCTTGTAGTTTCACTACATAATAAACGAACGATCGTTCTTGGACGACAATTTTACTTCGGACTAGTTCGTTTACCTAGACGCGATATAATTACACGGTAGTTAGTAGTTTAATGTTACAATTTTCTTCCTCTGAAGATGTTGACATGGTCAACGAAACAATCGTAAGGTCTCTGAAATATATGTTGTGGTGATTTGGGTTTTCTCCAAGTGTACTTATTAAATCAGTTAAATCGTGTGGTTTAGTTTTGTATACCATACTTTTCACATATCGCCATAAGAAGTCTCATAGCGTAAGATCGGATGATCGTGCTGGACACTCCAACGATACTCGCCTCTAATGTACCTACTTTGTAGTTTTCGGTGTCGTTCATTAGAAAAAATTTCGTTGACACCCTGTATATGGATAAAAATCTAAAATCTAATTGAAAAATTAAGCTTTATATAAATTTAAAACATGCTCCTCAAATAACTGGTCTTTCTTAAGCAGCTAAACAAACCTTTAATTAAATCAAAACAGCTTATTTGTACATAACCCAGACAATTAATGTGTAATATTTATTAGACAATTCCATGAATAAAATATGAATGAAATTATATAAATCTTCGGGCGCCTCTGTATGTCGCCCATTTTATCTCATACTTTCCATCAAAACGTGTCACAGCGTTTAAGCTTATTGTTTCAAATTACACATGTTAAATTGTAATAGATGCGATAACGTTCTTCTCTCGTTTTTAAACTAAATTGTTCCTTTTATTCTTGTTAGACGGAGCGAAAAGCGCGTCGCTTTCAGTAGTTGAATAATTTTGTGTCACCCGCATTTTATTTTAATCCGGCATGTATAATGGTCACCGCCACTTAACTTGTCAAATTAAAATGCAACCGCGCTTATGTAATTCTAATTCCTGTTGAAAGGTTTCACACACATACACAGAGCCACACACACATATGTATACAAAGACATTGAATACACATCCACACATACACAAAAGGATATAAAGAAAGACGGACGCAAATTGTTACATTGTCGGATGTCAATTCGGAAATTTCAACTGTTCGGGCCAGATGACGCTTTACTTTTCATTTCCTCATTGTTCGTTTCTTCAACTGACGCCGCTTATGTTGTTTTCGATTAGCTTCTGACAGTGAGCAGGCTAATCGGCCAATCGAGAAATTATAGGCGTGGAATATTTGTGTTTTTGACCTTCCGATGATACATTTTCCCAAGCCTTCAACGCGGAGATATTGCATTAATTGTTATTGCCCTTACTTGGTGAAACCGTTCTATACTAAATACACAGGTAGAGTTTACTTCCTTGGCTTCACAAGTACTTGTTTTTTTCTCTGTAACATGCTTTGTCTTTTTGCGGCAACCCAGAGACAAATAACCAAACAATACAAATAACACGCGCAATATACTACGCGAGCTAGCGAACGAAATCGCGGCCACTAATATGCCGAAAACAGATTAAATCTTTTGTCAGCAATTACGACGTTAGAATGACAGATGACATAAGACTAAAAACTGTGGCGTGATTCTTTTTTAAGTGAGGAATTCAATAAAATGTTTAAAGTACACTATAGTTGCAGCTTGATCAACAGCCCCAGTGTTTAGACTGAAAATATAGTATATAGTGGAAAGATCAAAGTTTAAGAGAGACTATAAAAAAAGTTTTGAGGAACTAAGAGTTTTTTTTAATCTCAACAACACACCACGAGGGCTTACAGCCTAAATACTAGCGTACCGTGGGTGTCGACAAGGAGGAAAGAGGCAACTTGCTAATTCTGGACTTGAAGGTTTGGAGGTTCGGGGGAGAAGGAAAAAGATGTGCCGGCAAGGAATTCCACAACTTGGACGTCCTCGGGACAAAAGAGCGCGCATAACAAGATGTTCTATGTCTGGTGGCGTGGACAGTAAAAGGGTGCATTCGCTCTGTTCCCCTGGTAGATCTGTTGGGGGCAGCAGGTGGAGGAACTATGGAAGAAAGCTCCTCTGAGCAGTGCCCGTGCAGATAGCTATAAAAAAGAGAGAGAGGTCACCAACAGACCGTCGCTGCGCAAGGGATGGCAGCCTTTGGATGAGGGTATGGTCACCGATGAGACGTATAGCTCTCTTTCGAATGGAGTCCAGATATCTATAAAAGAGAGAGAGGTCACCAACGGACCGTCGCTGCGCAAGGGATGGCAGCCTTTGGGTGAGGGTATGGTCACCGATGAGACGTATAGCTCTCTTTTGAATGGAGTCCAGGATAGCGAGTGTAGAAGCGGCAGCGGCACGCCAGATGTGGGAGCAGTATTCGAGGTTTGGCCTTATTTGTGAAGTATATAAGGTATAGAGATTAGCTGGTGAAAAGTATTTGCGAGCCCGGAAGAGGAAACCTAATTTCTTAGCAATTGATGTGACATGTTGGTGCCAATTGAGATTTCGATCTACAGAAATGCCAACAAGTGAAAAGGACTCATTACTTTGAATAACTTGGTTGTTCATTGTGATGGGTCTAGGGCTGGTGTACCTCTTATGAGATAGAAAGCAAGACAGAGATTTGGTGGGGTTCAATTGTGCAAGATTTCTACTTCCCCAGTCTAATATTTTTTGAAGGTCCAGGGAGACAAAACCCTCCAGAGTCTGCGATCCTCATCCAATTGGGCTAAAGGGACAGGTTTAGAATATTGTATATTTGAGTGGAGGGTGCTGTCTTCCGCGTAACTGTGACCTGGGTTGGATGTGCTAGAAGGAGGTCATTGATGTGGAAGAAGTTTATATATATATATATATATATATATATATATATATATATATATATATATATATATATATCCAACCGATAACTCACAAAATACTTCACCAATTGAAACCAAATTTGGCAGTTCTGGCAGTTCCCTTTATTTTGTTAATACTTTGGATGAGTTCGTTACACAGTTTTGACACTCGCATACTTTCAGAAAAAGATGCGAAAAACTGTTTAAAAACTCATTATCTTTTAAATGACTAGAAGTATGAAACTAAAACTCTATGCGTACGTAGACATCATATCATTTGTCCTCTCTACCAAATTTGAACTTAATCGGTTCAGTAAATTCTGAGTTATAACCAAATAAAAAGCAAATAATTTACGATATAACCTGAAATTATCTCTGAATGGGTGCCTATAGTGTTAAACAAAATCAGACACATAGGTTACGCTGCTATTGCAAACAAATGCTGCAAATTAGACTTCAAATGAACAGGCTACATATGTTACAATAAACAATCAGCGGGGTTGCCATTTGCCAAAACTGTCATCTGAATTTGAAGATATTAAAAAAATATATAGTAATAAATAAAAAGTTTAATTAAAGTTATTCAATTTGTTTAAAGGCAATCTAGAACTACGTTTTATTATGTATAAATATTAAGCTTCCCATTCTTTAAGGTATTTAAAACCCATGGCCCTCTCCTAGTTAAATCTGACATCGTCAGTTAGCTATTTGTCCTTGCCTTTTGTTATTTTTCAAACTGTAAGTAGGAGGGGAGTCGAATTCGAGGTTATCTTCTTCTTCTTCTTTGTTTACAGACATCATCATCAACAAATTATAAGATAATAAGACTCAGCTAATACCTAAGAATCTTGGAATAAGGTACTTATTGTTTACTTTTAGTTTTCAGTGAATTTTCATTATCATTTACTCTTCATGACGTATATGGAAAATTTGAGGTAAATTAAACTACACAATATCATGCAGTAGTTTAAATTATACCAATAAACAGATGTTGTGTAAATTATTAAAATTTTAATTCCAAAATTTTCTATTGTTTACATTTATTTATTTCATTTTCAAAAAATATGGATACAGCAATAGTAAATAAATGTTGAAAATGGTTTAGGTGCAGCAAGTGCGTCATGGGAGCGAATTTTCGTAAAAATATTCCAAATGGTGATAATTAAATTTCTCATTAAACTAGAATATTCAAGTTTGATACATACTAAAACCTATATAAAAGCAGCGTGGGTACTAAATTGAAAAAATAACACAATGAGCTTCACAGGCAACGACAAATTTGTTTTAGTAAACCATTTTTGTTATTTTGTTTGCAGAAACTGTTTCGATTGAGTGGACTGAAAAGTAAGTGTTGAAAAAGGTCTGGGTGCAGCAAGCACATTATGGTAGAGAGTTTTTGTAAAAATATTTGAAATCCGATAACTCAATTTCCTATTAACCTAGAATCTTCAATCTTGAACCATAGTAACACCTATGTAAACGCAGCGTGGGTACTAAATTAAAGAAAAATAACATAATGAGCTTCGCGGATAACTACAAGTTGGTTTAAAAAAACATTTTGTGCTGTTTTGTTTGCAAAAACTAGTTCGATTGGGTTGACTGAAACAAAACCATCCAAGCAATTAAAAGTCTGGACGCAGCAAGTGCGTCATGAAAGTGAATTTTCATAAAAATGTTTGTAATAGCAAATGCAGGCAGGCATCAATGTGATTACCGGTATAGCCTATGTAGTATAAACAATGCACTATATTTTATCAATATTACTTATTGGTTGAAAATGTACACAAATTTTCCGAAAATAAACTTAAATGTTGGTTTCCTAGCCAACAAGCCTTACGTTAATAGCAAATTGAGTTATTGAAATTTGAAGGATTTAATGAAAATCTGCTATCAAAACGCACTTACTGCGTCCAGATTTTTTTTCTTACAAACATGCATCATATTTCGATAAAAAATGCAAAAGTGCATTAACGAATTATAGACCGCTAAACCATAAACTTCACTAAACCTACAGCGAAATCATCAACGGAACTAAACCGACAGCCAAAGCATCAGAAAAAGGGTATATTTGACATGAATTTTCTGTAAATATTTTAGTAAAATGAAGGACAACGACGGTCGAAGCTAAAACTTAAGGGTTCGCAGAACACTCTTTTCACAATACATATTTGTTTCACGTTCTTTGCCTAAACGTTGCCAATTTTGACGTTTCAAATTGCGACTGACGTTTTGGAGAAAACTGCAATTTTTTTTTCTTTAACTGCCCATAACTTTTTGTCTTTAAACTTAGAGACCTAAATTTTGGTGCATGATTTACTCTTTATAATACAAACACGCGTACCAAATTTGGTTGCCCTTACTTTGCTATTTCCGGAGATATAATTTTTTTAGAAAGAAACACAAAATTTTCCGGGAACAGCAGGTCCGATTTTCCTGGCTAAAAAACTTATCTAAGCCACTTGCAAAAGGAAGGTACTCACCAAATTTGATCAAGATCGGCCCATTATTTTTTGAGTTATCAGTGTGATACATACATACAATATATATATATATATATATATATATATATATATATATATATATATATATATATATATATATATATATATATATATATATATATATATATATATATATATATATATATATATATATATATATATATATATATATATATATATATATATATATCAACATATTAAAATTCAAACTGACCCTGGATATGTGTTCTAGGGGGCCTAATTAGCGCTCATTTGAAGCAATTTTAATTTAATTTAATTCAAACGTCGGGATCGCCCCATTAGTGAAAATTCACTAAAAGGAAAAATAGCTGCCATATTTATGATTTTGCAGGTACATCCCCTTTGTAGATAATTAATTTTTCTAGAAAACTTTTGTGACTTTAATGAAATTTGTAAGACATTTTTTTAAATAGACTTGCAGTACTTACATATATCTCTACCATACTATAATTTTCGAGCTCCATATTCAATAGAAACTTATTCAAATAATCGCTAACTAGGACCTCTAAAACCGACCTTCCAGGTCTTTTTAAATTTAAAGAATTAGTTTGAATAGTACATCTTATTAATAGTGTACAATTCTTATGAAAACTCATTACTATATCGCTCTTGCTGCGTCCCGAATATTTTTTGAACATGAATAAAGTTTTCTTCTGGAAAGCTTCTGGGATTTTAATGAAGTTTGTAATACAAAATTCCTCTAGAGAGACTTACTTAGATATACCAAATTTTAATTTTCTAGCTTCATAGGAAGTTCAATTTTGGGCATTTAATTATTTTTTTCATAAAAGGAGCTAGAACACCAGATTAAAGTATTTTTTATGATAATAGAAAGACTGATGTTAAGATTTTCGATAAAATTCTCGAAATGAGTACTAATAGTGTACAATTCTTATAAAAATTCAGTACTATAGAGCACCTGCTGCATCTCGAATCTTTTTATATGGCCTTTCATATTTCAATTTTTCATCGAGATAGGAACTTGGAATTTGGTGCCGACTATAATTTCCTTTAACGCTGCTCTATATTTTTTTCCAATGGAAGCTTAAAATCTTTCCAAAAAACTGGGTAGATTGGGCTAGCCAAAATCCTAATGAAAGCTATTGAGAAACTGCCGCGCCAAATTTGATTAAAATCAGCAGATTATTTTTCGAGTTACTGCACCAATACCAATAAAAATAAATTTTCTTCTCATAATATTTGTTACAGTTTTATGTCGCCTGGTGGAAACAAACAATGGTATTAGACAAAATATTATTATATTAAGTAAAGGCCTTTAAAGAGAATCTACCTCAAGGGCTGTGCAGATGTCACAAAAGTCTATACACTCTATAGATAACTTCACACACGATGCATTCAGATAAATGATTTTTTATTAAGAATAATAAGGTATTAAATATCTCAAGTGACATAAGACTCAAACATAACGAGCTTTCAGCAGAGTTTCGAGATTACCTTGGAATGTTGATATGTTGATGCGGTGTCGTTAGCGGTATTTTAGCATTATGTGCTTCATATGTTCATGGCGAAAAAAATGCCAGTTCATAAGATAAGTGAAGAAATCAAAGGACTGAATGGCGACGCAAGTAAATTGGTTTAATGGCATATTAGCACTACTCGAACTTGGGGATTAACTGATAGTTTATCTGGCGAAGGAGCATAGTTATTTAAATTGTGCATTAGTTTTCATTCTAGAACGACGTCAAGAGTCAAAAAAGTATGATTACGCTAAAAAAAAATAGTGCTGAAAATTGTATCATAACTTCCACAGAAAGACATTTGTGGAGAATGAGAATATTACTTCGTGTGTGGACGAACGTATGAAGCAGGTAAAAGATGACATCTTCCAACAAGTAGAATGTCGAGTAAGGGGTATCAGCGACGATGTACATGACAAGCTGAGGAGTATACAAGAAGAAGTTCAGCATGAAATGCAAACACCAGAAAAGAGGTGTGATACCCTAGCCAAGGGAAACATCAGACTCGAAAATAGCCCGGTCGTAAGAATTAAGGCCCCACATTTGATGGCTCAGTCCCATTGGGTATTTATCTACGCCAGTTCAAAGCCGCTGCTACAGCAAATGGTTGGGGAGAGAGAGAGAGAGAGAGAGAGAGAGAGAGAGAGATAGACAGAAAGCGACCTCGTTAATGGTAGTTCTCAGAGAATATGCCCTCGACGTGCTTCAAGGAATTCCCAAGGAGGAACAGAACAGTTTCGACAGCATTCGGTATTACCTAGAAATGAGATTTGGAGACCAGCATCTACAACAGCTATATCAAACTCAGCTAAAAAGTCGCTGTCAGAAATCAGGCGAAAGTCTGCAGCAATTCGAAGCCGACGTTGCCAGACTAACGCGATCAGCTTACCCCACAGCTCCAGTGGAATTTTTGAATCAGCTGTCGCTGCAAACATTCATTGACGGCATCAGGGATACCGACACTCAACAGGCGCTGAGGATGGCGAGACATAAAAACATAAACGATGCTTTAGCACATTCGTTAGAATTTGAAGCTGCCAAGCAAGCCTCTAAAGGCAATGTGAGGGTTCGCACTCTCCAAGTCCCAGAAGAGGAAAATAAACCAGACATATCCAAGTTTGTGCAGCGATTGGAGAAACTAGAAGAACAGATGAAGCACACGACTTATAAGGAGCCAACGCAAGCTCATCGTGCAAGTGCCATACACTGTTGGAACTGTGGCAAGGTGGGACACATAAGGAGTGAGTGCCGGGCCCCAAGATCATCTTCAACCAACGCACAGGAAAACTAAATGCAGCTAGCTTTAGGGGGCGAGAGCTGGCTGCCCATCACAATGCCCCGAATTTGACAACTATTTCACTGGTCAACGATTCTGGCACCACGCTCATCGTAGACGGATACATCAGCGACAATAAGGCTCAAATGGTTGTAGACACTGGCGCATCCAGAACGATTATCCGTCGTGATATAGTACCAAGATGGCGGGCAAGAGAGCCAGAACGAATTTACAAAGTGACCGCAGCTGGTGGCGAACAGATTCGTGTATTTGGTGAGACTGAGGTCAAGCTACAAATTGGAGCTTGTAAAACCAAACAGCGAGTCATTGTTGCTGCCATATCAGACCCCATTATACTTGGACTAGATGTTCTACAAGGTCACGGTGTCAAGTTAGATCTCTAGAACAATGTTTTAAATATCGGTGATGAAGAAGTAGTCATGTCGACTGTGAATAACCTTGCGATTCGAAAGGTCACGGCCTAAGAAGATGTCGTTGTGAGAGCCCGGAGTGAAAGTATTGTCCCATTGAGGATAGTTGGAGACATTTCGGGACAAGTGGTGGGTATTATAGAACCAGAAGACAACGATCTTTTTAAGAAAGCTCTACTAGTCGGTAACACTCCTATTCAAGCAGAAGAGCTGGCAGCTGTCAGAATAGCCAACCTTAAGAGCTTTGATCAGAAGATTTCCAAAGGTTCTGAAATCGGAACATTCTCGCCAGTAACGATCATACGGCGTTGCCACGACCAAGAAGACCCAGCCTCGTCCAACCCGGATGAACCACTTCCAGAACATCTACGCGATGTCTTAGCAGAAGCTAGTGGAAATGTTTCTCCACAACAGAAGCAAGCAGTGGCTAAATTGCTGTCCAAATATCGCAACGTTTTCGTAACCGAAAAGAACTATTTTGGAAGAACAGACCTAGTACGCCATCGCATTGAGACTGGGACATCTGTACCAATCAACAACCACCGCGAAGGGTACCCTTGGCAAAACAGCACGAAGTTGACACCATGCTAAGGGAGATGGAGCAGGCGCGAGTTATAGAACCATCACAAATCCCTTGGGCCTCTCCAGTAGTGTTAGTTAAAAAGAAAGATGGCTACACGAGGTTTTGTGGAGATTACCGCCGGTTAAATGATGTCACTAAGACAGACAGCTATCCACTTCCCAGAATTGACGATACACTTGATACACTAGCAGATGCAAGATGGCTTTTGACATTGGACTTGAAAAGTGGCTACTGGCAAGTCGAGATTGAGCCCAAAAACAAAGAAAAGACTGCGTTTACCACTGGTAGTGGACTGTGGATGTTCAACGTCATGCCATTTGGGTTGTGTAATGCTTCAGCCACTTTTGAGCGTCTAATGGAGACAGTTTTAAGAGGTCTACACTGGAAAACATTCCTCGTGTACCTGGATGACGTCATTAGCTTAGGAAAGTCGTTCGAAGATCATATGAAGAATGTCGAACAAGTGTTTCAGAAACTAAATGGAGCCAATTTGAAATTAAATCCGAAGAAATGCTGTCTCTTTCAAAAATCAGGCAAGTACTTAAGCCATATTATCACCCCATATGGAGTCAAAATCGACCCAGAGAAGACAGACGGTATTATGAACTGGAATACTCCAACTAATGTACATCAGCTGCGAAGCTTTCTGGGCCTTTGCACATATTACCGCCGTTTTGTAAAGGGGTTTGCTGACATCGCGAAACCGTTTCATAAACTGACGGAAGAAAAGACACCCTTCATTTGGACCAATGATTGTAAAAAAACATTCGAGACACTAAAACGGGCTCTCTGTTCATCCCCTATTCTGACATATCCCCAGCCTGGTCAGTGGTTTATTGTGGACACGGACGCGAGCAATGTTGGTATTGGAGGTGCTCTTTCGCAGGAACAGGGAGGCCAAGAGAAGGTTGTAGGGTATTTCAGCAAGGCCCTTTCCAAAGCAGAAAAGAACTATTGCGTTCGAGGAAATAACTTCTAGCCATTATCAAGACGTTGGAGCATTTTCACAAATATCTATATGGTCAAGAATTTCTCCTGAGAACCGACCACGCTTCCCTACGCTGGCTTCTTCAATTTAAAAATTCAGAGGGGCAGATGGCGAGGTGGCTTGAACGCCTTCAAGAGTACAATTTTACCATCGAACACCGCCCTAAACGACAGCACGGTAATGCCGACGCCCTATCTAGGAGACCTTGCCCACCAAAATGCAAGCATTGCATCACTGCCGAAATCAAAGAAGGATTGAATCTGGAAGTGTGTAGGAGGACAACAGTGGAACCGGTTAACCGATGGGACCCGCAGAGATTAATGGAGGACCAAAAATAAGACCCTGATATCCAACGAATCTACAGATGGAAGGAGACTTGCCACGAATGACCCACTTTGTCAGAAGTTAGTGATAAAAGCGTTACAACCAAAAGTTACTGGGCCCAATGGGACTTCATTGCAATCGAAGATAATCTTCTGGTCAGGAATTTGGAGTCAGAAGATGGTACCCGCATATTGAAGCAAATAATCCTTCCGCGGTCAAGAGTTAGGGAGGTAATCGAGGAGATCCATGGCGGGACAGGTATACATAAAAAATTTGAAAAGAAGAATAGAAACCATCCACTCTGCTGTCAGAAGGCAGATACGAGTAGAAAGCGACCGCATGAAGACCCGTTATGACGTACGAGCTAATTCAGCTGGTTTTAAAGAAGGAGTTCGTGTGTAGTTCTACAATCCAGTACGACGCAAGGGACGGTCACCGAAACTACAGAAATTATGGGAAGGTCCTTATAAGGTGGTCAAAAGGATCAATGACGTTGTCTATCGCATTCAGAGGAGCCTGAAGAGCAAGATAAAGGTGGTCCATATGCACAGACTTACGCCGCACCAAGAAATGTCAGAATTCGACCAGGACGGTCGAATATAAGAGGGGGACAGTGTCACAACGACCACTGGAATGACATTTCTGGAATAGACTAGAGGTGGCAGGTGTAGAATAGTTTAGAATAGTGTGGAACGTCTAGAATCGCTATAGACAAGTATAAATAGACGAGCGGTGCACAGAATAAGTTAGTTCAGTATTGAATAAGGTGGTGTAAAG
The DNA here is from genome assembly GCA_964006375.1 of Tillus elongatus. NCBI lineage: Eukaryota > Metazoa > Arthropoda > Insecta > Coleoptera > Cleridae > Tillus > Tillus elongatus. The sequence goes on from OZ023270.1 coordinate 78,625,510, forward strand.
AAGTGAGCATAGAGTAGTAGACGAGTCAACAGAATGTGTTAGTGTATAAGGAGCGATCATAGAAGGCGATAGTGGAATATAGTTCTATGGACATTTAATAATAGAGAATAGCAATATTTTAGTTGACACTGGTGTTGGAAAATAGTTGGTAATAATAAATAGTAGTTTGACAAGCTTTGTTTTGTTAGTAAACAAATGCAGAACCCCGTGGAACGTAACAGTATGTACTGAAAAATAATTTGTCGTGTCTACCGGAAATTGAACCTGGGATTCTTTGGAACAATATCAATGAAATGCTCTATTAGTATTAACAGCATTTTCTATAATTTTGGGATTTGCTCGAAAACTACCAGACCGTATTTTACACCCAAGGTATCGTTGTAAAGAGAATTCAACGACCTTTTAAAAGAGGTATAACTTGATCCTATGTTACATTTGAAGTTTGACAAGTAAGTTCCCCACCTGATGTTGCAGTATCGGAATTTGTCATAAAATAAATTTCCCACCTTGACATAGATTAAATGGAGTGTTTTGCCTATTTTCACGTAAACGAACGTAGAGTGAGACATTCGGGGTGTTTGTTTTAAATGGGACATTCTGTATAAGACTGCCTGCACAAGTGAAATTGTATGCCCTATTCTTCCTCAACTTGAGGTGTGATTATACTTTTCTCGGCTTCTTGTAAATGTGGAATGGCAGAGAGAATGTGAAACCACCATCGTTTTGATCTTTTTCTCTCAATTATTCCGTGAGTTGTTGACGGGCGCGGACGAATTATCGGTCCGACACCGGACGTGTAAAGTTGGTTAGTTATTTTCTCGCCCGCAGTTGGCAATGCACTTGCAGACACGATTGTTCCAACGATTGACAGAACCAGAATAATGTTTACAAAAAAGTGCTAGAGTGCCGTGAACTGAGCATGTCGACCACTCACTGTCACTGCCGTTGCCGGATTCCGCGATAACAGGCAGAAAATTTTCATACCAGTAATTTTTAAGGAATCGCTTTTTTTGTGTAAGAAAATTATTGCGTTACAGGTCAAAGTAATGGTTTGTTAAATAAGAAAATCTGGACGCAGCCTGTACGTTATTGTAGCGAATTTTTATAGAAAGCATTTTTAATATAATAATTAAACAGTTATCCAATTTAAAAGGATAAATCAGAAAGATCTACCAATTTGACTTTTTATATAAAAAACCTTATCTTGTGCCCTCATTTACTCCGTAAAAGAGTAAAGAAATTATCACGTAGCGAGCTTTTTAATTATTTTTTTTCAACAACACACTACGAGGGCTCACAGCCTAAATACTATCGTACCGTGGGTGTCGACAAGGAGGAAAGAGGCAACTTGTTAATTCTGGGCTTGAAGGTTTGGAGGTTCGGGGGAGAAGGAAAAACATGTGCCGGCAAGGAATTTCACAACTTGGAAGTCCTCGGGACAAAAGAGCGAGCATAACAAGTTGTTCTATGCCTGGTGGCGCGGACAGTAAAAGGGTGCATTCGCTCTGTTCCGCTGGTAGATCTGTTGGGGGCAGCAGATGGGGGAACTATGGAAGCAAGCTCCTCTGAGCAGTGCCCGTGCAGATATCTATAAAAAAGAGAGAGGTCACCAACGGCACGTCAGTGGGCAATGGATGACATCCTTTGGGTGAGGGTAGGGTCACCGATGAGACGTATAGCTCTCTTGTGAATGGAAGTAAGGATAGCGAGTGTAGAAGCGGCAACAGCATCCCAGTTGTGGGAGCAGTAATCGAGGTTTGGTCTTATTTGTGAAGTATATAAGGTATAGAGATTAGCTGGTGAAAAGTATTTGCGAGCCCGGAAGAGGAAACCTAATTTCTTAGCAGCCGCTTCTGCAATTGATGTGACATGTTGGTGCCAATTGAGATTTCGATCCACAGAAATACCAGCAACAACACACTACGAGGGCTCACAGCCTAAATACTATGGTACCGTGGGTGTCGACAAGGAGAAAAGAGGCAACTTGTTAATTCTGGACTTGATAGTTTGGAGGTTCGGGTGAGAAGGAAAAACATGTGCCGGCAAGGAATTTCACAACTTGGAAGTCCTCGGAACAAAAGCGCGGGCATAACAAGATGTTCTATGTCTGGTGACCTGAACAGTAAAAGGGTGCATTCGCTCTGTTCCGCTGGTAGATCTGTTGGGGGCAGCAGATGGAGGAACTATGGAAGCAAGCTCCTCTGAGCAGTGCCCGTGCAGATATCTATAAAAAAGAGAGAGGTCACCAACGGCACGTCAGTGGGCAATGGATGACATTTTTTGGGTGAGGGTAGGGTCACCGATGAGACGTATAGCTCTCTTCTGAATGGAAGTAAGGATAGCGAGTGTAGAAGCGGCAACAGCATCCCAGTTGTGGGAGCAGTAATCGAGGTTTGGTCTTATTTGTGAAGTATATAAGGTATAGAGATTAGCTGGTGAAAAGTATTTGCGAGCCCGGAAGAGGAAACCTAATTTCTTAGCAGCCGCTTCTGCAATTGATGTGACATGTTGGTGCCAATTGAGATTTCGATCCACAGAAATACCAGCAAGTGAAAAGGACACATTACTTTGAATCACTTGGTTGTTCATGGTGATGGGTCTAGGGCTGGTGTATCTCTTATGAGAAAGAAAGCAAGACTGTGATTTGGTGGGGTTAAATTGTACAAGATTTCTACTTCCCCAGTCTAATATTTTTAGGAGATCCACAGAGACAGAACCCTACATGAGTCTGCGATCCTCTTCTAATTGGGCTAAAGCGAGAGGCTGAGAATATTGTATATTTGAGTGGAGGGTGCTGTCGTCCGCGTAACTGTGAACTGTGTTGGATGTGCTAGAGTCATTGATGTGGAGAAGAAACAAAGTAGGGGCTAAAGCTGAACCTTGAGGAATTCCTGCATTAATTGGTTGGTGGTTGGTGCGTTATATTAGTGATTTTTATAGGTTTTGGAATATATGACGCAATTTATTTATCTAAGCATATCATTGGACCTGCTTCAATTTATTTATGTTAAATTTAGTCTGTGGATGATGAATAACCTTTCAATGCCAGCCCTTTCTCTACACAAACACGTGTTGAATTCTGTTTTTTTTTATCTTAAATTTTTGTTGTAAACATTGTCTTTTACTTTTTAGTGAATTTTCTTTAAAAAAAACTCACTAATGAGAAGATCCCGACTTTTCAATTTTGACAAAATTACTTTAAATGAGCTCAAACTGTTCCCGAAAAAAACTCGATTCTTGGTCAACCTTACAGGTTAATAGCAAATTGAGCTATTCAAATATGAAGCATTTGATCAAAATTCGCTACTATAACGCACTTTCTGCGTCCAGAATTTCTTTTCTTACAAACATGCATTATATTTCGATGGAAAATGCAATAACATAAGGCGTGTTTGATTAAAAAAAAGGGAATTTGTATCACCAACAACTTATAGGCCACCCTGTGATTGTAGAAATGTTTTTTAAGATCTAGCTCTAGACACCCTATAATTAATGTATACATTTTTTTCATATCTTGTATAATAACGGATATATTGAGTTTTATTGATTTTTTACGAAAATTCGACAAAAATTGTATACCACTAAACGATAAACTCTATAAACAAGGCTACTGCCAAGCATCAGAGAAAGCGTCTATTTGAAATGAATTTTCTGGAAATATTTTAGCAAACTGGAGGCCAATGACGGTTGAAACTAAGACTTCAGGGTTTGCAAAACATTCTTCTTGAGACATCTTCTTTTCATAGCCCGTATTAGATTCAAGTTCTTCCTAAATCTGGCCAATTTTGACGTTTTAAATCGCAACTTTGACGTTTTGAGGAAAACCCCAATTTATTTTTATTTAAATTTTCTCTTTTGACCTACAGAGCTAAATTTTGGTAGGTAACTTACATATAATGATATAAACTCGCGTACCAAATTTGGTTGTCCTTACTTTGTTAATTCGGGAGATATAATTTTTTTCGAAAGAAAACACAAAATTTTCCGGGAAAACCTGGGCCGATTTTCCTGGCTAACAAACTTATCCAAGTCATTTGCAAAAGGAAGATATTCACCAAATTTAATCAAAATCCGCCTATTATTTTTTGAGTTATCGGTGTGATACATATATATATATATATATATATATATATATATATATATATATATATATATATATATATATATATATATATATATATATATATATATATATATATATATATTGAAACTGACCCCGGATATGTGTTCTGGGGGGGCCTAATTAGCGCTCATTTGAAGAAATTTTTTGAAAATTCAAAATTCGGGATCTCCCCATTAGTGATTTTTTTTTTAAAGAAAATTCACTAAAAATTGGGACATTTCGTTTGAAATAATTGAGTTAAGAGTATTTGAAGTTTCCTAAACGTATGTTAAAATTTTGGAGGTTAGATACATTTTTGTGCAGTCCTGATTAGACCATAGCAAAGATTCAACCTTCCTCTTTAAAAATCCCAAATTGTATTTAAAAATATTAAAAAATGACGAAGTTATTGATTTTTGAAAAGAAATATGCAAACTCGAACATTTTTAAAAAAGTCGAAATATTTCGAAAATGCATGAACTTAGGTATAGAGAAAGCTGGTAAGAATCCTTTCAAAAAGACTACGAATCTGAAAACGTAATAAAAAATATGGGTTTCCTTTCAAAATAACGAAGTTGTTACTCACTTCCGGTATAACCGGAAGTGCCGCCATCTTGAAAACATTTTCATTGAAGAGGAATTAATCGATTTTTCAACTTCTGAAAATGTCACTGCTTGAAAATTTGTATACAGGGGTTGTATACAAATTTTAAGCAGTGACATTTTCAGAAGTTGAAAAAGTTCTAATGTGCACTTTAGAGGAAACACTTTATGTATATATATATATATATATATATATATATATATATATATATATATATATATATATATATATATATATATATATATATATATATATATATAAACATTTAAAAATTGAAACTGACCCCGGATATGGGTTCTAGTGGTCCTATTTCACGCTAATTTGAAAAAATGTTTGCAAAGTCTCACCATCGATACCTTTCTATTAGTGAATTTTTTTTAAATAAAAATTCACTAATAATCTAGTACATCTGAATTATATTATACATTGTAAAAATTATATGCGGCCACCTGTTTGATTTCCTTAAGGGTGAAAAATTGTACGTTTGTCTTAGTTCTCTTCAACGTCGAATATGTTAACATAATATACTTTCATACCAAATCGCTGCTCCTTTATAAGTTTAAACTGCAAGATAACATAACTTTGCAGTAACTGCTTATGTTTATATGAATCATTCCATCACTCATGATAATTTCCAGCAGAGTCACTAACAAAGCCAAATTCCCACATATCTGAGCGACGTGTCTTGAAAATAAATGAACAACGTCTGAGTTATTCATGAAAAGAAGTGAAACTGGTAGCCGCTGAAGGTGTGAGAGTTTAACAGCTAAGGTGTGGACATGTTAAGTCTGACCAAAGGTGCCGACAGCGATAAGTGCCACCGACGAGCCGGCCGCGAATTTGCGAACATTCTATCCCATAACTTTATAAATGGAGACAGTTTTGCCCATTTAAAAATCTTCCACAGGTGGTTACAAGCTATTTAGAAGAAAATAAATACGAAAAAATGCTTGTTTCGGAGGTCAATGGAATGGTAACCCATTAGCGAAATAATGAGAGAATCGTAAATGGTGCTGAGGATTTTTATCTTTTTCATCATTTTTATTGCCAAATCTAATAAACATTATAAAAGCCATAAATACGTTAAATTATTTATAAAACCTAATAATTTTTTGAAACTGCTCCTAAAAATAGTATATAAATAATTCCACAATAATTCTAATTAGTTCTGCAAATTGAATCATAACTTCCACATCGCTGTGGTGATCTACTCTGTAAGGCCTTACAAGTTTCTCTTTATTTTCCTTTGTTATATCTCCAATCAGAGACATTGATATAATCTATGATTTCATCACTTTATCCATCAAATAGCTGAATACTCTGTGGTTTAATACAGAAATTCTAAAATCTAAAATTAACGCGTTTCTATGTTCTACCGTTCTAAAAATAACTGACGTCACTTATCGTTGACACCGACAGCTATATATACGACGAGAGATTCACTAGGATCTTCTTTTGTCACATTTAAATCATATTTTAACATCTAGTGTGCACAACGAGCAAAATGCTGCCGCGAGATTGACATTTTAGTTTTATCCAGGTATGAAACACTTTAATTTCCTGATATAAAATCTGTCTTATCCTAAAATGTATTTTCTCCCAGTTTTTAGCAAATTAGATGTGCTTTGATCTGCCTGCTGATTATTTTTATGTATAATTGCCTATGTTTATTAAGAAAATTTGTAAGGTGACGTTTTCTGACACAATAAATTTCGTTTTAAAGAAGTATTTGACATAACTGAAACCATTTAGCGGCAAATTAGGCTGCGCCTTACTTGATTAAATGAACGGGCACGTTGCCAAGAAGCATCAGACTATAACCACAAAACAGCGTATTTGAAGAAAAAATATCTTTTTTTATTTAGAACATCCCGTTAGGAGCAGAGGCAGATATCACCGGCCCCGTATACAACACCGTTCAGAGCAAGGGGGCAAATGTCACCAGCCTCAAAGTAACCACCGTTCAATGATGAGGCTAATGCTACCAACCCTGTAAGCAACACCACTCAAGATGGGGGCCCATGAAGCTGCAGAATACGCGTATGTCAAAAACGATGACAGATAAGTGTAGACAACTAGGACGTTATAAACTCTTCTAAATTCAAAGTAGAATCCAAGTCTAAAATTAAAATGGGATATTTGTATTAAAAAAAACAACAAATATGGCACCAATTTTCAGTATTTCCTGAAGTGCCGCTATTTTATAAATATTTTATTTATATTTGAAACAGTCGATTACGGTCGGCTACCAAATTTAATATTAATAATATTTTGGCAAATCAAACATTTTCTAACGAACGAGCTGCGTAAATTAGCCTGTATATTCTGTAAAGTAGCAGGCAAAAAATACCTAGGTGCCTGCGAATCGTTCCTTTGAATTCTGTTCAAGAAGTACCTAACTCTTCATAAATAAAAGAACAACATTCGAAAGATCTGTATATTAAAAAGTCTAGACACAGCAAGTGAGTTAGGGTAGTGAATTTTCATTAAAATGTTTTTAATAGCAAATATGTGTGTGTGTTTTTTTTAAGAAATCAGGCATCAAATTTGGTTACCAGTATAACCTATATAGTAGCAACATTTCATCACAACCTATATAGTAGCAACATTTCATCAAATAACTTTATTGTTTGAAACTGTACACATATTTTCTAAAGTAAACTTAAAATGTTCCCGAAAAAACTGGTTTCTTGGTCAACCTTATAGGTTATTGGCAAATTTAGCTATTCAAATTGGAAGCATTTAATGAAAGTTCGCTACCATAATGCACTTGCTGCGTCTCGAATTTCTTTTCTTACAAACATGGATTATATTTGGATGGAAAACGCAAAAATGCAATAACATAAGACGTGTTCGATTAAAAAAAAAAGAAAGTTTGTATCACCAATGAGTTATGGGGCAGCCTGTGCTTGTTGATGTATACAAATTTTTTTCGTATCTTGTATAATAACAGATATATTGAGCTTTATTGATTTTTTACGAAAATTCGACAAAAATGATATACCATTAAACGATAGCTTTATAGCTAAGACTACTGCCATAGCATCAGAGAAAGGGTCCATTTGAAATGAATTTTCTGGAAATATTTTAGTAAGATGAAGGACAATGACGTTTGAAGCTAGGACTTTAGGCTTGGTGAAACATTCTTCTTGAGACATTTTCTTTCCATAGCTTGTATTACTTTCAAGTTCTTTGCCTAAATGTTGCCAATTTTGGCGTTTTAAATAGCGACTTTGGCGTTTTGAGGAAAACCCCAATTTATTTTTCTTTAAATGCCTATAACTTTTTTATCTTTTAACCTATAAAGCTAAATTTTGGTAAGTGATTTACCTATAATTACATAAATCTGTGTACCAAATTCGGTGGTCCATACGTTGTTATTTCCGGAGATATATATTTTTTTCGAAAGAAAACACTACATTTTCTGGGAAAACCTAGGCCGATTTTCATGGCTAACGAACATATGCAAGCCACTTGCAAAATGATGGTAAAATCGGCCTATTATTTTTTGAGTTATCGGTATGATACACACAAATATATATATATATATATATATATATATATATATATATATATATATATATATATATATATATATATATATATATATATATATATATATATATATATATATATATATATATATACATATATATATATATATATATATATATATATATATATATATATATATATATATATATACTTTATTTGTTTGCTGTACGTTTGTGATTTCTTATTGGTTTGTGTGGACTGCAGTTTCGAACCGTCCCGGTTCATCATCAGCACGCTACTGGCTGCTATCGCTCCTGTCTGGTCTACGTCGGAGATTGTAGGTGGCGCATGCGCCGTGAGCTTCCATTGGTCGGTTTCCCGTTCTCTGACTGCTTGTGCCTTCGGACTGTGTCGTGTGTATCGGTCTCCTGTCTTGATCACTGTGGTTTGATAATTTGTCTATTTGTATGGCCTTTATTAAGTTTTGTTTAAATGTTTGTACTTGGATTCGTTCTGGCATTAATTGTTTTCTATTGTTTGTTTGTTGAATGTAGTATTGTTCCCAGATTTCCATTTTTTTTGTGGTCTTTAACATGTTTCATTAGTTTTAATTGGGTGATGTCTGGTTTTTGGTGTTTTGTGTCGTGAATGTGTGTAGCTACGTTTGATTTGTAGCTAGGTATGTGGATTTTATTCAATGCTGTTATATGTTCCTTGAATCTTGTTTCTATTGATTTCTTTGTCATTCCTATATATTTTTTATTGCATGTCTTACATTCTATTTGATATATTCCGTTTAATTCATGTGGGTTGTGTTCTTGTTTTTTATTTATTTTGTTTATTATTTTGTTATTGGTTTTGTAGATCATTTTTAAGTCATATTGTTTGAGTGTTTGTGTTATTTTTTTGATGTGGTGGTTATAAGTGAATGTTGTGTATTTTGTGTTTGTTTCTGGTGTTTTGTTTTCGGTTTTGTTGATTTGTTTGTTTTTGATTTGTTTTACTAGCTTTTCTTTTGTTTTTTTGTTGTATCCATTTCTTTCTGCTATTTGTATTATGATGCTGTACTCCTTTTCTCGTTCGTCGTTATGAAGTGGTACATTTAGCATTCTGTTTATTAAGTATCTGTATGCGGCCATTTTGTGTGTATGTGGGTGTAGTGAGTGTTTTGGTATAGTGAAGTCTGTTTGTGTGGGTTTTCTGTATATTTTGTATTCAATCAGAAAACCCACACAAACAGACATCACTATACCAAAACACTCACTACACCCACATACACACAAAATGGCCGCATACAGATACTTAATAAACAGAATGCTAAATGTACCACTTCATAAGGACGAACGAGAAAAGGAGTACAGCATCATAATACAAATAGCAGAAAGAAATGGATACAACAAAAAACAATAGAAAAGCTAGTAAAACAAATCAAAAACAAACAAATCAACAAAAAAATAACACAAACAGTCAAACAATATGACTTAAAAATGAGCTACAAAACCAATAACAAAATAATAAACAAAATCAATAAAAAACAAGAACACAACCCACATGAATTAAACGGAATATATCAAATAGAATGTAACACATGCAATGAAAAATATATAGGAATGACAAAGAAATCAATAGAAACAAGATTCAAGGAACATATAACAGCATTGGATAAAATCCACATACCTAGCTACAAATCAAACGTAGCTACACACATTCACGACACAAAACACCAAAAACCAGACATCACCCAATTAAAACTAATGAAACATGTTAAAGACCACAAAAAAATGGAAATCTGGGAACAATACTACATTCAACAAACAAACAATAGAAAACAATTAATGCCAGAACAAATCCAAGTACAAACATTTTAACAAAACTTAATAAAGGCCATACAAATAGACAAATTATTAAACCACAGTGATCAAGACAGGAGACCGATACACACGGTTCGAAACTGCAGTCCACGCAAACCAATAAGAAATCACAAACGTACAGCAAACACATAAAGTGTATATTTAAAAGTGATTACAGTGTAGTGCAATATTCCTAAAGATATATATATATATATATATATATATATATATATATATATATATATATATATATATATATATATAACATATAAAAATTGACACTGACTTCCGATATGTGTTCTAGGGGCCTAGTTAGCGCTCATTTGATGAATTTTTTTCAAAATTCAAAAGTCGGGATCTCCTCATTAGTTTTTTTTTTAATTCACTAAAAATTGATAATACCTACGATATAATGGATGATCATGCCATATACCCTGTGAACGTTCCAAATTTGATGTATCGTGTATATCAACGCGATTTAAGGATTATTAAAATTACGTAACATCGACAACATTTCTAATATGTGTGCCGCATCCACAGGATACATATATGTCTTGAATGTCACTCAAAATTAATTTACTGCCAATCAAATATCATAGCTACAATTAGCAGAAGTGTCATTTAGGAAGATATCAGATGAGCCATCCAATCTTGTCATCAATTATAATCAAGCTATTATAGATAATTGTCAAGTTAGAACAATCACCGCATAAACAGTGGACGATTGGCATAACGAGTAACCAATGCCGTGTCGCTTTTACTGTTAGCTTCCTCAGTATGTAGATGACAATTTACAATAATTACTAATGGTGCCGTGGGACAAACTGAAATCAGGATGGAGACACGATCGTACAACCTTAAAAATTACGAATAACTTACTGAAATCATTAGTATCCGCAGGAATCAATCTAAGAGAAAATTAATTTTGTAGAAAAAATTGAGATCTATGTTTATATATCTCTAGGTTAAAAAATGGTTTGGATAAGTCAATTAGCCAGGTTTTCCGGGAAAATTTTGGGTTTTCTTTCGTAAAAAATTCATATCTCCGAAAATTAAAAAGCTACGGTAACGAAATTTGGCACAATGGTTTTCTGTCACAAAGAGTATCCTTCTAACCAAAATTCAGATCTCTAGGTTAAAAGACAAAGAAATTACAAGCGTCTGATTTAAAAAAAGTTGAAACGTCAAAATTGATAATTCTGGTGGTCGTACATTACTACGCATTAGCGTTTTGTGAGTTAAAAATACGGCTCAAAGTGACTAACAAGCTCCTAGATCTGTGTCTCTGCCGTCATTTTCCTTAATTTCGTTAAAATATGCGAAAAAAATCCATTTTAAACATAAATTGTATGGTGTAAATAATCAAGACGTTAGAAAATTAATATACTTAAGTATATATCTGTTCGGACATACATCTATCATGTCGACAATAGTCGAGAGGTGAAGGAAGCAGTGTGGATTTAATAATTGACTCCTATAACACGCGTTCTAATCTCAGTTGGTGACTTCACTTTTTTTTAATTTTTTTTTAGTCTTATTTTATTTTACCGTTATGTGATCAAATTGTGTAATTCCAATGACTTTTTTAGCGAGTTCTTGTATGACAAATTCGATTAGGACGAGATAAAAACTTCTAAGACTTAATGGTTATTTGTAATTGCCCTAACTTAGTGAAACCGTTCCATACTTCATACAGCCGTAGACTTTTCCCGTGGCTTCACAAGTGCTTGTTCTTTTCTGCAACCGATCTCAATTCTTACTGAACGTAGCAGGTGCGGTATGGTAGCGAATTTTCATTAAAGTTTCAAATTTCAATAGCTCAAGTGGCTATTAACCTAACGTTCGTTGGCCAGGAACCAGTTTTTTCGGAACTATTTTAAGTTTATTTTCGGAAAATCTTTGTACATTTTCAAACAATAAAGTCATTTTGATGAAATATGGTACATTGTTTCTAATATAGGTTATACTGATAACCAAATTTCATGACTGATTTCTTTAAAAAAAAAGAGATATTTTCATTAAAAATATTTTTATGAAAATTCAGTACCATAACGCACTTGCTGCGTCCAGACTTTCTCTAATTCAGTTTTTCTGGATAGTCATTTAAATTAGATAGTTTTTACCTGGAGCTCTAGCGTTTCTATTATTTTGGTAATAGGTTTTTATCATGTCTCCCTTTTCTTCATTTGTAAAACTAATGATTTTTGAACAAATGCCACAGAGGCAATGTATAGAAGTACTACAAACATCAAAGTGTGCCTGAACTGTCAATATTTATATTGCTAAATAAATTTATTGGCGTCTTATCCAAAGCACTTTCCGCAGAAACGATTTTTTCCAAATTTTGACAGCAGGTAAGGTGTGATCGTATCGTATCATATATCGTTGTAATCAGAAAAAATAATTAAAAATCCAATATGGCGCCCATAAGAAAAATCAAAGTTGAGTATTGTAACGCTTGCATCAGAAACGCCTTGGAAAATATGATGACAGAGTTGGGGTGATTTTGGTATTCGCTGGAAAACAAAAAAAAATGAAAATTGAATAATTATAAAACTAAAAATGACACCTCCAATTTTCTTGCAGATAATTGATCACCATTAAAACGCGCAACTTTTCCCCCATTTTACCATCCTCGTACCTCTTACGGCTTACAAAATCCCAATGGTGAGGCTCGAATTTGAACTGTCTTGTATATATATATACAGGGTTATCCAACAGCCGCCATAACTGCCAGGAAAAGATTTTGTTGAAAAAACCTGAAACACGTCAAGTTTGCTGGTGAGGGGGACAACTCTTGAGGTAAAAAGTATAGACCAAACTTTACCCTCCAAGCGGGGTTCTCATCACTCAATTTTTTTCAAATAAAAATATGGGTCATATGTTAGCTCGTTGAAAAAAGCTTTTGATTCCTTATACATTGCGTTTTCATTTTTCAAATTCGGTCTATTCGTTTAGAAGATACAGAATTTTGCAATATCACTAATGCACTTCCTGAGAAATTCTAAATACTTGAATTGGGCCTCATCACTCACCAGCGCCCATTACAAGATACAAATGTGGTTAAAGGTTTGAGTAGGTAATAAAAAGTCATTTAGATTGAGGTGGTTCAAAAAAACCTCAGTAGAATATGTCTTGTAGTAACGGAAGAATGCGAATTTCAAAATTTAAAAAACCTCGACGCAGCAAGTGCGTTATGGTAGTGAATTTTCATAGAAATGATCTGGCACAAAATATTTTATTATAACTTTTTTCCTTGTAACACAGAAATCTAAATTTTGGTGTGTAGTTTGCTTTTTCTATCGTAAACCACCTACCCGATTTCGTTATCAAAATTTTTCCGGAAAACCTCGTCCGATTTTCCTGACCAACGAACTTATCCAAGCCATTTAGAAAAGGAAGGTACACGACAAACTTTATCCATATCGGCCCATTATTTTTAGAGTTATCGGTGTGACTTTTTTCCCCCTCAGGGCTCGTCCGCGGCCTTGCCGCCCCGATAACACTGCAACTATCGGTGTGATATATATATATATATATATATATATATATATATATATATATATATATATATATATATATATATATATATATATATATATATATATATATATATATTATATAAACATATAAAAATTAAAACTGACCCCGGATATGGGCTCTAGGGGTCCTAGTTCACGATCATTTGCAAAAAAAAATTTAAAAATTCAAAAGTCGGGATCTCCCCATTAGTAAATTTTTTCTACGAAAATTTACTAATAAAAAAGCAATGTATAGGGAATCAAAAGCTCTTTTCAACGAGCTATCACACGACCCCTATTCCCATAGTATACTCTTTAGTATTCGTGTGGGAATTATCCGTGATGAGAAATTGCTAAAAATGTTAAATCGGGAATATATCAAAATTTCATATATTTTTTTCGTTTCCTTTCGCACAAATAAATATCCATCATAAAACCAACGGTTATCTAAGTACGGGTCTGGCTATTATTGTTACTACGTTTCAAAAATAATGACGAAAATAAAACTGCATGAATTGTCACCGATTGCTTATTGGCTTGGAATGAGTTCTCATTTATTTCCGAACCTACCACTGCAATAAAAACTCTAAGAAGGTTCCATATACCGGAATTTTTATGTTATGATCATAAATTTCAATTGTCCCCATCTTTTCACGCTTGAGCTCATTCGAGATTGCATGGGCGGCGCGTGAGATAGAAACAAGATAAATATTTTCTGAAAAAGACACAGCTGTTAAACATTCTACATGCACTTTCTTTTCAATTTATGATAGCTAGCCAAATTACTTCGAAAATAAATTCAGTCAGTTCGTCAGTTGACTTCCGATCGCAAAGCTAGTTGTCTCTGGAATGCAAAAGAAACGTTTTATCCATCAAAAAAAAACTTTAAATCATCAAAAAGTTGGAGAAAGGTGAATCTGCGACTAGGATTGCCAATGATTACTCGATTGGTGTTCACACAGTGGGCGATATTAGGAAAAGTAACCTGAATATGCGGGAATTTATCACAGCATCTGACAGTGGAGAAGAGCTGTCTAATCGGAAGATCGTGCAAAGCATTCAGCATTGGATAATGCCCTGGTGAAGTGATTCAATCAGAAGCGAAGGAACTCCAAATCTTGGGCCAATATGCATCAAACAAGCTACAAAGTTTCACGAAAGCTTGGGTTTAAGAGGCCAATTAAATGATATGCCCAGGTGGTTTACACTTTTCTAGCAGATACCCGCAATTATCGAAATCACCATACAGGGGCAACAACGCAGTGGCAACGTACCAGTAGCAAATGAATTTTGCCAACGCCTTCAGAGCTTTGTGACAGATCATAACTTGTTTTATGATCAACTCTATAATGCCGATGAAAATGGCGTCTGCTGAAATTTTAAAAATTCAGACACTAAATTTAACATAAATAAGTTAAAACAAAACCAATGGAATACTATGCAGATAAAGTAAGCTAGGTTATGTTTTACAAAACTTAGGAAAAGTCGCTACTATAACGCACTTGCTGCATCCAGACGTTTAATAATTTAAATTTCATTAAACCACAAAGATCAGCTCTTCAGCGTGGCACGTTGTAAAATTATACAAATAATATTAATTAAATAAATAAATAAATACAAGAAGTGCGCAACTACAATGAAAAAAAGAACTGCTGGAAAGAGCCTCATAGTTGCTACGACCTGGCATATAGCTTTTAAACCATTTATTTAAAGCAGAATAATAAAAAATCATTTCTCTAAGAAATAATAAAATATAACACTATGTCTTTTCAATCTAAACAAGCTTATTACTCCCTGCCTTTCCTATATCTGGATGTTAATTGCGTCAGAGTGCAGGTGCCTAAACTGGTGTCTGTGCCAGCAGTAGCCGGTGTCGGGGGCATCTTCAGCCGAGCCAGAGGAAGGCGAAGAGAATGTTTATGTGACGTGGGCCCTTTTGAACAGCCGACACGCACAGATCTATAAGGCAGCAGTCCCATATACCAATCAAAGGTGCATAGCGCTCTGTCGGTCGGCCAGTGACCATCAGGCACCTTCCTTCTTCTCTGATGACCGGTGGTGCTGACTGGACTGACCATAAACTACCGGCTCATATATCACATAATCATCAGCTATCTATCGAGTAATCGATTGCTCAATAAAGGTATGACCAGAAGGCACATGCCTGTATACAATACAACGGTGACTGCGGTGGAAGTGAAATACAAAGTATTCGTATGGACTTCTTCTAGAGAGGAGAAAATTTTAGCCTAAAGTTCACTCAAGTTCCTGTGGCGTCTTACTACCTATTTTCAATATAATTTTTGCACTTACACGGAGTGGATGGTAAATGAATGAATTTCTTTAAAGGAATAATAAAGCAAAAAGAATCGTAGTTATAAAAGGGAACGCATACAATGTTAAATGTAATTTTATTAGCGAAAAAAATTTGACAGGAATTAGGGGAGATTGAACAAATTCCTTTTAGACAAAACTTAAAAAGTCTGGGCGTTATGGTAGTCAATTTTCACAGAAATGATCTGGCACCAAATATTTTACTATAATTTTTTTCCTTGCAAAATATAAATGTAAGTTTTCGTGTAGTTTACCTTTTATATCGCAAACCTAACTACCAAATATGATTAGCATAGCTTTTTTATTTTTTGAGATAAAGTTTTTTTTTCGTAAGAAAACTCAAAATTTTACCGGAAAACCTGGTTTGATTTTCCTGGCTAATAAACTTCGTGCCGAATTTGATCAAAATCGGCCCATTATTTTTTAAGTTATCGATGTGTTATATATATATATATATATATATATATATATATATATATATATATATATATATATATATAATCTATTTGCTTGCTGTACTCTTTACGATTCTTTATTGGTTTACGTGGACTGCAGTTTCGAACCGTCCCGGTTTACCATCAGCACGCTACTGACTGTGATCGCTCCTGTGTGGTCTACGTCTGAAATTGTACGTGGCGCCTGCGCGTTGACTGGTCAGTTTACTGTTCTCTGATTGGTTGTGTCTTCGGACTGTGTCGTGTGTATTGGTCTCCTGTCTTGATCACTGTGGTTTGATAATTTGTCTATTTGTATGCCCTTTATTAAGTTTTGTTTAAATGTTTGTACTTGAATTTGTTCTGGCATTAACTGTTTCTTATTGTTTGTTTGTTGAATGTAGTGTTGTTCCCAGATTACCATTTTTTTGTGGTCTTTAATATGTTTCATTAGTTGTAATTGGGTGATATCCGGTTCTTGGTGCTTTGTGTTGTGAATGTGTGTAGCTACGTTTGATTTGTAGCTAGGTATGTGGATTTTATCTAATGCTGCTATATGTCCTCGAATCCTGTTTCTATTGATTTTTTGTCATTCCTATATATTTTTTATTGTATGTGTTACATTCTCTTTGATATATTCTGTTTAATTCATGTGGGTTGTGTTCTTGTTTTTTATTTATTTTGTTTATTATTTTGTTATTGGTTTTGTAGCTAATTTTTAAGCCATATTGTTTCGAGTGTTTGTGTTATTTTTTTACGTGGTGATTATAAGTGAATGTTGTGTATTTTGTGTTTGTTTCTGGTGTTTTGTTTTACTAGCTTTTCTATTGTTTTCTTGTTGTATCCATTTCTTTGTGCTATTTGTATTATGATGTTGTACTCATTTTCTCGTTCGTTATTATGGAGTGGTACATTTAGCATTCCTTTTATTAAGTATTTATATGGTGTCTATTTGTGTGGGTGACCGGATATGTGTTCTAGGGGTCCTAGTTTGCGCTCATTTGCAAATATTTTCTTTCAAAATTCAAAATCCGGGATATCCCCATTAGTGATTTTTTTCTACGAAAATTCACTAATCACTAAAATGAGCTTAAAATACATCTTTGTTTAGAAAACAAGAAAAGACATATATTTTATAAAAACAATTGTCTTCTTACCCAAAGGTTATATTGAATAAAATATCCTCATCGAAGTCCACCTACTGGGCTCACTTTTGAAAATTGTATAAAGAGATTCGAATATACTGGAAGCGTTGACTATGCAAAACGCAAAATGGTAAATAGAAATGTACTAATGAAAAAAAGTAACTTGAGATTCTGTAATTGTGTGTGATTTTATTTCTTTAACGTCAGCCTATTTCCGCGACTATGGCCAATCACCGACGCCAGGGGGCAGTTTCACCTTACTATCCTGGAAATTTTGCTGAACCCCTGCCTTTCTGTAAGGAGGGTAGGGATCTTTAACGTGCCCAACATCGCTTGGACACGGGACCGACGGCTTTACGCACCCTCGGTTGATGTTACTGTTACAGTTTGTACTGAAAAAGTGAAAGGAGTACGCTGGGATCGAACCCAGTACCCTTCGGTTCAGAGGCACACCTTCTTGCCCCTGAACCACCGAGCCTCTAACTTGAGAGTCTGCTTTATACTGAAGAAAACCCGCAACTCAGTAGTCGTCAGGTAGCAGTGCCATGTAAAACGTCTTAATCAACTGCCAGTCGAACCACTAGAAAATATAAGTATTCTTTTTCCCATATGAAGTCACATCAAGAGTTGCATAATGCTGATATCAAAAGGCGTGTAACCTTTTGCTGAATGCTCAACTTGGGAGATTAATCCAAACTGTTTATGTCATGTTGTGCTTTCTGATGAGGCTACGTCTAGAGATAATGGTGCTCTAAGTCGTCATAAGATGCACTATTTTAGAAACTTAGAAAACCCATTTTGGGTCCCACAAATGCAGAAACAAAACCACTCATCTATAAATGTTTGGTGTGTCATTCTTCATAATAAGCACACTTGGAAAACAGAAATGACCACAACACATTTTTGCAACCTGACAATCGTTCCACTAATCAAGTTAGCGTCATCAGAGGGTGAATAATCCTAATTGTCTTATATCCACAACTCTCTCTCTCTCTCTCTCTATATATATATATATATATATATATATATATATATATATATATATATATATATATATATATATATCTACAGTGTGTAAAAGCCAACCCTATCTTCAACCCCCTTCGAAACAGGTACAACCCCCAATTTTTTAAAGGGGAACTATAGGCTTGTAATATGTCGTTTGAAAGGTCTGTTCATTCTCTATTCAAAAATGTTATTCAAGTTTGTTTCAACAATTAAGGTAAAATAAAATAAAACCAAGTGGTTACCGAAATTCGCTACAATACAATAAAAAACTAAAATCTACTGCAAAATGTGATAAAATGTAAAACACTAAACAGAACTATGAATGTCAATGAAGTAGATGTTCAAAATGTTCACCGCGAACTTCTTGGCAACATCCTAATCCTAAATAAAACTTCTAACATTATTTAACATATCAGGCGTGATCGACCTAATGGCAAGCGTTATTCGTTCTTTTAAGTCATTTAAATCAAAAGGTTTAGTTTTGTAAACAGTCTTCACATATCCCCATAAAAACAAATCTAATAAGGTAAGATCAGATGATCGTGCTGGCCATTCTATCGATCTTCGCCTCCCTATCCACCGATTGGGAAATATTGCATCGAGGTACTGCCGGCCATTGAGTTGGCGAGTGACTTCATATTATGTTCGGGTTTTATCTCCCTAACCAATCATTTGTATAACTGTTATCTTATGTATTTGCGTTAATCTAACCATTTTTCAGAATTGATGTTAACGAAATTCAAACTAAAATTATAATACTCACAATTTAAATGACAACTTATAATTACAAAACAAATTGCTTAGGCGTTTTAAACAAACTAACATTGACACGGAAACTATTTAATGTATTTTTAATGGATACAATGCAAAAAGCGCATTATTATGGTTTTTGCTTACTTTCGTATCTTCAAGACCTAAACGGGAAATAAGTTTTGAGTATACTAATTACAATATTGTAATAAGTTTTGAGTATTTTATAGTATTTGTGGAGCCAGAGAAATAGTCTCTAGGTCTATGTTTAGTACAAAATAAAATGCTTAAATACTTAGGCGTTCTATTTAAAACAGTGAAATTGGAAAATACGTTTATCGTAGACACCTGTATCTTGTTGAGTTATTTATTGGCTTTTGTATCTAAAGGAGTTTTATTATAGCTAAACAGGTGACATATAAGAGTCATATTGTATTTTGAGTCATTTGTTCTAGAATGATTTACATTATAATTACATAATGGGTCGGTCATAGCCACCTCATTTTAATATATTTGTTCTGTTTTATTTAACTCAAATTTTATAATTGTTTTTTTATACCTTCTCCCCTCTTGCTCTATCTCTTTCTTCCTCTTTTCCTCTTTCTTTTTCTCTGGATCTCCCTTTCTATATATGTATCATACACTTTTTATTTGAACTAATGCGACCGTTATATTATTTTGTAACAATATCCTTTTTCGTTTCCTTATTAAATGCCAAACCACAAACGTTCTAAGATATGCTATCGAACAGTTTTAATACCATTTCCGCTGCAGTATAAGCCATATGATACTCGTATAAAACATTCTACCATATATTTAAATCCAAACACAAAGGAGAAAAGGCATTATTTCATCAAATCTAGACGCACCATCAACCAGGACATGCAAGATGGTGTGACTTGGCTTGGAACATAACTCTTCAACTTAATTCCTCACAGTCCAGATCGTGACGTTGATCATATCATGTAACACTTCAACACATTTAACTGGCCAAAATATTAAGCATACATTGTAAGAACGTGCTCGTAATATCTTTGAGTTTATGGTGAGAAGATTTCTGTGTAACTAACTGTGGAAAGGTGGGAGTATCGTGTTACTAACTACTGTGGTAGTGGTGATAAAACTCAATGAAATTCGAGGATTTGGATGAGGCTGAATTATTGAGGAACATATATGTCCGTGGATGTGATGAAGCTTCTTTCAGAATATTACATTTTATATTTAGTATTTTTATTCAGTGGTTCATTTCACAATATACAGGGTGTGCCTCTCACCTGGAAAATATCGGTAAAAACAAAGAAAAAAAAAGCCAAGACACGTCGACTTGTTTTCAAGGGTGACATATTATGGCGTAGGTTTTGGTATTTCGGAACCTGCCCCCTTAGGCAGAGGCGTAAAGTACCCTAAAATTTTAAAAGGCACCCTATGTGGGTGACACTTATTTTAAAGCTTTCTCAACTCTGCTCACGAGAATATACGATTTTTTTAATTTTGGTTAGGATATGGCAATAAAATCATCAATTAAATAATACGACAGTGATTATCAGTAAATAATAATAATAATAATAATAATAATAATAATAATAATAATAATAATAATAATAATAATAATAATAATAATAATAATAATAATAATAATAATAATAATAATAATAATAATAATAATAATAATAATAATAATAATAATAATAATAATAATAATAATAATAATAATACAACTTTATTCATAAAGTACCAAACGGGCAAGGAACACGTCAAAACATATGTAATATGTAGCCACTCGTCACACAGAGCATAATATATAAAGATTGTTAATCTACAATTAGGGACTCAATAAAAAAGGCGCCAAGCCTACAGTTAAGGATTTAATAATTAAAATTTAAAAAAGCATATAAAAACAAACTCATAAAAGGGCACAAAACGCAGAACATTGCGCAAACAAAACAACAATTAACCTACACAAGATACGCTTTTACGCATGCACACTTCCATGGACAAATACACTATCATATGTATACAGGGTGGCGCATTGAAAACGAAACAGACCGATTTGCGTCCAGAGATTTTTTTTTAAGAAACGCCGAAACACGTCAATTTTAATATTGAGGGGGACATGTTTTGACAAAAAACTTAACTTTGTCACATCAACCCCTTAAGGGTGGTGATAACAACCCTTATATTTTAAAAAGGGAACATGAGTCGAGTGTTACACCATTTGAGAGCTCTTTCTTTTCTGAATTCTGCACACAAATTTTTTTTGAAATTTTTTTATCTCGTTTATAAATTATTCACAGTTGGAGTTGCAAGAACATATTTCATTCATTGTGATAAGAAATGCACTAATTAGACAAGTTTTCGTTAAAAAAAAACTAAAAAACAAAACCAAACGTTCAAAAATGTTAATTCAGTTAAGTAGGTGTTCAAATTGTTGACCACCAGGTTCCACACACAAGTACAAATTTTGTTCAAATCGAGCTCTGACATTCTGGAGCATTTGTAGAGTTATTAGACGGCATTCTTGACAATGCGTCGTCGTAATTCTTCCAGAGACTCCGGTTCTGTTGCAAAAATGCTACTCTTTAAATGGCCCCATAGAAAGAAGTCTAAGGGAGTTCAATCCGGTGATTTAGGGGCCCACTTAATAGCACCTCTACGCCCAATTCATTGCTCTGGAAACCCTCTATTAAAAAACTCCCTAACACGTTGGGAAAAATGCAGAGGAGCTCCATTTTGTTGAAACACTAATTGATTTTCTTGATAGCGATTATTATTTTCAACAATGTCATAGTAGAGGGTAAACGATATCTTCTAGTAACTCCAAATACGTTTCCCCACTCAAATTGCCATCAAGAAAAATTGGTCCGATTAAACGGTCTCCAAAAATCCCAGTCCAGACATTCAATTTCTGTGGAGTTTGAGTGTGGACTTCGTGAAAATTTCTTGGATTATTATCTGCCCAATAACGACAATTATGACGATTGCCTGCAGAGTTTAATAAAACGTACACTCGTCTGAAAAACAGATATTCAACAAAAAGTTCCTGTTATCAGCTATTCGTGCAGTCATAATTTCACAAAACTCCAGCCGCCGATCAAAATCATCTTCATTCAGTTGTTGTACAAGATGAGTTTTATACGGGTGTATTTCTTTTGATGTTTGAAACAGTGGCCAATTTTCTCGTGCTCAAAGTTGGGTCCGCAGCAATTTGTCCTAAAACTTCAATCTCAGTAGTCTCATTTCTAACCGGAAATTCACGTTCAGGATCCCGTTTTTTGTTGGCTACTGAACCACTTTGTCGAAACTTTGCAACTAACTCCAAAATGTATGTCTGTTCGTATGTCGTTCATTAAACAAATTTGCGGTACGGTTGGCACAGTCATCGTTTTTGAAAAAAAGTGTAATTGTTTCAACTCTTTCTTCTACAGAATACACCATTGTGAATTAATTTTCGGTAGTACTATCAAGTATCAAACCGGCCGATAAACTGAAATAATAAACTGCATTTCTCTCATTCTGATAAGAAATGTTCTAATAGTCAATTTTTTGTTTACAAACCAACAAAATATTGACTATCAGCACATTTCTTATCGAAATGAGTGAAATGCGTTTTTGCATCTTCAACTGTGAATAATTTTTAAACGAGTTGATAAAACTTCCAAAAATATGTGTGTGCTCAATTTAAAAAAGAAAGAGCTTTCAAATGATCTAGCACTCGATCCATGTTCCCTATTTAAAATATAAGGGTTGTTTACACCACCATTAATCAGTGAATAATAATAATAATAATGATAATACAACTATATTCATAAAGTCCCCCACGTCAAAACATATGTAATATATAGCAACTCGTCACACAGAGCATAATATATAAACATTGTAAATCTACAATTAGGGACTCAATAAAAAAAGGCTGCAACCCTACAGTTAAAAAGTCAATAACTAAAATTTAAAAAATACATATAAAAACAAACTCATAAAAGGGCATAAAATGCAAAACATTACGCATACAAAACAACAATTAGCCTACACAACATACGCTTTTACGCATGCACATTTCTATGGACAAATACACTATCATATGTATATTTCAAAAAGTTTATACAATGTATTAAAAGGGGACAAAGCACATCCAAATAAGCATCATCCAATATTAAAATATTCATTTATTGAATAAAATGGGTGGTCAAAAAATATTTCTTTAGCTCTCTCTTAAATTGTACAAGCCCAGTGGTTGGCCATATCAACGGAAATAGGTCAATGTAAAAGAAACAAAAACAATAATAATAAAACTATACGGTAGTCATTAGACTGTTATTAGAACCTTCAAAAATACATTATGAAAACTTTTGATTTATATGGCGATTTATATGATTTCTACAAAATTATGTGTAATTATAGATACCCCATAAAGTGCAATAAAAATGTCATCCATTTCCGGAGATCAAGTGTGTGAATTTGTTTGGATCCCACAATCTCTTACATAACAAGGTTTTATACATTACTACGCATTACTCATTTAAAATCTTGTTCTGTTAGATAATCGGGTGGGATGTGTTTAGATATATCATGGCTGTCTCTGATTTACGCTGAGGTTTATTTTAATTAACATAATTATATTATTGTATATTTACTGGATACGCTAGGCTCTTGCTTAAGTTTTTGGCACTATACAGGCTGGACCAAATTGCTGACTTTTAAAGGGACACTTCTATTTCTAAACAGGATAGATAAAAACTGATGTCGGTACGTGAGGTTCAATTTTGATGACAAACTCAGTGGTGAAAGTCGAGTATCTATATCTATCACCGTTTCAAAGAAACGAGGTGATTTTCGAAACCGCGCAATTTTGTAAAATGGCTAAAAGTTTTTTTCTTATTGAACATTTTTTATTTCTATGACACTTCTAAAGCACGTTTTTACGTAGAATTGAACAGTGTGGATCACTTTTTTTTTCTAGCTATAAAGTGAAAAAACAATTTTTTAAATGCGACACCCAATTTATTTTGACATTAAGTGCAGATTGTAACATGTGATGAGCACTAATAAGTACACTTGGAGTACCCATTTTCTTAACGAAGTTTGTGAAAAATAGTATTTAAATGAATTTTCGTACAAAAAAATTGTTTAAGGAAATTTTTGGGAAAAATATGTTATCGAATTTTGTACGTAAAATTCTTCAACCAATCTTTGTAGTATTATTTTTTAACAAATTTTCATAGAGAAAATGTTTTATTGGATTGTTGTAAAAAAAAAATTGTTGGCCCTCTCCCCTGGTTTTTTTCTTAAATTTCTGTTGCCCAACACTTTTTTTATCGCATTTGCATAGAAAAAATTTACTAAGGACGAGATCAGGACATTAAGACACTTGAAATTTTTCTAAAGCAGTAACCATAAAACAGTGAACTATATGTATATAGTTCACTGTGATGAAATAATATATATATATATATATATATATATATATATATATATATATATATATATATATATATATATATATATATATATATATATATAACAGGATTTTTAACACGGCAATTCTGTATACTATATATATATATATATATATATATATATATATATATATATATATATATATATATATATATATATATATATATATAGTGTGACACACTTAAGATGAAGACACGCTTGTATTTTCTTTATTTGTAGAGTTAGCGATTTCATTAGGCTGTCTGAATAGCCTACCCACTTAAAATGTCAGATGTCAACCCAGCCTACTATTCAGGACTAGGGCCGGTTCTCTATATTTCGTTAGAGATATCAAATAAAAAGTTACTTTAAAAAGTTTTCCAGAATTCAATTCTAACTGCAGATGCTGAATTTCAAGTCAAAATTAGAATTTTTATTTTTTGAAAATTTTTAGACAGTCCAAATTTTTCATCAGGTTTTAACAGGTAAATTTCCATGGAAACAAATTGTAAACACTTTGTAAACTATTGCGAGAAATGTCAAATTTACATAACAGTGAGTCTGCCAGCAAAATGCCTGTTGAACGTCTCAGTGTAACAGAAAAAATTGAATTAATAAGATTGTTTGGTGATGATGTTCGAAATAGCAGAGAAGTTGCTGATGAATTCAATCGGAGACATCCACTGAGAAATCCAATTAGACGCGGAACTGCAGCAACCCTAAAGGCACGATTTTCTCAAACTGGAAGTGTGGTGAACAATATATTGGCTGTTAGAAATCGAAGAAGTAGTGATGACAGCATAATCTTGACTTCAACTGAAGCCAATCCCCAGATGAGTTTACGTCAATGCGCTGTTGCATTGGATGTAAGTAGAGAAAAAAAAATTAGAAGATGCCTTGTGCGTCATAAAATAAAGCCTTTCAAGCCAAAGTTTCTGCACCCGTTGAGAGAAGGTGATGAGCTGAAACGATCAGATTATTGCCTTTGGGCCCAAGGTAACTTTCTGAATGATAGAAAATTTTGAAGTAAAATTTTATTTACGGACGAGGCAACATTCACTACCAATGGAATAGTATCTGCCCAAAATTCCAGATATTGGTCTGCTAAAAATCCTCACTGGGTTATCAATTGTAAAGCCCAGTATTCACAAAAAGTTAATACGTGGTGTGGAATTTTAGGGGATAGACTAATCGGTCTTTTTTTGACAACTCCTTGACCGCAGATCGATTGCTTCATTTTTTTAATAATGAATTATGGGACTGTATCGAAGGTATGCCTATCAACGTGCGACAAGATATGTATTTTCAATTAGACGGTGCATCCATTCACAACTCTCAGTTAGTCATAAATTGGCTAAATCTACATTTTCCATCAAGATGGATTGACAAGAATAGTTCTTTTGAACAGTGGCCTCCTCGGTCTCCTAACATTACGCTACTAGGCCTCTAATTATGTAGTTCTGTTAAGAACAAAGTGTACCAAGAGAGGCCCCTAAGTAGCGAGGAATTTTGCGAGAAAATCAGGCAGGCGTGCTGTGAAATAAATATAGCAGAACGAAGAAAAGTTGTCAGCAATAATCGTAAACGGATCGAAAAATGCATTAGGCTTGAAGGTAGGCTAGTTGAAGCAGACTACATTTAATTATTTTATATTCCATTTAATTGTAATTTTGTTAGAGTTTATGTTTAAGTTGAATTGAATAAATCACGTACCATTGTTTTCTTTTGATATTGACGATGTTTGTTGTTTTCATGGCAATCTACCTGTTAAAATCTGATGAAAAATTTGGACTCTGTCTAAAAATTTACAAAAAAGGCAAAATTCGAATGTTGACTTGAAACTCTGTGTCTGCGGTTAAAATTGAATTCTGAAAACTTTTTAAAGTAACTTTCTTTTGATATCTCTAATGCATCGCGAAATATAGAGTAGCGGCCCTATTCCTGATATCATAGTTGGCTGGGTTGACATCTGACATTTGAAGTGAATAAGCTATCAGCCTAATGACGTTTTACATCTGTACAAAAAATGAAATCGCTATCTCTAAAAATAAAGAAAATACAGACGTGTCTTCATCTTAAGTGTGTCACACTGTATATATATATATATATATATATATATATATATATATATATATATATATATATATATATATATATATATATATATTATATTGTTGTCCAATAAGCGCCCGTCGGTCCATAGTTACTAAACCGTTGTACTTGCAAAAAAATTTCTCAACGAAACTTATAACGTGCGATCTTTGCTCAAAATTATTTTTATATATACAGGGTGTACAAAAAAAGGGGAATACCAGAAATTATATTTTTCTGAAATGGAATACTATAGTTTTTTATGAGTATATGAAGCCTTTCTGGGTTTTATATTCAAGTAAAAATTTGTAAGATTGTCAAATGCAGTTTTGCCGAGTTATTAATTTTTCTTTAAAAATGTAGTCAAAAACATAATTTCTTCAGACTGTTATATCTCTGCCACTGTTCATTAGTTACCCTGAAAAATTTACGTACAATCTAATATTGGCCTAGTTCATCTGGAACTGTCTTTTTCATTTGGATTCGTTCATACATACTGTTCAAAATTGCTCTTCAAAGATCACAACATTCACCTTCATTTTAATTGAATTTCTTAAATACAACACCCTGTATATTATTTTGCCGTTAGAAAGCTTGAAGTGTGCTCATTCCTAAAATACCCGTTTGCCGTACCTACCTCAATCTACTTTTGAGTTATTAAGGTTTTCCCAGAAATTTACACAGAAATGAGAAAAATCACAGGTGGCAAGGCACAAGGAATCGAAACAATGGCTACTTGTTGACATCGCAATGTAACTAATTATTTGTACAATCCTGTGACGTTTGATGACATCTTGTGCGTATTATCTTTTTAATATGGATTATTTTATAATAAGATTCATCAATCAATTGAAATTATTTATATGTAACTAATTATTTGTATAATCTTGTGACATTTGGCGACGTCTTGTGCATATTATCTTTTTTAATAAGAGGTATTTTGTAATAAACATGAAGTACACGTTTGAAGAATTAAATGCAATGATTTATGTCCGTGGAGATTGCTTAAAGAATTGTCTTCTGGCATCCAGAGTGTACGGTGAGAGATTTCCTGAAAGAAGAAATCCAGATGCAAGATCATTTCGAAGACTAATGAATAGATTTGACAGGACGGGGACAGTTAAGTACGAGAATCATGAACTAATGAAGCCAGTGCTACACGAAGAGAATGAATTTAATATTGTCGCATCTGTTGTTGAAGACCCACATAGAAGTACAGCGGACATAAGAGATTTGTTGATCTCAGGTCAAACTTCTGTGAAAAGAATGTTAAGTAAGGATAGGTTCCATCCATTTCGTTTTTTATGAGTATATGAAGCCTTTCTGGGTTTTATATTCAAGTAAAAATTTGTAAGATTGTCAAATGCAGTTTTGCCGAGTTATTAATTTTTCTTTAAAAATGTAGTCAAAAACATAATTTCTTCAGACTGTTATATCTCTGCCACTGTTCATTAGTTACCCTGAAAAATTTACGTACAATCTAATATTGGCCTAGTTCATCTGGAACTGTCTTTTTCATTTGGATTCGTTCATACATACTGTTCAAAATTGCTCTTCAAAGATCACAACATTCACCTTCATTTTAATTGAATTTCTTAAATACAACACCCTGTATATTATTTTGCCGTTAGAAAGCTTGAAGTGTGCTCATTCCTAAAATACCCGTTTGCCGTACCTACCTCAATCTACTTTTGAGTTATTAAGGTTTTCCCAGAAATTTACACAGAAATGAGAAAAATCACAGGTGGCAAGGCACAAGGAATCGAAACAATGGCTACTTGTTGACATCGCAATGTAACTAATTATTTGTACAATCCTGTGACGTTTGATGACATCTTGTGCGTATTATCTTTTTAATATGGATTATTTTATAATAAGATTCATCAATCAATTGAAATTATTTATATGTAACTAATTATTTGTATAATCTTGTGACATTTGGCGACGTCTTGTGCATATTATCTTTTTTAATAAGAGGTATTTTGTAATAAACATGAAGTACACGTTTGAAGAATTAAATGCAATGATTTATGTCCGTGGAGATTGCTTAAAGAATTGTCTTCTGGCATCCAGAGTGTACGGTGAGAGATTTCCTGAAAGAAGAAATCCAGATGCAAGATCATTTCGAAGACTAATGAATAGATTTGACAGGACGGGGACAGTTAAGTACGAGAATCATGAACTAATGAAGCCAGTGCTACACGAAGAGAATGAATTTAATATTGTCGCATCTGTTGTTGAAGACCCACATAGAAGTACAGCGGACATAAGAGATTTGTTGATCTCAGGTCAAACTTCTGTGAAAAGAATGTTAAGTAAGGATAGGTTCCATCCATTTCGTGTACAACCAGCTCAAATACTTAACAGACAAAACTTGAAAAATAGGACACATTTCTGTAATTGGGGTCTTGCTGGAATTGGAGAAGAGGAACGATTTTGGAATAATGTATTGTTCACCGATGAGGCGACATTCCAAAACAATGGTCATGTAAACAGGCAGAGTGTACACTTCTACGCTGATGCCAATCCACATTTTGTGAGAACTGTTGACCAACAACATAGGTGGGGTGAAAATGTAATGGGAAGGAATAATTCGAGACCACATAATAGGGCCGCATTTTTTTGATGGACACCTCAATGGAAATATTTTTCGAAATTTTTTAAACGAAGATCTTGATAATTTGCTGTAAAACATACCACTACAACTATTGAGACGGATCTGATTCCAGTTAGATGGGGCGCAAAATTTTTAGGCCGTTGGAGGACCCATTCCGTGGTCCAAGGTCACCAGATCTAACGATATGGTCTACAAAACACCCCCAACAACAACAGCAAAAATGCGGGAATGAATAAAAGAAGCACTTTATTCGGTTACTCCCCTGATGTTACGAAATCTAAATAAACCTTTAATCGGCAGATTCAAAATGTATCTACAACAAAATGCTGGGGTGTTTGAACATCTGATGAAGTAGTTATTGTGTTTATGTTAATTGCCTAATTTATGTTACGTTTAATAATCTTTTATTCTGAATCATTCTATAATTAATTAAATAAATATGATATAAAGTTGCGATAAAAAAAGAAATAACATTATTATGTCAACGAGTAGCAATTGTTTCGATTCCTTGTGCCGTGCCACCTGTGATTTTTCTCATTTCTGTGTAAATTTCTGGGAAAACCTTAATATCGCAAAAGTAGATTGAGATAGATACGGCAAACATGATATTTCCTGAATGAGCACACTTTAAGCTTTCTAACGGCAAAATAGTATACAGGGTGTTGTATTTAAGAAATTCAATTAAAATGAAGGTGAATGTTGGGATGTTTGAAAAGCAATTTTGAACACCCTGAATGAACAAATCCAAATATAAAGACAGTTCAGGATGAACTAGGCCAATATTAGATTGTATGTAATTTTTTTAGGGTAACTAACTCAGAGTGGCGGAGATATAACATTCTGAAGATAGTATGTTTTTGACTACATTTTTAAAGAAAAATTAATAACTCGGCAACACTACATTTGACAATCCTACAAATTTTTAGTTGAATATAGAACCTACAGAGGCTTCATCTACCACATAAAAAACTATAGTATTCCATTTAAGAAAAATATAATTTCTGGTATTACACTTTTTTGTACACCCTGTATACTTAAAAATAATTTTGGCTTGTAGCAAAGATCACACGTTATAAGTTTCATTGAGAAATTTTGTTACAAGTACAACGGTTCAGTAACTATGGACCGACGCGCGCTTATTGGACAACCTGTATATATATATATATATATATATATATATATATATATATATATATATATATATATATATATATATATATATATATATATATATATATATATATATATATAAGTGTAGACCATTTCTATGAAAATTCACTACCATCACGCATTTGCTGCGTCCAGACTTATTATATTTTGTGAAAAAGTAGTAATAGTTCCAAAAGTATTTTTTTTAATAAGAAATGGTAATTGAAGCCTACTAATTCATTCGATTAGTTATTTATTTTTTTAGTCTGTTCCTATTTAAAAATTTGTAGGTTGCAACTGTCGCTCGAAAAGTGTGGAATGTATCTAAAATTGACGCATTTCTGAAAAAAAATAATTTTGAGAACCTCGGTGGTTCAGGGGTAAGAACGTGTGCCTCTGAACCGAAGGGTACTGGGTTCGATCCCAGCGTACTCCTTTCACTTTTTCAGTACAAACTGAAACATTCAGATCAACCGAGGTTCTGGCATTGTATTTGAGCAAGTTGAATGTCTGCACGTTCCGCCCTTCGGAGGGGGCGTAAAGCCGTCGGTCCCGTGTCCATACAATGTTGGGCACGTTAAATATCCCTACCCTCCATACAGAAAGGCAGGGGTCCGGCAAAATTTCCAGGATAGTGAGGTGAAACTGCTCCCTGGCGTCGATGATTGGCCATAGTCGCGGAAATAGGCCGACGTTAAAGAAACAAAACGCACACACTGAATTTTTTATAAATATGCACAATAATTGAGATACTGAATTTATTCCATTTGGCTGTTCCACTCTCTATTATTATTTTGTCCCATAAATATCTAGAAAAAGTAACTTAAATATACCTATTCTTCTATTAAAATCTAATTACTAGGCTTTTACACCATATAAAAAACATGTGGAAGATGGTGCAAGACCTATAAATAGCGTTGTAAAGTAAACACGGCAGCTGTTGTATGGAATAATCATGTTTACCTAAGCTGATTCAGAATCGCACGGTCTCGTTCATTCTAATAATCATCAAGTACTCACTATTTGAGTTTCTGGTTAACCAGCCGCAAGAAAACAACTAGCAGTAGTAAGAAACACCGCCTAACTCAATGAGCCAGAACAAGGTATTAGCACTAGTATGCCTGAATAGTGGTAAATCTGTGATTGGTCACCGGACTTCCAACAAGCACTAGTTCCTTTCAAAAACTACTAGAAGGAATGTAGAAATAAGTGTAGTGTACACAAACTAGAAGATAACTACCATAACGCACTTGCTGCGCCCCGAATTTTTTTCTATATTCTTCACGTTTTTCAAACAAAAATCAACCTGTATTTTGCCCATGACGCGTTATATATTTTGTTTAAGGTCATAAATTGTTGTAAGGTTATCCTTGAATATCTTTGGGTGATGAATAAAAAGCCTTTTCTTTCCAAACCAATATTTTAAATATAAAAATAAAAAATATTTGTTTGGAAAGAAAAAGCCTTTTTGTTGATCACCCAAAGATGTCAATCCCAAACATTTTGACGTTAGGAACAATAAATCATTGAATACTTTGCTTGTAAGGAAACCCTAAAGAAAGATATTCGTTGGTGTTAAATGACAAAATTTGGGAGGCCAATGATGCCGGCGAAATGGGAATCAAGGCCGCCAAGAAGATTCTTGAGAATAACTCACGAGCCTCGTCTTTAGTATGGTGTCCAACAACAGAACTAGTTTCAGCACAAAGCAAGTTATAGCAGCAATCAACGGCTCTACAGCTGCAATAAAGACAAGGTTGGATCTGATATCTGCATATTTGCATGAAAAAGCAAGCAACACTAAATGCTATTTCAAGCAATGAGAACCAAACCAGGCTACTCGGCTAGCCATTTAAAAATTCAATAAACTATTTCATCGGCGTCATTGGCTAATCCAGCCTACCAAATTCTAATTAAACTAAACTAATCTTCATAGTTTTGTTTAATGTAATCATCAATGGCTGCAAAACATTAAAAGGAGACAACACAAGGCCGACGAACAATACGCTGCGGTAGCCAGCACGTACATATGTAACAGTTACCTGTCCCGGAGCTTCAGTTCTATTTTACTGATCACTACGTTATCTTCATAAACCAAGCCTTTTTAGGCCACGTCTTTGTTTCTGAGTACGTTCGTGTAAATCCGTTGCCCTATTCCCGTGTTTTGGGCTCATTCTATTTCTGCCTATATTTTCCTCTGCTCCACCGGGTGGGGTCTCTGTCCAAATGCCGGTTTTCCCTCGTTTTTTTTTACCCCGGTTTTTTACCAATAAGTGTTCCCATCTTTGATGCCGCTGCTATGCAGACGAATTAACAGTGGAAATTCAAAGAATTCTTAAAGTTCTTTTGGACATACCTCAACTATACATATTTAAACAAGGAAACACACGGTCATCGGTGAATAGGACAATACAAAGTAAAACAACGATGAGCCAACACTGCAAAGCCTTGCAAGATGTAGAGATAGTTAAAGGAATAATCAGAATTAAAATGCCCATTGACAGTAGGGCACCGAGTACAACTATAATAAAAAAAGACCTAACATACAAATATTAGACAGAAAAAGATGAAAAGCGGCCCTTATGTAGCAGCAAAGATAGTATAGTACACGGACGGTTCAAATCAGCGTTAGGTGTTTGATCAGGGATTTACATAATTAGGCCAACAGTCAAACTTTTAGAAAGCCTAGGCCGACATGCAACAATATACTAAGCCTAAATACAACGTTGTCAAGGATAGTGTGTGGGCGCTTTGTTTCTTTAACGTCGGCCTATTTCCGCGACTACGACCAATCACCGACGCCAGGGTTTCACCTCACTATCCTGGAAATTTTTCCGAACCCCTGCCTTTAAGTAAGGAGGGTAGGGATCTTTAACGTGCCCAACATCGCATGGACACGGACTGAAGGATTTATGCCACCTCTGAATGGCGGAACGTGCAGACATTCAACTTACTCAATACAATGCCAGAACCTCGGTTGATGTTAGTGTTACAGTTTGTAATGAAAAAGTGAAAGAAGAATCCTGGGATCGAACCCAGTACCCTTCGGTTCAGAGGCACACGTTCTTACCCCTGAACCACCGAGGTTCTGTTGTCAAGGATGTTATTCAGCAATGAACGACAAACCAATCATTTGATATATACTCGCAAATGAATGAAGGTTGGAACCTGTGATGTGCACTGTTTCCCCTAGAAAACATTTATTCGCAGACGTTTAATAAAAATGAGACCGAACTTATAAATAAAGGGCTAAAATTCGGTTTACAGTCATAATAGCACTATCTGTTAGATGTAATTGCTTGTATTGAAACAGCTATTAAACAGTTACCTGAGCCTTCAAATAACTTTATTAGACGAGCATATAAATATAAATTATCTTAAAATTTAAATGAAAAGAAACCCATTAATACCAAAAACCTTAATCAAATAAATATGGTTAAACGACTACGAGAGAAATAATGTTTTTATGTTAAAGCAGACAAAGGCAATGGGGTTGTAATGTTTAGAGAAAAACGATTATAGAGAAAAAAGTAACAAGTTTCAAATCCTTAGGCTCCTAAAAAGTATTGTCCCCCGAAAATCCATAAATCCAGATCATCGATGAGACCTATTGTTTCTGCTATAGATTCCCGGAGATACAACATAGCGAGATGGTTAGCAAACGAATTTAAAGGGTTGCCTACCAAACAAAAGGGTTTTTCAGTTTCAAATTCATTTGTATTATTTAATAAAGTTAAAAATATTGAATCGGTTGAAGGCGAGGTCTTAATATCGTTTGAGGTGACCTCGCTGTTTCCCAGTGTTCCCAAAAAAGGAACACTAAAGTATTTAGACCATTTATTAAAAAGCCTGGACGCAGCAAATGCGTTATGGTAGTGAATTTTCATAGAAAAAATCGGGTACAAAATATTTATTAAAACTTTTTTTCTTGCGACATAGAAATCTAAATGTTGGTGTATAGTTTACTTTTTATATTGTAAACTTACCTACCAAATTTGGTTATAATAGCTGTTTTATTTTTTGAAATAAATTTTTTTCGGAATGAAAACTCACAATTTTCCCAGAAACCTCGTCCGATTTCCCTGACTAACGAACTTATCCAAGCCATTTACAAAAGGAAGGTACATGCCAAATTTTATCAAAATTGGCAAATTATTTTTTGAGTTTATATATATATATATATATATATATATATATATATATATATATATATATATATATATATATATATATATATATATATATATATATATATATATATATATATATAT
Source organism: Tillus elongatus (assembly GCA_964006375.1). Taxonomy (NCBI): domain Eukaryota; kingdom Metazoa; phylum Arthropoda; class Insecta; order Coleoptera; family Cleridae; genus Tillus; species Tillus elongatus. The sequence continues at coordinate 78,660,314 of OZ023270.1, forward strand.
ATATATATATATATATATATATATATATATATAAACATATAAAAATTGAAACTGACCCCGGATATGAGTTCTAGAGGTCCTAGTTCGCGCTCATTTATAGAAAAATTTCAAAATTCACAAGTCGCGATCTCCCCATTAATGAATTTTTTCTACACAAATTCACGAAAATGAACAAGATAGATGAAGATATCTGCCAAGAATATATGAATTCAACAAATCTTTGCATGAATTAGAATATTTTTCAATTTAATAATGAATTTTTTGAACAAACTCATTGCACAGCAATGGGCAACCCCCTTTTCCCATTCATTGGAGCTCTTTTCATGAGTAGATTTGAAACGGACCTACCAAATGAAAATAACTATTTTTTGAGAGTATGGTTTCGTTATGTGGACGATGTTTTTGCAGTACTTAATACAAATGTATGCAAAGTAGATGATTTTATTGACAAATTAAACAGTAAAGGCTCCATAAAATTCACCCATGAAATAGAAATGAATAACAAGCTACATTTTCTTGGTGTATTAGTCATAAAAAAAATAGACACTTTAGAATTTTTCGTCCACAAATAGGAAACAACTACTGCGAGTTACATTTCGATTGACTCACACCATAGCTTTCCACAAAAACAGCTAGTTTGAATTTTCTGATTCACAGATTAACACAGTTTCATTTAAATAAAGGAAGATACAACTGAGAGCTTGAATATATAAAACATGTAGCTAAGTATAATGGTTACTTTGTCTACCTAGTGTAAAAACTAGTCAAAAAACATAAAACAGAGAAAATTTTTATCAGAATCTACGACTTTTAGAAAACGTAAACTAGACAACACCGTTGCCTGTTTACCATTTGATCTGCGAATTACGAGAGGTTTCAATAACATTTTAAAGAATGCCAATTTACAGCTAACATTTTCTAGCAAAAATATATTAAAACATTTGCTAGGTAACCCAAGGGATAAAGATAAAACCACGGAAGTGTCGATAATCCATGAAATAGCTTGTAGGGATTGTGAGCTTAAATATGTTGGGCAAAATAAAAATACTATTAAAACTAGATTTAAAGAACATTTAGTGCAACCAGTTTATGACACTATTGATAAATCATGTATTTCTCAGCATATTTGTGATAATAATCATCATATAGATAAATAAAATATCAAGTTAATCAAGAATGCCAGACAGTTGCGACAGTTAGATGCTTACGAAAGTATATATATATATATATATATATATATATATATATATATATATATATATATATATATATATATATATATATATATATATATATATATATGAGACATACTTGGTTCTCGGGTTGAACCGCGTTCAGAATTTATGAAAACTCGACGTTTCGGCTCCTGTTTTGGAGCCATTTTCAAGAGGTAAAGGAAATATGTAAGGACACTCTAAGGCCTCAATCTACCTACTCCTTAGAGTGGTGGACAAAGGTGGGTAAAGGAAATATGTAAGGACTCTCTAACGCCTCAATCTGCCTACCCCTTAGAATGGTGGACAAAGGTGGGTAAAGGAAATATGTAAGGACACTCTAAGGTCTCAATCTGCCTATTCCTTAGAGCGGTGGACAAAGGTGGGTTGGGTTATTGTAGCTCGATTACGGAGCCTCAATCTGCCTATTCCCCAAATCTCGCGGGAGATCATTTGTGAGGTGTCTCAGTGTGTTCAACCCTAGGCCTTAGAGAGATCTGGCAGTTCGTTGCAAGTCTTGTCTTATATATGTCGTTCCGTCTATCTGCTTCGTTATCAGTGAAAGTAGTGGGGTCACCGTCAATTAAGTGGGGGGCTTTGGTCACGGTACTTAGAGGCTGAGGAGGATTAAGAGGGTCACCGGCATTTGTTGAGGCAGATGATGGGGCGATAAAATTGTCTGTGGAATTTATTTCCTTTTTGTGTGTTTGTACATATTTCCTTTACCCACCTTTGTCCACAACTCTACGGAGTAGGCAAATTGAGGCCTTAGAGTGTCCTTACATATTTCCTTTACCCACCTTTATCCACCACTCTAAGGAGTAGGCGGATTGAAGCCTTAGAGTGTCCTTACATATTTCCTTTACCTCTTGAAAATGGCTCCAAAACAGGAGCCAAAACGCCGTGTTTTCAGAAATTCTAGACGCGGTTCAACCCGAGAACCAAGTATCCCTCATATTAAAAACCGCGGAAATCTTTCTGAATATATATATATATATATATATATATATATATATATATATATATATATATATATATATATATATATATATATATCGTTAGAAATTTGTTTTAATGAATCGGGTAGGTCCGGCTCTATGTAGTATATTGTTCGAACTGTTATCTTAATAACCAGTGTGTCCTTAGAAGGAATATTTGATAAGAACACACATTTTTACAAAAGCAGGTATGCAATTTTAATCACAGGGATTTAGGGCTGATCAGTGTGTGGGCCTGTCTGTATACCTTCGTAGACACGCTGTTCTCAACTGCTTGGCAACTAACATATAAATATGAGTTTTAGTTTAAAGTCGCTTAGTTTATTTATCCCTCTGATGACGCTTATTTTGTTAGCGAAACGATCGTCAGGTCTAGAAACTGTATTGTGATGATTTGGGTTCTCCAAATTGTACTTATACTCGTGAAGCCAAGTGGCGCCTACGTCACTGGGTTTCATGAAAATCAATTCAAAGCTAGAATGGGGTGTCTGATAGCCCCAGCGGAACTAGGAAGTCTAAACGAAGTGGCATTAGCGTGGGTTACAGCACAACAAAGTCATCAAGACAACGGTCCGTCACACGATTTGTTATAAGAAGGTATGTTTAGGTTTCTAGCAGGTCGCTAACCGTTTTGTGGCCTAACCAGGTCGAAGCATAAACAGAGCAATCAAATAGTGGACACAAAAAGTACTATAGTGCTGGTAAAGCTTTCCACGTCAGAATTGAATCAAATAGTTCATAGAAGAGCCTTTGCCAAAATTAAGAAAGGACCTAATTGGCATGAACCGCAACGCCATTTAAATAACAGTTTATTTATTAACATGAAACTGCGGGCTTAATAGACATTTGTAACTGGAAAACTGCTCGAGTACAACCCGTCCTCAAGAAAGGATCAAAAGCGCTTCCTAGCAAGTACAGGCCTATTTCTCCCCTTTCAGTCGTCTCTAAAGTGATGGAAAAGTATATAAACACCAAATTACTAAAATTTCTTGAAAAACACAGTCTAATACACGACAGGCTGTATGGATTCCGTCAGCGCAGATCAACTGCCGACCTCCTTTCCTTTGTCACCCATTCTCGGAACAAGTCTATGGGACTACACGATGAATCCCAGATTGTCGCTATAGACATATCCAAAGCATTCGACCAGGTCTGGCACACAGTGCTGCTTAACAAACTCCCGGCCTATGGCCTACCACCAACTGTACGTGAACAGCAAATTTTCTCTCCAACAGGAGCAGTTCTGTTGCCGTGGATGGCCATTCCTCTAAACTGTATCCAATTAATGCAGGAGTTCCTCAAGGTTCAGCTTTAGCCCCTACTTTGTTTCTTCTCAACATCAATGACCTCCTCTCTAACACATCCAACCCAGTTCACAGTTACGCGGACGACAGCACCCTCCACTCAAATATACAATATTCTAAGCCTGTTTCTTTAGCCCAATTAGATGAGAATCGCAGACTCATGGAGGGTTCTCTCTCCGTGGATCTCCAAAAAATATTAGACTGGGGAAGTAGAAATCTTTTACAATTCAACCCCACCAAATCACAGTCTTGCTTTCTTTCTCATAAGAGATATACCAGCCCTAGGCCCATCACAATAAACAACCAAGTTATTCAAAGGTATGAGTCCTTTTCACTTGTTGGCATTTATGTGGATCGAAATCTCAATTGGCACCAACATGTCACATCAATTACAGAAGCAGCTGCTAAGACATTAGGTTTCTGCTTCCGGGCTCGCAAATACTTTTCACCAGCTAATCTATCTACCTTATATACTTCACAAATAAGACCAAACCTCGAATACTACTGCCACATCTGGGGTGCAGCTGCCGCTTCTACACTCGCTATCCTGGACTCCATTCAGAAGAGAGCTATACGTCTCATCGGTGACCCTACCCTGACCCAAAGGCTGCCATCCCTTGCCCACCGACGTGTCGTTAGTGATCTCTCTCACTCTCTATCTCTCTCTCTCTCTCTATCTCTTTTATAGATATCTGCACGGGCACCGTTCAAAGGAGCTTTCTTCCCTAGTTCATCCACCTGCTGCCCCCAACAAATCTACCAGGGGAACAGAGCGAATGCACCCTTTTACTTATCAGGTCACTAGACATAGAACATCTTGTTATGCCCGCTCTTTTGTCCCGAGGACTTCCAAGTTGTGGAATTCCTTGCCGGCGCATGTTTTTTCTTCTCCCCCAAACCTCCAACCCTTCAAGTCCAGAATTAACAAGTTGCCTTTTCCTCCTTGTCGACACCCACGGTATGATAGTATTTAGGCTGTAAGCCCTCGTGGTGTGTTGTTGAAACAAAAAAATAAAATAAAAATGAATTAAATGAAACTGGCCTTAATTCTGCCAAGATGCAAAGACATTATTATGACTTCAGTCCCATTAGATTGACATTATAGTTGATGATAATTGACGGTATCGAGAACTTTACTCAGATTTAAGCACAAACTCAAGAACCGTTTCCGACTATTTATTTCTTTTTACACCGACTAAGGGGTCTTTAAAACTCAAATACCCTAAAATGCATAACTTTGATTTACATAAGAAGTGTCAGTCCAGGCACTCTAACTAAAACCCGGTGGAAACTGCAGAAAGCACATAGCGAAGTGTTATCCAAATAAATAGCTCGATCTTCTGTTGTATGTGTGTGTACATGCCTTAATAGAACCGGCGGACTCGCTAATAACGTGGATGGCGCGCGGTAGCTTCAAAGGATTCCGCTCCGGGATAAGAACATTGTCAAGTATGAAAGTCAATTAATGAATAATTACCGGGAGCAGTGCCGGGCAATTAGTTGAGTATTTACTAAAAAAACACAATATCCGGCGAGCATTACGCACCATAACGTGAACATAAATGTCGCACAGGATAGTTAGGTACAAGTTACAGGTAATCTCACGTCACTTTAGAGAATCCAACATCCGATCAAAATTTATAAGACAGATTTTATTAGATCAGCCCGATCAAAATTGGTTTTCTTGCACTTCATTTGCTAACTTGCTGGCAATCCGACTTACTTGGCGTTTGGCAACTCGTTATTTCAGCTGCTTATACCAAATTTAAATGATCTTTTAAAAAAGTCTGCTACCAAATTTGGTTATAGAAGCTTTTTTATTTTTTGAAAGAAAAATTTTTTCGAATTAAAACTCAAAATTTTTCCGAAAAACCTAGTCCGATTTTTTTGGTTAACGAACTTATCCAAGCCACTTACCAAAGGAAGGTACATGCCAAATTTGATCAAAATTGGATCATGATTTTTTGAGTTATCGGTGTGATACTTATATATATATATATATATATATATATATATATATATATATATATATATATATATATATATATATATATATATATATATATATATATATATATATATATATATATATATAAACATATAAAAATTGAAACTGCCCCCGGATATAGATTCTAGGGGTCCTAGTTCCCGCTCATTTGCAAACATTTTTTCAAAATTCAAAAGTCGGGATCTCCCCATTAGTTTTTTTCTACGAAAATTCACTAACATATTGCGATGAAGCGTTATTTTCTGTCTAATTATTAGAAAACTCGTAACTTCTAATTGAATGATTAATTGACTATCAAATAACAAAATAGAAATAATATAAATATATGGTAAAATATTTTCACCGTGAAATATTGTTAAAGCGAATTATGTTCAACTAAACGTTTATTACGTATTTATTATCTTATCGGTCTTGATTAGACCGATAAAATTCAAACCGACGCGGAGATTTTTAGCTGCTCCGAAAATCATATAAAAGACGATACCGCATGAGGCAGTGACAGTAGTAGTAGTTCTGCGGTCAAGACCGTATAAGCAAACCGTCACCAGTCCGACCGAGTCCGTACCGATTCCGCACCGATTCCGCTTTTCATCAAATCGCACCAGGTTTGGCTTATTTCGTTGTACAGAAATATTTTTATTGGTAAGAAATTGTCTGTTTTAGTTTATTGATATTTTGTAGCGAATTTTCATACTTTACATTTTCCGCAGCTCAGTCAAATTTCAGCAATCGGGATAGTTCAGTATGGTGCTACCTATCGCTGTACTTCTATATTGTCCTGTATGTTACAGTATCTTGAATTATTTTTGTGGGGATGCTGAGGATTCACAGCACACTTAAATTATCGAGATATTCCCATCTTGGATTGATCCTAATGAGAACGCTGAGGATTCACAGCCTATCTAGGTCACTCTAGGGAATAGGTCAATTTCCAGTAGACTCCTTGAACTTTATCTAGAGGCTAGCTTTCCGCTTCATAGATAAATTACGCAGTCTGGTGTTAAGATAGTCCGCGTGTTGAGGCCACTTTAGACGCTGATCCACCATATAATCCAGATACTTTAGCTCTGTCACTCGTTTTATACAGGAGTTGTTTGCATCGATTTTTATATGAGGAAGGTCCTGTTTAACACCAGCTTTTGTGGGTGAGAACATAATAGTATTTGTCTTATCAATGGTTATAAATAAGCTGTTTTTATTAAACGACCCATTAACCTGACCAAGGATATCAACCGTTTTACGGTAAGTTGTGTTCCAATCATCACCATCACATTGATGGACACTGTCATCTGCATATGACAGACTTGCACACTTACTCTTTAACTTTAATAGAATGTCAGTTATGTATATTAAAAACAGGACCGGCCACAAAATTGTTCCGTGCGGTACTTCCCCTGTAAACACTAGCGGCCCGCTAAGACTATCTCTCACCTTAACCACCTGCTCTCGTTCTGCTAGATAACTTCTAAACACCTCCAGTGCAATCCCTGGAACACCAATACACTCAAGCTTATAGAGTAGCATCTCATGAGACACAGTGTTGAAAGCTTTTGTTGAATCTAAAAACACAACTATTATATATATATATATATATATATATATATATATATATATATATATATATATATATATATATATATATATATATATATATATATATATATTATAGGGTATCTCGAGCTGCATCTTATAAACTTATTTTGACAATCACAGGATGGCCCATAAGTTGTTGGTGATACACACTTTCTTTATTTTGACAGAACACCCCCTTATTTTATTGCACTTTTGTGTTTTACAGCGAATTACAATGCATGTTTGTAAGAAAAAAATGATATATCGTTTTTGAGTTATTTCCATTGTTTACATCTTTTCATGTTTTTGCGACATATTTCAAACACATATCCCAAATTGTGATACGGCGTTTTTATCAATAGATAGCGGAGCCCCATTGCAATGACGCATTCCGAGAGCTTTTTGTTTGTATTACTCGTCAAAAAAAATCGAGCTGCATGCTCAAATAGTGGCTGGATTTAAAAAGCTTTCGTAGAAATGTTTTTAGCGTTTCTGTGGAACTTATTTTTGGAAGAGTTTTTTGATATGTTGGTAATTAATAATAAATGTTTAGTCAGTTATTGTAAAAAAAAGTTGTTGAATTTTTGTGAAAAATCTAATTTAGTGTAACATTACTGAAGGCAATTACTGTAAAAAAATGGCGATTTTCTGTAAAAGAAATTTTTGCAAATTTTCGAACTTTTTTTTTCCAATTTTGGTCCTAAAGTCCTTTGTGAATAATTATATCTGGCAGGTGTGTACACAGATTAAAGAGGTTTGTTGGCCAGGCAAATCGGAAAAATTTCTGGAACTTTTAAAGTTCATTTTCGGAAAATGTTTGTACTTTCTGAAACAACAAAGCTGTTTTAATGAAATATGGTAGATTGTTACTAATATATAGGTTATACTGCCAAAAAAATGTCCTTCTTTTGAAACAAAACATATTTGCCATTAAAAGCGTGTTTACGAAAATTCGCTACCATAACGAACTTGCTGCGTCCAGACTTTTTCCTATCCATCTGTCATTGAATACCATTGAACCGATGATACACACCTATATTACTATTACTATTACTATTACTATTACTATGGTCCGTCCATCTGGTACCAACAAATGAGTGATGTATTGCTCGACAGATTGTCCATCACCACTCTTCTCAGGATAATGAATATATTTGTGATACCTTCATTATATTTGCAAAAACGCATTCAGGCAGTAGCTGTGGTTTGAAGCTAACACTTATCATATAATATACAAGTCTTATTAATCACCCTCACAAACATCTATTAACCATAGCGATTGATACGGTTCATTTAAATAAGTAAATAAAAATATCTCAGAAATTATGCTATTTAGGTATAGAACATAGTTAATAGAAGTTGAAGAGATATATATGTAGAACGCTTTGGAAAAAATCAAGTTATTACCGCTTAAATTTCTAAATTTCGTCAGGTCACACACCCTGTATAAAAAACAGTATTTCATTCCAATTATTTGGAAAGAAATGATCACCAGCAATCTGTTGTCCATAAACCGAATTTTTAGATTCACACTTGACAAAGTTACATTAAAGTATACAAAAAGCTGCGAAAACGAATATTTGTCGAAACCGACAATATTTTAAAAATTAACAACGCTAGTTGTAGAGAATCTTACATAAGATCTATCCCAAATTGGATCGCCATTCCAAAAATGCAAATATATACAGGGTATTTAATTTAAAATAACGAAGTTGATGCCGACTTCCGGTATAATCGGAAATGCTAGGCAAGTGCCACTATTTTAATCTGAGTGAGAATATTATATAATGGCAGAATACGATTTTTTAGCTCTCAAATCTGATAAGAAGGTCATGTACTTCTAATGAGCATTTCTCAGTATTCACCATATATAAAGTGGCGCATTGAAAACGAAACAGACCGATTTGCGTCCAGAGATTTTTTTTTAAGAAACGCTGAAACACGTCAATTTTAATATTGAGGGGGACATGTTTGAGATAAAACTCAACTTTGTCACATCAACCCCTTAAGGGTGGTGATAACAACCCTTATATTTTAAATAGAGAACATGGGTCGAGTGTTACATCATTTGAAAGCTCTTTCCTTTCTGAATTCAGCATACTAATTTTTTTGGAAGTTTTATCAACTCGTTTAAAAATTATTCACAGTTGAAGATGCAAAAACGCATTTCACTCATTCCGATAAGAAATGTGCTGATAGTCAATGTTTTGTTAGTTTGTAAACAGAGAAATGCGGTTTATTATTTAAGTTTATCGGTAGGTTTGATACTTGATAGTATTACCGAAAATTAATTTCACAATGGTGTATTCTGTAGAAGAAAGAGTTGAAATAATTACTCTTTTTTTCAAAAACGATGAATGTGCCAATCGTACCGCAAATTTGTTTAATGAACGACATCCGAACAGACATGTTAACAGAAAATACATTTTGGAGTTAGTTGCAAAGTTTAGACAAAGTGGTTCAGTAGCCAACAAAAAACGGGATCCTGAACGTGAATTTCCGGTTAGAAATGAGACTACTGAGATTGAAGTTTTAGGACAAATTGCTGCAGACTCAACTTTGAGCACGAAAAAACTGGCCACTGTTTCAAACATCAAAAGAAGAAGTATTCAGCGAATATTGAAGCATCATAAATTTCACCCGTATAAAATTCATCTTTTACAACAACTGAATGAAGATGATTTTGATCGGCGACTGGAGTTTTGTGAAGCTATGACTGCACGAATAGCTGATAACGGGAGTTTTCTGTTCAATATCTGTTTTTCAGACGAGTGTACTTTTTTATTAAACTCTACAGTCAATCGTCATAATTGTCGTTATTGGGCAGATAATAATCTAAGAAATTTTCACGAAGTCCACACTCAAACTCCACAGAAATTGAATGTCTGGACTGGCATTTTTGGAGACCGTTTAAGCGGACCAATTTTTCTTGATGGCAATTTGAGTGGCGAAACCTATTTGGAGTTAGTAGAAGATATCGTTTACCCTCTACTAATTGACATTGTTGAAAATGATGATCGCTATCAAGAACATCAATTAGTAGTTCAACATTTTTTACAACGTGTTAGGAAGTTCTTGAACAGAAAGTTTCCAGAGCAATGGATTGGGCGTAGAGGTGCTATTGAGTGCCCCCCTATATCACCGGATTTAACTCCTTTAGACTTCTTTCTATGGAGCCATTTAAAGAGTAGAATTTTTGCAACAGAACCGGAGTCTCTGGAAGAAATACGACGACGCATTGTTGAAGAATGCCGTGTACTAACTCCACAAATGCTCCAAACTGTCAGAGGTCGTTTTGAACAAAATTTGTACTTTTGTATGGAAGCTGGTGGTCAAGAATTTGAACACTTATCTAAGTGAATAAACATTTTTGAACGTTTGGTTTTGGTTTTTAGTTTTTTTGCGAAAAATTGACTAATTAGTGCCTTTCTTATCACAATGAATGAAATACGTTCTTGCAACTCCAACTGTGAATAATTTTTAAACGAGTTGATAAAACTTCCAAAAAAAGGTAGTGTGCTAAAATCAGAAAAGAAAGAGCTTTCAAATGATGTAACGCTCGACCCATGTTTCCTATTTAAAATATAAGGGTTGTTATCACCACCCTTAAGGGGTTGATGTGACAAAGTTGAGTTTTATGTCAAAACATGTCCCCCTCAATATTAAAATTGACCTGTTTCAGCGTTTGTTAAAAAAAATTCTGGCCGCAAATCGGTCTGTTTCGTTTTCATTGCGCCAGCCTGTTTATATATATATATATATATATATATATATATATATATATATATATATATATATATATACTATATTCTGAAAATAACCCGGAACTTTTTAAGAAATGGCCGTGCCGCGATAAATTGTTCTGATAACAGAACATTATTGGCTTATTCTTTTCTTGAAATTCTATCCCAACAGACATCGTAAGGACTAAGGACTGTATGTACGAGTGTGTGTATCAAATTCAAAAGTACAATAGCAGTTTTTACAACAATGGAGACATTGTTATTCCTATTAAAAGTCCCGTTTGATTAAACTTTTATCGATATTACCTTTGATTCGAAACTTTCCCGTATCCGAATGGTTCGACTGTTGAGACAATTTTAAACTTGTAGCGTATCAAGGAATGTCCTGGATGGAGTCCGTATACGAGTTTCATCAGAAAGACCTACAAAACGAGCCACAAGAAGAATCTTTAATTTCACTTAGCCCGTATCTATGGGATCGCAGTGCCCGCATCTCTCTCCCGAATATCGTCCGGTCAAGTGGCCCATGACTTGGCAAATAAAACTTTCAAAGATGAAAACTTCGACTTGGGGAAGTTTGGGAATATTGCACTAATCTGCCCTGTCTGCACTTTTCAGTGAAACCATTTCGTTTTCATTCTAACGGAAACATGATCCAGCTTCTGTTATTGTGTTCACGGTCTCTAGTTATACAAGGGTAAATCAAGAAAATGTACGAGTTTTCACCAATATACAAGGAGTAACATTTTAAAATAGTTTTTACTACTGCATGTCTAAAAGTTTATCTATTAAAGTGTTCGAAGCTATGCAAATTAGATGCTGATAATCCCAGTAGTAAATTTAATACGAAACAAAATTGTTAATTACCTGGATGAAAATCAGCTCTCTTCTGGAATGTCCAGGGGAAATAGTAGAACCTGGAAAAAATCAATAATATAGATTAGAATATATTATCATATATAATAAAGATAACTTGATTGGCTTGGAAAGATGGACATACACAATACATACAGTCAATTTTAGATTAAAAAATGACATCCTCTAACGGAAAACTTCCACCCCTACATTCAACCCCCATCGAGTGACAGTTGAAACCCCAAAATTTTTAGTAGAGGCTTGTGATACCTCATTTGAGAGATATCTTCATTATCTATTCAGAAACACTATAGTTTCAAAATTAATTGCAAAAATTATCAGTAAAACAACGGAATTCATCTGATCGACGAACTTCGCTACAACACACTAAAAAATTAACAACTTCGAGTTTCATTCCTTGTAATAGAAAAATTTAAAACATGTCAATCGTAAGGTAGAAAATGTTCAAAATGCATGACTTGAACGTCAAGGCACCATCCTAATCGCAAATAAAAATGTCTTTTGAGTTTGATCAATATCTGAGGCGTGACCGACCTAATCGCAACCGTTATTCTTCTTCTTAAGTAAGTTAACTCACATGGTTTAGTTTTCTATACCATAATTTTTACATATCCCCATAAAACGAGTCTAATAGCCCTTGCTTATAGTTTCACGTATAAGCATTAACCCGACCTAAGAGAAACTAGAGACCTCTCCTCTAGATTTTATTTTATTTTTTTATTTCAACAACACACCACGAGGCCTTACAGTCTAAATACTATCGTACCGTGGGTGTCGACAAGGACGAAAGAGGCAGCCTGTTAATCTTGGACTTAAAGGTTCGGAGGTTCGGGGGAGAAGGAAAAATATGTGCAGGCAAGGAATTTCACAACTTGGAAGTCCTCGGGACAAAAGAACAAGCATAACAAGATGTTCTATGTCTGGTGACCTGGACAGTAAAAGGGTGGATTCGCTCTGTTCCCCTGGTAGATATGTTAGGGGCAACAGGTGGAGAAACTATGAAAGAAAGTTCCTCTGAGCAGTTCTCGTGCAGATATCTATAAAAGAGAGAGAGAGAGAGGTCACCAAAGGCACGTCGGTGGACAAGGGATGGCAGCCTTTGGGTGAGGGTAGGGTCACCGATGAGACGTATAGCTTTCTTCTAAATGGAGTACAGGATAGTGAATGTAGACGTGGCAGCAGCACCCCAGATGTGGGAGCAGTATTCGAGGTTTGGTCTTATTTGTGAAGTATATAAGGTATAGAGATTAGCTGGTAAATAGTATTTGCGAGCCCAGAAGAGGAAACCTAATTTCTTAGCAGCCGCTTCTGCAATTGATGTGACATGTTGGTGCCAATTGAGATTTCGATCCACAGAAATGCCAACAAGTGAAAGGGAGTCATTACTTTGAATAACTTGCTCGTTCATTGTGATGTATTTAGCTGGCTGGTGTATCTCTTATGAGATATAAAGCAAGGCTGAGATTTGGTGGAGTTGAATTGTACAAGATTTCTACCAGTCTAATATTTTTTGGAAATCCACAGACAGAACCCTCCATGAGTCTGCGATCATCATCTAATTGTGCTAAAGAGACAGGCTTAGAATATTGTATGTTTGAGTGGAGGGTGCTATCGTCCGCGTAACTGTGAACCGGGTTGTGGAGAAGAAACAAAGTAGGGGCTAAAGCTGAACCTTGACGAACTCCTGGATGAATTGGATACAATTTAGAGGAATGGCCATCCACGACAACAGAAATGCTCCGGTTGGAGAGGAAATTTGCTGTCCACGTACAGGGTTTTGGTGGTAGGCCATAGGCCGGTAGTTTATTAAGCAGCGCTGAGTGCCAGACTTGGTCTAATGCTTTGGATATGTCTAGAGCGACAATCTGTGATTCACCGTGTAGTTCCATAGACTTGTTCCAAGAATAGGTGACAAAGGAAAGGAGGTCGGCAGTTGATCTGCGCTGACGGAATCCATACTGCCTGTCGTGGATTATACTGTTTTTCAAGAAATTTTAGTAATTCGGTGTTTATATACTTTTCCATCACTTTAGAGACGACTGAATGGAGAGAAATAGGCCTGTAGTTGCTAGGAAGCGCTTTGGATCCTTTCTTGGGGACGGGTTGTACTCGAGCAGTTTTCCGGGTTGTACTCGAGCAGTTTTCCAGTTACTAGGGAATATGCCTCTATTGTAAGATGTCTGAAACAGACGAGTCAATACAGGAGCAAGTTCTGGTGCGCATTTTTTGAGAACAATTGCTGGGATCTCGTCAAGGCCAAAGGCTTTCCTGGTATGAAGAGAAGAGAGCATCTTTCGTACCTTTTTAGTTTTGAAAATGATATCCGTCATTTTATGCGCGACATTGGGGACTGTTGGTGGTTGAACATTTGGAGGTGGATTGAGAGTAGAATTGCCGGCGAACAACGAGGCAAAAAGTTTAGCCTTGCCCAGGGCGGTAGAAACAATTTCATCCCCTGGGACAAGAGGTGGGAACGTGCTCTTGCAGAAATTATTCCCAATAGATTTAGCAAGACCCCAGAAGGGTTTGCTGCCGCTGGGGCTTAAGAGGACTTTGTTTTTGATGTGGTTATTAAACGAGTTTTTTGGCTCAGACAGGATGCGGACATAGCGGTTTCTTGCGTCGTTTAATGCTTGACGGTTTTTTTGACTGGGATTGTGTAGAAGCTTTTTGTGAGCTTTGGCCTTTTCAAGTCTGGCCTTGTCACAGGATTTAGAGAACCAGGGCTTTTGAGTGGCTGCAGAGGTTTTCTGTTTACGTGGAATAAATAATTCCATTCCAGCTTGGATAATTTCGGTGACGTTTTGTGAGATATCAGAGGGGTCAGGATGAGAGAAGCAGACAGACGCCCATGGAAATGAGGAAAAGTAATCTCGCATTTCGTCCCAATTCGCGGAGTTGTAGTGCCAAACGATACGTGGGTGTGATGACTGTGTGACCTCGGGTTGCATTGCGCACGAAGCAGTGATCATGCCGTGGTCTGAGCGACCCAGAGGGGCGGTGACTAATATCTTATAGCAGTCAGGATTTGTAGTGAGAAGGAGATCCAAGGGATTTGAGCTGTGTGTTAGGATGCGAGGAAAGTAAGTAGGTTGCTGAACCATATTAGCTAAAGGATTTCTGACTGAAAAGGATTCCGCTCCAATCCTCCTCCAGTTAGCTAAATCTCTAAGGGCGCGTCCACGTCGCAGGGATACGCCCTATTCACTGAATAGGTGGCCAAGTTTCCAGTGTAGCAGGGTAAATTGCTTCCCGTTGTCCAGGGCTACGGACGAAGACCACAACGATGGAGAAGGCGGAGAAGAAAGAGTTTGGTAAGGCAGTTCCAACGGAAATGGCAACTTAGTTTTTAGGGGTAAATATAAAAAAACTTTAACTGCTTCAGCATAAGAAGGACAACTTCGGATTGGTGAAGTACTGAATAGTGGAAAGCAGAGCTGTAGCAGCGAAAAGGCGTCCACCCTGCGGTACAGAAAAGTAACAGGAAATATTACTGTACTATTATTTTCGAATATGTCTTAATGGCTGACGAAAACACAATGACTGCCCTCAATTCAGGGCACCTCTTGAGTGAGGAAAGGGTGCTAAGAATCCCCCCATCGTCAGCCAGTAGGAATAACCAAACACAGCCAACACATGAAATCAAAGTTTTTAACAACGTTGTACGCATTGCTACCTGGAACGTGCGGAGTTTATTCATGGTTGGAAAGCTGGGGAATGTGGAGGTCGAGATGAGTAGACTGAACATTGTTATCCTGGGCATTAGTAAAGCTAGATGGCCTGGATCAAGATAACAAAAGCTCAGTAAAAGATGTATCTACTACTCAGGAGGAATAGATCCAAAAGTTCAATACGGAATAGCAGTGATAGTTGCCGACGATATCGACAAAGCCGTAACAAATTTTTTGCCAGTAAGTGATCGTGTCATGTTACTGAGAATACGGACACCGTACCGTTTCTTAAACATCATACAGGTCTACGCTCCAACAAGTGATAAGCCAGATGTTGAGATAGAAGAGTTTTATAACAACATAGAAAAAGTAGGGTAGGATGGCGAAGAAGGAGAATGCGTGGGCAAATATGGTCTTCGTGTAATGAATATTAGGGGCGGCAGGTTAGTGCAGTTTTTCACAGAAAATAATTTACTGGTTACCAATACATTCAATAAACTCGTTGATGACGTTTTGAATGAACTTAAGGCACAATTATTTCTTCCAAAACATCATCAACAAGTCCATTCCAACCAGTTTGGTTACACTGATTCAAAGGTTCAAAATGTCAGCACTGAGGAGAGAAGTGAGGGCAGCATACTCAAGGAAGTATGAGATGGATTTGAAGCTGAAAATTGTGCACGACGCACTAACAGGTAGGTTGTGCAATGTAGAGCTTGATACTTTCATGAGACTCAATTATGAACACTTAGTGTCCTTTCAATTTTATAAAAAACGTTCTCTTCACAGAAAAATCATTCATTTGCAACGTCTAAATGACGGCCCTCCACATTCGGTTGGTTTAAAATATATTACTAACAACCTGCTTCAATAAACTCCACTCGAGGCGACTGTACACCTGGAAGTCACCGGCAGATAAAAAGAATAACATAGTACGCACCTAAATTGATTTTATCTTAGTGAAGCTCGTGCTCAAAAAGTAGATAAAATCAGTAAAAACATACCCAAGAACGGATATCAACAGCGATCACAATACACTTGTAATGGAGTTCAAAATTAAACGCTTTACATACGTTAAGAAGGAGAAGCAGACCAAGCGCATGGAAATCGAGAAACTAAAGGATCCTCTTATACGAATACAAATAGGTTATAAAATTGAACCTTAGTTCAACGAAATGAATATATCCCAGCAAACAGAGGTAGAAACAACTTCGAAATGCATAAAAGTTACAATAATACAGATACAAGACACTGAAATTTGGTTTAAATGAAACGACAAAAAGAAAGAATGAATGACCACAGAAATATCGAACTTCATGGAAGAGAGAATAAAAAGCAAAAACGCACCCTTACAATACATAATATAACAAGTACATTTGCCAAAAATTCAGAAATGCAAAGAAGGAATGGATGTCTGAAAAATTTTGGAAAATAGAGTTTCTACAAGAGAAATACGACGCACTTAATATCCACAAAAAGGTAAAGGAATTGACCAACAAAAGTAGAAAACAACTGGTAGGGACCTTGAGAGTTACAAACAACGAACTAATAATAGGTCTTGAAGACAAGCTAAAAAGATGGAAGATTTGGTGGACATATTTTCTTGGGAAGGACCTAACGATGTACCAAAATTCAGCTTTCTAGGTTTACAGAGAATTGAGCTATTTAAATTTGAAACATTTATATTTAATATCACCGCTTTTTATTGACAATGGCAGACACTGGTTTATAGGTATATGAGATCTAGTAGGTATGTCTGAGCCATTACCTAGCAACGGAACATTTGATATCATTGCGCAGGTCAGTAACACTCTGTAACTAACGTTTATCGTATATTATCAGATTGTTTATCTGTTTTCAATTTCAGTTGACGAATTATTTGTGTTATTTGGGAATTTTAATATACAAGTGCAAAGTATTCCTTTACGATTTTATTAATGTTAGTGGGTGGACTAAACAGTGTTAGTGATGTTTGTCAACAGATATAAAAGATCGAAGTTTTACAAAAAAGGGCTGATATGCAACAGGTTAATTATTTTCTCTCTGATGCTTTGGCGGTAGTTTTAGTTAAGTTTATGGTTTAACGGTCCATAATTTTTAGCTAATTTTCGTACAAAAAATTCGTTATTTTAGAATTTTTAAATGATTTCCTCAAATAAGCGCAAACTAAGCCCCTTAGAATCCATATCCGGGTTTACGTTCAGTTTTTATCTGTTTACATATATACAGGGTGACGCATTTCTACGGTAAAGCTCAATATAATTATTATTATACAAGGGACGAGAAAAAATTGTATAAGTTAATTATAAGGTGTCTGGAACTGCATCTTATAAAATTATTTTGACAATCATAGGCTGGTCCTTGAGTCGTTGGTGATCGCTACAATTTTTTTTTTCGAACACCATTATGTTATTGCATTTTTTATCGAAATATGTATGTAAGAAAAAAATCGAGACGCAGTAAGTGCGTTTTGGTAGCAATTTTTCATTAAATTTTTCAAATTTCAATATTTCAATATGCTATTAACCAGCTAGAAAACCAACATTTAAAGTTTATTGTCGGAAAACTTGTGTACATTTTCAAACAATAAGTTATTTTGATAAAATATGGCACATGGTTTCTACTATATAGGTTACGCCGGTAACCAAATTGATGACTGCTTGCATTAAAAAGACATATTTGCTATTCAAAGCATTTTAATAAAAATTCACTTCCATAACGCACTTGCTGCGTTCAGACTTTTTTTTATCTAAAATTGACATGTTTTGAGATTTTTTATAAATATGCACACTAGTTTGGATATTTCACCCTATATATTGGTTGTCAGTTTATCAATTGATCGACTGAAGAGATGCATTTTTTTTCAAATTTATGTTAATAAATAACAAATATAACAAACTCTATCATGAAAACTGTTTCTAAGGCGTCGCAAATTGGTCTATTTCAAATAGATTTTCTGCGAATATTTCAGTCAAATGAAAAATAATTGCTGTTGCAACAGAAATTTTTAAGACCTTATTACGGTATTGACCAGTATTTAAACTATTACTGATCAGTCGCTGTTAAAAAAACCTTATACCCAATTTTACAATTTATTTCAACTTAGAAAGCTTTATGTATCAAGAAAACCATAACTCTAGATCGTTATCTGTCTGGCAAATAATTAAAGGTTACGTCATATAGTCATCCTGACTGAAAGACATAGTTTAATGCGATTAGAAGCAAAGGGCGGTACACGGTCGGTGTCACGCGCCAGGTAAACACAAAGGATCTTATAGCCTCCTTTACCTAGTTATCGCCGGCTGCAGAAGGCGCTTTTACATACCAGACAGTCCCTGGTTTAAAGGTTCGCAAATTAATTATGTAATTTCGGAAATGTAAATATTTTAAAATGCCTAAACGTATTAATTGCAGTATCAGTATTTACTCTTTGATTACGCTTTTTAAACTTAATTCCTTAACGTCTGTGCGACTATGGTCAATCACCGACGGCAGCGAGCAGGTTCACCTCAATATCCTTAAAATTTAGCCGAACTTGTGCATTTCTGTAATGAGTGTAGGGATATTTAACGTGCCCAGCATTGCACGGAAGACTTCCACTTCTAAGGGGGTGAAATAGGGGTTGAAAATTTGTTCGAAAAGCTTATGTTTTTAAAGTCAGAGACATGAAATCGGTATTTCTGTCAACAGTGTACTAAATAATGAAACACTTGTATCGGCATTTACAGAAATCAACCCTTAAGAGTGTAAAATAAAATCAGGGTTAAAAGTTTTTATGAGAAAATTGGATACCATATGCTTAGTAACATGAAACTTAACACAAATACTCGCTAAGTATACTGATCAGTGCTTATCACAAGTTCCAGTCTCCACGTAGTGACAAAGACTCTACGAAATAAATAATAAATATAATAATAATAATAATAATAAGTGTATGTGTAGACTAAACAACAGTAATAAATCACACTTCACAACGGTCACTTAACTATTAACTTAGTAACTAGCTTAACCACGATAAAACCACTTTATACTCAATATATATATATATATATATATATATATATATATATATATATATATATATATATATATATATATATATATATATAACTTGTGCGGTTGTATCCGTTGAAAAGGGCGATTGCAAGTTCGATTGTCAGCAAGCTGAAGGATTATTTTGGAGAAATTGGGCCTTCACGAGCAATTCTCAGTGATAACGGGACTCAATTCCATTCACGGCTATATGTCGAATTTTTAACAACATTGGGGATCATGGTTAAGTATACCTCTGTTTATTTTCCCCAAGGAAATCCTACGGAAAGGGTCAACAGGGAGGTAGGACGTTTGTTGAGAGTGTTTTGTCACAAAAAGCATAGTGGTTGGGCTAACTATGTAAAGGACATAGGGGGTTGTTTGAATAATGTTGTGCATTCAGTAACGGGCTATGTTGTATCTGCATTTTGGGAGCGTTAAGGAAAGTCCTATCAGAAAAGTCTTGAATTTCCCTGTGAATCTAGAGATACAGGAGAAAAGTCGGGAGGAAATTTGGGAGCTAGCTTACGACACGCTGGTTGCCAAGGCAAAGAAAAATAAACAAAAAAATGATCGGTTGGCCAAGCGATAGAATTTAAGGAGGGTGATGCTGTTCTTGTTCGTACACATGCGTTGTCGTCGGCTGAAGCGGGAGAAATAAAGAAGTTATTTTTATTATACGAGGGACCATACATTGTTGATAAAAGGGTTGGACCGAATAGTTATCTCGTAGCTAAACCAAATGGGGATATTATGGGGAGACAAAACGTTATTAATTTGAAACCCTTTAAGGTTATGCCTTTAGACTAGGTTGTTTATGTTTTCGTTTAAAGTCCCGTTTTTGTTATGTTAGTAAGGTAAGACATTTGTATGTTGTGAATTAAGTTTTTCAAGTGCATTATCGTTTCAAAACTTAATGGAGGGTGATGTAGTGAGCCTGACTGGTTTTTGAGCGCCCTATATGCGTCAGCGCTGGTGAGAGGTACTGAACGCCCCGGAAGAACACGACCCTAGAGGCATTAGGTAGAGGAACGTCAAGCTAGACGTTGCTAGGCACCGTCTGTTCACTTTCAAGTTTCCTAGAGTACGATAGTATAGTACAACTTGTTGTTTAAAGTCAAGGTACGCCACGGTTAAAGTTATTCAGAGAGCTCTGCCAACAACCCAGCAAGGTGTCGACACCGCAAGCCAACACTTCCACCGGAGGATCTACCGCCGCAGGAGATATCAGTTCATTTGTTCAATTATTATTTACGTTGAAAACTATTATGGACAAGGACAAGTAATTACCAGAATTTTGAGTCAGTGTGTTTAAACGTATAACTATTTCATTTTATCACATTAGTCTAAATAAAATATACTTTAAAATTTATTACTGTGTACGTATCGCTTCTTGCCTCAATTCGTAGAACTCACGAGTAAAGAATTGTTACAAGTATTAGATAGATTTCACTACACCTTGATGATAGAAGCAGTAATTCATTTACATACAAAGAAAACAATATAGGACCAAGTACGGTGTCTTGAGGAACATCACATGTAATGTTACTCACCCTGCTATGTATACCACCAATATTAACAGTTTATTTGCGGTTTTCAATATATGATTTGATAAGCATGTATGGTACACCTCTCAATTCTCTCAATCTCCTCAAGCAAGAAAGAGAGTGATCAACGGTATCAATCGCCTTATTTAGGTCGACAAATATTGCGAAACTAGGGACGCTCTCATTCATCGCCTTGTAGATTTTTTCGACAAATGAAGACAAAGCATCCTGGGTGGAAAGATTTTTGCGAGACCCATCCTGCCTGTCAGAAAATATTCGGAATTTTTCTATAAAGCAATCTATGCGCTTTTTGACCATTTTCTCAAATATCTTTGCAAGCGTACTGATTACAGTTATGGGCCTGTAGTTGCTGAGATCAAGTATATCACCAGACTCGTATAGAGGAATCGCAACACCCTTAAAAATATTTGGACAAACACCAGTTTCAAAGATTGTATTAATCAGTTGGGCATTGTGACTACTGATATTGTGGGCTACTTTCTTAAACGTGTCGGATGTAAGTCAGTCATAACCAGCCGATTGTTTATTTTTTAGTGAAAGAATAACCGCATTTACCTCCGATTTCGTAGTCGGGCTTAAAAAAATGGAAGCTATAAGTGGAGTTCCAGTACGGTTTTTTGTGCCCTTATTTTTTTATCCTTCGAGACAGTTTGCTACCTATGCTTACAAAATATCCGTTGAATGCATTAGCTATTATATCCTCCCCATGTCGTCTGACCACATCCATTGCATCTCTTACTTCCTTGAATTCGGTATGTTTTCTAGGAGCCGTTCCACCCATTGTGTTCACAAAATTCCATAAATATTTGGCGTTATGTTGGTTATGTGAACTATATGAAAACTGGTACCTGTGATGAGCACTGATAAGTACACTTGGAGAACCCAAATCACAACACATATTTTAAAAAGACCTTAACGATCGTTTCACTGAAAACGTCAGCATCATCAGAGGATGAAAAATTCTAAATTAAATTAGCAACTACATGTAAACGAGGTAAAAATTGTAGTCGGCGACCCATCGTTTGTCTATTGTGTCAATATTAAACGGACGAGGTCGAAGAACTACTTTAATCTTCTAGTTGACAAATTTATGAGCTTTTATATAATTTAAAGTATAATGGGCTTAAAATGAAAGGTACCGCGATCTTTAAAGAAACTCACGCTCTTTTTGATTTATAAATTCACTATGTTAATATTGGATCCCGTGACGAGTGCCGACGAGCACATCTGGCGAACGGACCAATAACGACCGCACATCTTTAAAAAAAAACGACTGTTTCCCACACAATGTTAACTCTAACGGAGGATGAATATTCCAACTAAAATTCTACATAAAAACAAGTTTTTATATTGATTTCTTATTCTAGGTAAAACAAGTATTTATATTGATTTCTTAGATACAAAGAAATGGAAAGGGGATTTTTAAGTCTAGAACTAAACGTAGACTCTAGACAGACCGGCCAAGTTATTGACAATAATTTATTATTCTGCCAGACAGATCAGGAGTGTTTAGCTGGTCAAATGCAAAGTAAAAATAAAGGGCTTGAAATTAAAGGTGCCGCACGATTCAATGACGTTTTGTTCTTAATCGACCTTGATATATAAATGGTTTCAAAAGCATCAAGCATAGTTTGATGTCTTACATTTTTGACAAGTTTAACATTTTCCTTGTCAATGTGGTGATTATTATCCCATATATGTCGTGCCACACATGATTTGTCTAGCGTACTCTATCGTAGATGTGCGAGATGTTCACGAAATCTTGTGGCTATGTTTCTCTTGGCTTGACGCACGTATTTAAGATTACAATCTTTGCAACTTATCTCATAAATACTTTTTTTTTTAATTCAACAATACACCACGAGGGCTTACAGCCTAAATACTATCGTACCGTGGGTGTTGACAAGGAGGAAATAGGCAACTTGTTAGTTCTGGACTTGAAGGTTTGGAGAAGAAGGTAAAACATGCGCCGGCAAGGAATTTCACAACTTGGAAGTCCTCGGGACAAAAGAGCGAGCATAACAAGATGTTCTATGTCTGGTGACCTGGACAGTAAAAGGGTGCATTCGCTCTGTTTCCCTGGTAGATCTGTTGGGGGCAGCAGGAGGAGGAACTATAGAAGAAAGCTCCTCTGAGCAGTGCCCGTGCAGATATCTACAAAAGAGAGAGAGGTCACCAACGGTACGTCGGTGGGCAAGGGATGGCAGCCTTCGGGTGAGGGTAGGGTAATCAATGAGACGTATAGCTCTCTTCTGAATGGAGTCCAGGATAGCGAGTGTAGAAGCAGCAGCAGAACCCCAGATGTGGGAGCAGTATTCGAGGTTTGGGCATATTTGCGAAGTATATAAGGTATAGAGATTAGCTGGTGAAAAGTATTATACCGGGTCTTTTTAAAATATATGTTGTGGTGATTTGGGTTCTCCAAGTGTACTTATACTTACTGTTATGTTGACTTTCATATATTTTCATCTGACATTGATTGATAATGTAGGTATTAGGTGATACTGCATATTACGGGCCAACTAGTTTTAGATACATCGACTGCTGATAGATGAAGTTTACTACCTTACATGCACTGTGATACTATTTTCATGATGTGAAAATTCGTTTTTACGTAGTGAGAATTTATTGTGGCTGAGTTATTCACATTATCAGTTCGTTGCTGGTCACTTACGATATTTTTTTTTGTTACGTGCATGTTTTTTGCTTTCTTGTTGTCTCCAACGTCTTTTAGTCAGATCAGGTCAGATTGGGTTAGGTAGGGTCTGGTCAAGTTAGGTCAGATCAGATCAAGTCGTTCAAGCCTGCTTGGTAGAGTGTGTTATTGCATAGGCGCCAAAAGAACGTTGTCCCTTCAACCCCTCAACAAGCTGGGGCACCCGAAGCAAATAGGCGTGCTGGAGGAGGAAGATCGTTATTAAGAGAAAATGTTAATGCAAAATGTAAAAAAGGCTGCCTAAAGAAGTCTAACTAAGCTGTATTTGCCTATGTTCCTTCTTTATTTCCCTCCCCTCCAGCATACCTGTTCACTCAGGGTCCAGAAACTTGGGAGGCGGGGTATTTCCACAACATTTTTCTTCTTGCTTATGCAATACTGGGGTGGGTTTAAGCACGTTCCTGAAAAAAATTATTAGAAAATCGGTTTGCTCTTATTATAAGGTTGGTTTGGTTTCACAACCATCAAGGAAGGGTGCGACGGAGTGTAATGTTTGTATGAGGAAAATAAATACTTAAGCCTGTGGTAAAATTTTAACTCTTTTACCTCAACCGATATATAGATTTTTCCTGTGTAATTGAGCAAACGAATAAATAATGCTCAGGAAATGGCGGGTAAGCAGCTAGTTTGTTATAAATATGAATATGGGTCAGCTTAATTTACCAGTAAGTTATCCAAGTACTGTAAACACGCATCGGGCAGACTTACTATACAAAATCTAAACTGGTCAAAGAGAAGATCTAGTTGGTGATAAAATATAAGATTGATGGCAAGAAACAAGTGCATATCGGGTCCGGTGACAACACGAGAATGAACACCCGCTGATCAAGTCGGTAGGGGGTTACAACTACCTTTTTACCTATTTAGAGATGGATATCCCAAAATATCGGCCGCAACCGCATTTTAAATTTTACTGTTTTAGAAGAAAAAAATAAAAGGGGGCGTTATGGTTATTAATGTCACAGGAAATCGATGAGCACAGGTAAAATTTATGAGGTAGGTGATAAAATGAAACTGCGTGAATATTGTTAAAGTTAGAACTATTATTGCATTTTGGGTATTCGTTTTATTTGTTTGTGTATTTTGTTGGTGATTTGTAGCGACCGATGTATTGGAATCAAATTTAAAGAGAATATATGAAAATCATAACGATATATAAATGTATGAGTCAAGTTAAGAAGTCTTAACATAGCTGATGTGAGGTCTGAAAAGTTTGTTGCGGTGAATCTGTGGTGAATTAGGTTCTCTGAAGTGTATTTATTAGTACTCGTCACAGGTTTCAATATTAACGTATAGATAATGATTAAGAAAAGTAAAAGAATGTGGCTTACTATAAATACCGAATTTTGTACACGTTAAAGATCCCTACCTTCCTAACACATGGGATAGACGAAATTTACAGGATTTTGAATTGAAACTTTTCCTTCTGGCGTCTGTGATTGGCCGTAATCGCAGAAATAGACTGACCTTAAAGAAACAAAATACAACACAATACAAATATTGGAACCATAGAGAAAGATTAATAATAAGGAATGTCCCAGAATAGAATACAAAAGTAAAAGATGCATAGTATGTATAATGAACTGCAATATATTTTGCACATATTAGTGAATTTTCATTATTCGTTAACATAGCGAACTTGCTGCTTCAGGATTTCTTTCATACGTGTTTATATCTTATTAGTTACTGTCACACGTCTGCTGCGTCAGTATTTCTTTGATAATACGGGATGATATCTTATGCATGGCTGTAGGACACTTGCTGCGTCAGCATTTCTTCCAAAATACATATTGATGTCTTATTCGTTACCATAACACACTTGTTCAATCAGCATTTATTTCATAATACATATTAATGTCTTATTCGTTACCATAACACACTTGCTGTATTCGTATTTTTACATTTCGTTTTTAATTATCTCCTTAGCTCAGTCGTTACCATAACGCACTTGCTGCGACATTATTTTCTTTATAATACATTTTGATATCTTACTCATTACCATAACGCAGTTTCTGCGTCAGTATTTTTTAATTTAGTTTCATAATTAAGTCCACAGGGGCAAAAATTTTAAAGTCGTAATCTCTTCATTAGCGAATTTTTTCTACGAAAATTCGCTAAAAATACTAGATTATTAAATCACGAACTCTATAACTTAAACTACTGCCCAAACATCAGAGAAAGGGTCTTTTTGAAATCAATTTTCTGAAAACATTTTAGTAAAATAAAGGACAATAGCGGTTGAAGCCGAGTACATAACATGACCCACATTCGTTTCATAATCGTCGTTTAAAAATCGCCAACTTTGACGTTCCAAATCGCGACTTTGACATCAGAAAAAGAATAACTATATAATTTTAAAAGTAATTTTGCTGGTACTTCTCCACCTTTTGGCACCAATAAAACTTAATCCTTCTCTGTAATATATTGGCCTTCTACTCTTCTCTGATCGCCCAACATTTTTTTTAAATATCTATAACTTTTTTTTAACATACATATATTAATTATGATATGTAAAATAAGTCTCATAGTAGAAACTTGTGTACCAAAGTTGGTTGGCTTTGTTATTTTTTAAGATACAAACATTTTGCGAAAGAAAACTTAAAATTTTTACGGAAAAACTGGTCCAATTTTTGTGGCTAACAACCTTACCTAAGCCAGCTACCTGCCAAATTTCACCAAGATCAGCGCATTATTTTTTTAAATGTAGGTGTGCTATACAGTGAGTGGCAAAATTATGAAATAAATTCCTTAATATTTGAGCGATTTCTGTTTTGACGAAAAACTCTGGCACATCAACTTTAGTTTTCATAAATACAAATTTTTGCGAAAAATCCACGCTTCTCGCACACCTGATTTTGAAATATGACGTTATCTACATTTTTTTTAAACGACGGCCGCGGTTTTTTTTTAGTGAATTTTCTTTAAAAAAATTCACTAATGACGAGATCCCGACTATTGAATTTAAAAAAAATGTCTTCAAATGAGCTCTAATTAGGCTCCCTAGAACACATATCCGGGGTCAGTTTAAATTTTTATAGGGATATATATATATATATATATATATATATATATATATATATATATATATATATATATATATATGTATGTATGTATGTATGTATGTATGTATGTATGTATCACCGCGATAACTCAAAAAATTACCGGCCGATATTGAACAAATTTGGTGAGTGCCTTCCTTTTGCAAGTGGCTTGGATAAGTTCGTTAGCCAGGAAAATCGGTCCAGGCTTTCGCGGAAAAATTTGTATTTTCTTTCGGAAAAAAATTATATCTCCGGAAATAATAAAGTAAGGGCAACAAAGTTTGGTACGCGTGTTTGTGTAATAAAGAGTAAACCACGTGCTAAAATTTAGGTCTGTTAGTTTAAAGACAAAAAGTTGGGCAGTTAAAGAAAACAAATTTAGAGTTTTCCTCAAAACGTCAACGTCGCGATTTGAAACGTCAAAATTGGCAATATTTATATAGAACCAGAAACAAATACGGATTATGAAAAGAAATTGTGGCGAGAAAAGTGTTCTGCAAACCCTTTAAGTTTCAGCTTCAACTGCCATTGTTCTTCAGTTTACTAAACTATTTACAGAAAATTCATCAAGTACAGTAAGTCCTCGGATAACGTCGTCTCATTTGACGTTGTTTCATTATAGCTTCGCAGTTTGTTGTAGGCAAATGTATCATTTAAGATCGAAACTGATTCGACATAATGTTGTTTTTCTAAAAAAAAGTCCAAAATAGTACGTGAAAAAGGAGTACATAATATAATGTGTAAGCATATACATAATACATATGTAAATGAATACTGTATTTTTAATCATTTTGCAGTCACAAATATGTACATATTATGTACGTTCCGGGTGATTCTTTATAATGTCGCCCCCCTTTAACTTTGTTATTTTAAATGTCCCAAAAAAATTGAAAGTATGGTTATGTAGGTACTAAAAAATACTTTTTTCTACGTATAAAAAAAGTTTAAAAAATGATCAGTATACAGGGAAAACCAAAAAGTTCATTTTTTTTCAATGGATCACCCTATATATGAATTTATTTTTCGATTTCTCGTAAAATTCTAAGCATAATTTATATAACATACCGTATACTTAAAATGAATAGTTTTTGAAATATTCGCATTGGAAACGTTATCATCAAATATTTTATTAAACAACTGTTACAAATCAAGAAGTCCTAGAATATCACGCTTTTAATTGAAAACAAATAACTGACAGTGACATTCTGTCAATATTGTTGTCGTTTTATTATTTAGTGAGTAAAAATGCCGTACTCAGACAGAAAAAGAAGAGTTATTTTAAGTTATTATATTAAAAATAATTTAAATATTCGCGCTGCCATTAGAAATATGATAGAATATAATCCCGGTATGCATGTCCCAACTCGAAAAACGTTCACATCTATATATAGGAAGTTTCAAGAAACATCAAATTTACAAAATGCAGAATTGAATATTTTACTTGCTATAGAAGAGAATCCAAACAATTCCATAAGAAACATTTCAAAGACATTACGAGCAACACAAGAAAATATTCAGCGAACTTCATACAGTAAAGTCCAAAGAACGTTAAGAAAATGGAATCTAAAGCCATATAAGATTAAACCTACTATAAAGCTTACCCAAATGCAAAAAGATGATCGGGTCGCATTTTGTCAACTGATTCTAGACAGAATAAACATAAATAACAATTTTTTGAAAACAGTTCTATGGACTGACGAATCTACCTTTTCTACTAGTGACCTGTTTAACCAAAAAATACCAGACAATGGGCAAGAGAGAATCCACATTCTTATAGGGAATTTAAGTTCCAAGGGCGACAATCCGTGAATGTGTGGTGTGGTATCCTGGGCCATCCAGTTATCGGTCCGTATTTTTTTGATACTGTTTTAAATGGAGGCCGCTATTTATATTTCTTGGAAAATGAGTTCGAAGAATATTTAGACGATTTGCCTTTAAATATATTACAAAAAATAATTTTTCAACAGGATGGAGCACCCCCTCACAACATCGTGCTGTGCTTAATTACCTAAATGAAAGGTTTCCTGAATGGATCGGAAGAAATGCGCCAATTAAATGGCCTACAAACCGCCCCGATTTGACTCCTATGGATGCGTTTCTTTGGGGTTATATACGACCACCAAATTGAAAACCTTGATCATCTTAAAGATTCGATACGGAATGAAATTATTAATTTAAATGAAAATAACCCAGCATTCATAACAGATCCATTTGAGAAATTGCAAAGAACCCTTATACAATGTGTTGAATTTTTAAGAGGTAAAGGAAATATGTAGGGAGACTCTAAGGCCTCAATCTGCCTACTCCTTAGAGCGGTGGACGAAGGTGGGTTGGGTTGCTGTAGCTCAATTACGGGCCCTCAATCTGACTACTCCCAAAATCTCGCCAGAGATAGTCTCCAAGGCCTAGGGTTGAACACACTGAGACATTCTAGACGTTCTCCGGCAAGATTTGGGGAGTAGTCTTACTCTGTAGTAAAAGATTAGTCAACATGGTTTCGAATGGGGCAGGAATCCTTGGAAGATAACGCAAGAACAAGAAAGACGGTAGAATTGGTGACGGACAACAAGAATCCCCTTGTTGAGTATCTCGTATTTAAGCGATCGACGCTTAAAAGTGAGAGAATTTTTTTAAATGTCGGGGCTTCCAGATTAGTGTTCCAGTTGGTGCAAGGTCCCCAAACATCTTTCAGCAGTTCAGCGCAAGCGTCATGTTAAATGTGCCCGATCCTCTTTTAACCTCTGTGGAGAACACTCTGTGGATGTGTTGAAGACAATTGTCACAGGGGATAAGACTATGGTTCTTTACTATGACCCTTTGTGCAAAAGAAAGTCGAAAGGCCTAAATTAGAAGCACCGCCAAGGAAGTTGAAGGACTCTGTCGACAAAAAAGTGGTGGCTACGATTTTTTGGGATTGTGAGGGTATTCTCTTCATATACTGTAAACAACGCATCACTATAACCAACGGGACATATTATGCAACACTCCTGCACAAATTACGACAAAATTTTCAGCAGAAAAGACGTGGCAAACTGACCAGAGACGTGCGTTTGCTACATGATAATGTGCACACTGCTGGAATTGCACAAGCCGCATGTTGTGACTGCCGTTTCGAACAAATTGATCACGCTTCATGCAATTCAGATATGGCTACCAGTGACAACCACCTATTTGGAAATTTCAAAAAGGACCTTCGTGGGCGCCATTTCAGTGCCGACGAGGAGATAAAAGCTGCAATTTTGGGCATATTTTGCGAGCAAACTGAAGGAATATTTTCAGGGATAACTAATTGTGGCTCAAACGATGAGGGGGGACTATACTGAAAATAAAACTTAATTGTGAGTCTACGCAGTTTCTTTTATAGTCAGGCCGGGAAATTTGAAGTCAAATAGCTGTCCGTATAATAAGCAAGCAAGTTTTAGAGCTGGTCAGCTCTTTAATAGTTGGCTGGTGTGGTATACTTGCAATATGGTTGGTGGTGGTGGAACTTTCCTTTACGTGATAGTAAAGGATTTTTTTCACCAACCCTTACATCAAGGGGTCGGTGAAGTCCCAACTGACGTTTCCGGTTCTGGTGTATGAGTCGGTTTCCCTTATAAGCAAAAATGATGATGGCTCCTCCTTGTACAAAAGATTCCGGAGGTAAAATACCCCTCCATTCGGATCTCTGGGAGAGGGGTGTACAGGGGGCGCCAGCATCAAGATTTAACATATCCTTCTCGAATATATGTGGCCTAAATTCTAATCTGAACTCCGTCCACCATTTCCTCCAGGCTAATAGGCCCCAACTCCTCTTCCTCACCGAAACTCAAATCAGTGCCAAAACAGCCACTAATCACCTTAATTTCCCGGGGTATGAGCTCGTTACTTCCTCTGGATTGCATGGAGGCGTGTACGCGTACGTCCGTAGCAATCTACCCTGCACCAGACTCCCCAATTTAGAAGCTGGAAGAAAAGATATACTATGGATGAAACACTTTCTCAGGGCTGCAACTAAATTCATCTGTTGCATTTACCCCTCACCTTTTGACAACAACTTTGCCCAGCTCTTTGACTACCTTTCTGAAAAAACCGATCATTTGATTTCTGAATATCCTTCCTCCGAGGTCACTATTCTTGGTGACTTCAATGTCTATAATAAGCTGCAGCGGCAGCAAACCCTTCTGCACTCTTGCTAAACCTATTGAGGATAATTTCTGCAAGAGCACGTTTCCACCTCTTGTCTCAGGGGAAGAAATTGTTTCTACTGCCCTGGGAAAGGCTGAACTTTTTGCCTAGTTGTTCGCGCGCAATTTTACTCTCAACCCACCTCCAAATGTTCAACCACCAACAGTCCCCAATGTCGCGCATAAAATGACGGATATCACTTTCAAAACTAAAAAGGTACGAAATATGCTCTCTTCTCTTAATACCAGGAAAGCCTCTGGCCTTGACGAGATCACAGCAGTTATTCTCAAAAAATGCGCACCAGAACTTGTTCCTGTCCTGACTCGTCTGCTTCAGATATCTTACAATAGAGGCATATTCCCTAGTAACTGGAAAACTGCTCGAGTACGGCCCGTCCGCCAGAAAGGATCCAAAGTGCTTCCTATCAACTACATGCCTATTTCTCTCCTTTCAGTTGTCTATAAAGTTATGGAAAAGTATATAAACACCAAATTACTAAAATTTCTTGAAAAACACAGTCTAATCCACGACAGGCAGTATGAATTCCGTCAGCGCAGATCAACTGCCGACTTCCTTTCTTTGTCACCCATTCTTTGAACAAGTCTATGGAACTACACTGTGAATCCCAGATTGTCGCTCTAAACATATCCCAAGCATTCGACCAGGTCTGGCACGCAGCGCTGCTTAATAAACTTCCGGCATATGGCCTACCACCAAAACTCTGTGCATGGACAGCAAATTTCCTCTCCAACCGGAGCATTTCTGTTGTCGCGAGTTTGGATAGTGCCCTTTTGGCACTTCAAAACAAAAAAACTTTATTTCGAAATTACAACAAGTTTAATTATAATTTTAAAACAAAGGAGAAATACACGATGTTTAATGTTGAAACACTCGTAATAAATTCTAACATAATATTGTCTCTTACTTGTATATATAAAGTCAAATATGCTTAGCTAACATTATAAAATAAAACAACTTAAACTAAATAATTATGATGACTATGATTATTCAGCGGTTTCAGTACTTCCGCGTTGAACGACTGCTTCGATCCTATTACTCTACTGACACGAGATATCAGTATAGCATTATACAGGGTGCTGTAACTCCTCCATTGCCAGATGAGATTTAGGGTACCTAAATCTTGAAATTGATGTCCTCCAGGGGAACCTCGTGGGTCTTCGTAAGTTCGTTGACGATTTCGGACTCGACGGCGGAACTGGTTATTCTGTCTTTAAATTTCCAAAAACAGAAACATGCTACTGTTAATAAAAGAACACAAACAGTTAATGTAAAAACACTAATCGAAGTATGAATTACAGGAACACTTATTGTTTGTAGTAACTCCTTCTGATGCTGTAGTTGGGATTTCACTAAATTCAATTCATCTAAATTTATAGATTCTAGATGTAAAGGCACAATGTTAAGTTTTGAGTTCATGGACAGTTCACTAAATTTGAGTTCGGGTAACGGTACATAGAAAAGTTTTTTAATTTCAGATTGATGAGAACTTACTGTTTGTCCTTTGATTTTTACCTCACAGCCTTCTTCTATTTTTACCAGATAACTACCATCTATGGCCATGATTTTACGGTCATCGCTGCATCTGTAGTTGACTATATTTTCTACTGGAGAGATGATAATCCATTTACTTTCGCTGATCTTCTGAATCTTCACATCTTCTATTAACATTTGGTGATGCTCACAATTGTTATACTGGGTGGAGAACTTTATTAATTGTATTTCACAAGGGCTGTTTGGACTGATGTGATTCATTGTTTGAGCTTGACACAGGAATTCAGTTGGTCGGACCTCTCGACATGGTCCATCATGGAGTTTGTAATTTTCATCATTCAAGGAAAGGTATTTTGAATGGGGAATTAATGTTAGGAATGTGTGGGTCAAACTATTACGGATGGGAAAGGCATATAAATGATAGTAATCGTAATATGCTGACTCAACCAAAGGTACATCTAAAATGAATGTTAACTGAGTGGTTTTGTAATAGCTTTTAATAGTAATT
This sequence comes from Tillus elongatus, assembly GCA_964006375.1. Lineage (NCBI taxonomy): Eukaryota > Metazoa > Arthropoda > Insecta > Coleoptera > Cleridae > Tillus > Tillus elongatus. Next base: position 78,693,244 of record OZ023270.1, read on the forward strand.
ATTTCTTCATAAAGGGCCATATTATCTATATTTACCTTATATGGCAATTTTACTTTATGTCTTTGAATTTTATTAAGCTCTATCAATAAATCATCTGTTTCTAAAATAGAGGGATGCATTGTCTTTAATTTAGCAAACGTTATTGCATTAACTAAAGTCTCCAAAATATTTTTAATTCCCGTTATTTCGGTAATTAACTGAACAAAGAGCATTTGAGCTATGATTACTATGTCCATGTAATCCTGTCTTAAGTCTTCAGCTTCAAAATTTTTCGTTAGAAATTCAATACGGTCTGCTATCTTTTTTTGATTGTTAGTCAAAATGTAAACTGTTTGATTAAATTTGGTAATAGCGGTTTCTGTTAGTGACATTTGATTTTTTTGAATTATTTCTAATTTATTTTGGTTACTAGTTAGCTCTAAAATTGTTGAGTCATAACGTTTAGCATCATTATCATCTAAATTTCCTGTGATTGACTTAATTACTGTTCCGAGTCCGTTTATTAAACCTCTCTTTTTTCGATTTAAACTTGATGGTATAATTTGTTTGAAAATTTTGTTAGTTTCACTTATTTCATGGAATAACACATTTTGAGAGTTTCGTAGTTCTTCATAATAGGATTCATTATAAGGGGAGTTTTGTATAGAGATGTTCAGGTGATAGGATGTGTTTTGTAAAAAGTTAAAGTCTTGTAAAAGTGGTTGTAGTTCAATCGTTCTAATCAATGTCCATTTATCGATTGCGTTTTGCATAGTTCCTATTTTTAGGGGTAGCAGTCCAGGGTTGTCATTCAGTCTGTTAAACTCTACCTGTCCAAGGACATGGGTGAGGAAGAGGATTGACCTGAAACATTAGGTCGTTTTAGATTTCGTAGGTGTCGTTTAGCTATTTGTTTATTTTTTCTAATTAATGCAACATTTTTATCTGTAACTTTTATTAATTCAAATGGACCTTCGAATTTTGGATTATTTTTATTTCGTTTATCTACTTTAGTATAGACATGCGTTTCCTTATCAAATAAAGCGGTATCATCTTTGGAATTTCTGCCGGACACAACTCTTAATTTATTATTTTCTAAATTCTCTTTAATTTTTTCGTACATTAAATTTAGTTTATTTTTATGTTGTAATAGGTACTCTTGCAAGAGTTTTTGTTGATCGTTTATATCATACACATCTTTACTAGAAGTATGACCTAAGACAATATCAAACGGGGTAAAATTTGTGGCTGAATGAATGCTATGATTGTATGCCATAATAGCATAACACATAATTTTTGTTATCGGGTCTTTTGGATAAATTTGACGTAATATGCGTATGTGTTCTAATAAAGTTGAATGCAAGCGTTCTATGAGACCGTTAGAATTTGGATTTCTGGGGGTGATGAAATGAACTTTTATCTTGTGCAAATTAAATAATCGTTTAACAGTTTATGAGCATAGCTCTGAACCATTGTCACTTACTATTTGCTCGGGTGTTCCGTAGTAAGAAAAATACTGAATTAAAGCATTACAGGTTTCGATTGGATTTTTACTACTAATAGCTACTGCTTGCCCTAATTTGGAAAATGAATCAATTAAAGTTAAATAAATTTGATTTTCAATTATAAATGTATCTATATGTAAAATTTGGAAAGGTCTACTTGGAGTTTCTGTAAGCATTAAAGGTATATTAGGTGGGTTACGGTCATATTTTGCTCTTTTACATATTTCACAATTATTTATAAATTCAGTAACTTTTTCTTTCATGTGTAAAAAATAATATTTATTAGCTATTTCTTTAAGTGTCTCATTAATACCACGATGATTAGTTTTAGAGGTGTGATAACTTTGTATTACTTCTAGAATATCAGCTGTGTCGGCCAAAGGAATTCTACGTTTCGGACAGCTTATTATTTCAGCGCCATTATCATTAAATAGTTCAGTGTAAATATTACTAAAGTCCTTATATAATTGATCGGTTTCAAAATTAAAATAATAACGTTTATTTGAAACGGTATAATCTCGTAAAAATTTAACAATATGGTCTCTATTATTTTGTCGAGGAATTTGCACTAAGTATTTGGTTTGATTATGAATTTTTACCTGTTTTACTGGTCTGGGATTATAATTTACTGGGGAAATATAATATTGATTCGGTTGTTTTTCTATGGGATTTTCAGATATTTGTATACTTTTTTTCGGTTCAACATTGACTTGAGAATGATCACTTTCGTCCGAGTTTTCAGTTGGTTTTTGTGCGAGTAAATTACGTCTTAGTTCACTTAAAGGAATATCTTCTGAATTTGGACTATTAGGAATTTCGATTGGGATAAAAGGCATTTCCGGTGGAGTCATAGGTGGTATATATTCATTTGTCGGCTGTGGTAATATCATACTTAAAGGAGGTGTATTTAGTTCACGGTCAAAGTCCTGTAAACGTCTCTCATTACTGTCTACATTATTAAACGTAGATGAAATCTCATCATCTAGAGCATTTACCTGTATGCGAGATAATGCGTCAGCGTTTGTATTATAATTTCATAGTCGTACTCTTCCAATTTTAGTCTCCACCTAGTTAATTTTGAATTTGGTTCTTTTAATTTCATTAACCAAACTAATGGTCTATGATCGGTGTAAATGTAAAATTTACGTCCGTATAAATATGGCCTAAAATATTTAGTCGCCCAAACTATAGCTAAAAGCTCTTTTTCTATAGTCGAATATTTTTGTTCACTATTATTTAGGGTGCGAGATGCATAGCTTATTGGTTTATCACTACCTAAAGGTCCTTGCGATAACACTGCCCCTAAAGCTACATTTGAAGCGTCTGTCGTTAAAATAAAAGGTTTTGTAAAGTCGGGATATTGTAAAATAGGGTCATTCATCAAAATGTTTTTACAAGTTTCAAAAGACTCAAGGAAATCTTTGTCATGATTTATATTGGCATTTTTCTTAAGGCATTTAGTTAGTGGTTTAGTCAATTTTCCAAAATCGCGTATAAATTTTCGATAATACCCTACAAGACCTAAAAAGCCTTTGATTTCTTTACGGGTCTTGGGAAGTGGATACTGTTTTATGGCCTTAATCTTATCTGGATTAGGTTTCACCCCCCGATCTGTGATTATATGCCCAAGATACATTACTTCCTTCTTTAGAAATTCGCTTTTATCGAGCTGAATTTTTAGGTTGGCCTGTCTTAATCTTTCAAATACGTCTTTTAGTCTTTCAATATGTTCCTGAAGGGAAGTTGAAAATACTATGATGTCATCTAGATAGGAAAAACATTTTTCGTTTTGTATACCCCTCAGAATATTTTGCATTAGGCGCTCAAAACAGGGTGGCCCATTGATTACTCCAAAAGGTAAGCGCATGTACTCAAAATGGCCGAACTGGGTGGAGAAGGCCGTTTTTTCAATATCTTCTGGTGCCATTTCAATTTGATGGTAACCAGAAGCTAAGTCAAGAGTGGTGTAATATTGGCTTCGTCCAAGTTTGTCTAAGATGTCAGAAATATTAGGAAGAGGATATTTGTCCGGGATAGTTTTGGCATTTAATTTACGATAATCTATTACCATACGAAATTTTTGTTTACCACTGCTGTCCTTTTTTTTTGGAATCACTAATACAGGGCTGGACCATGGGGAACAGGATGGTCGAATTATACCTTGTTTTAGTAAGTCGTCTACTTGTCGTTTAACTTCTTGTTGTTAAACATGGGGTAAGCGATACGGTCTTACATAAACTGGGTCTGGGTCAGATAATCTAATATGATGTTTTATTTGATGTGAAAATGTGAGAGGGACTCCTTCACAATAAAATATATCTTTATATTCCCTACATAAAGCTTCAATTGCTGTTTTTTCTTCAATATTTAAATGATCAAGTCTAAGTTTTTCTAAATTTTGATTTTGAAGATATTCTAATTATATCCCTGAGAAATCTACGTCCATGTGTTCGTCAAAGTGTTCAGTGAAATTTAATTCTGTTTCCGTAATTGGGTCAAGTTTCAATGGCGAGTTTAATATTACTTGTACATGTTTATCTGTACTATTCAAGACACTCACATATGAAAAACCCTGATCTACGTTAACTAATGACTCTGGTATTTCTACTCCAGGTCGCAATGTTAATTTCGATAAAACGCCAGTATTTGTGGAACAAGAAACTGGAATTTTGATAATTTTCTCTGTTCTTGCTTCTATTTCAATTTTAAAATTTTGATACGTTCTTTTATAAGTATTATGTTGTTCAGGCGGCAAATAAAGTGGAATTACTGCTTTATCTGTAATTAATTTTCTATTTTTAAAATCTATTCTGGCTCCTAACCTTTGTAATAAGTCAGAGCCAATCAGACCATGATATTGGTTACTAATATCAAAAATGTAAAATTTATATTTTGCTTTTCCTGTGTTAAACATTAATGGTAAGGGAATTTTTGCAATTTCGTTATGTGTACTTGTCTGATGGACGGATTTGATTTGAAAATATTCATTTTCTATAAAATTTTTGTAATAAGTATAAGCTAAAGATGGGCACAATAAAGATTTCGTACTACCACTATCCAACATGAATTTTAAATTTATACCAGGCACGATTACGTAGGGTAGTTTTGGGCAATTATCTAAATTAACCTGTATTATCTGTTCTGATCTAAATTCAGGCTCGAATGAAAATTTTCTCCATGTTCGGTATAATCATTAAAATTATCTCTAGGTTCATAATAATTTTCAGGGTAAGGTTCTGAAAAGTTTTCAGGTTCATAATATTTAGAATTTGTTTCATTATATTCATAATTTCCTTGACTAAAATTTGTGTCGTTGTAGTCATTGTTTTGTATAGGTCTGTCAGATTGTACTTCGTGATGATAAAGTTCCTCACTCGTATATCGTCTGTTTTGTGTATTAGGTATGGTATTTGTCGGTCTATGATTTCTGGTCGACGTTTCCATAGGGGTAGGCTTGTAAGTCGGAACAAAATTAGGGTTGGGGCGGAAAACATTTCTATTAGAATTTCTTGCGAAATTTTGTGAAGCAGGTTGATAATGAGGTCTCTGTTGTTGAATGTTTTGTTTTCTCTCAAAAGGATTTAGTTGTGGAAAATTATTTCTCGAAAATTGTGAATTAGATGGTCTTTGATTAAATGGTTGATTACTAGAAAATGATTTATGAAAATTACCTAGATTTTGAGAAGTAAAACTATTTTGGAATGGTTTATTTTGGAAATTGTTACTATTACTGTTTTTATTAGGTGTGTTAGTATGCATATATTTCATTTGTTTTTCGCCATATTGGAAATTTTCTTCCTCTACGACTAATGCCATAGCTTGCTCCAAATGTATAGGTTTTTGTAATCTAATTGCAAGTCCTAATTGTCCGTGCAGTCCATGTAAAAAGGTCTGCAAGGCCATTTTGTCATAAATTTCATTTTTTACTAAACGAATATTGTTATCATCAATAGTTAATCTTAATTTACTTTGTAGCAAACTTCTAGCATCTTGTATTCGCATACCAAATTGATATGGCGTTTCATTTTGATTCGGTTTAAGTAACATTAAGTCTCTAGCTAAACAATCTTCATCTCTCTGGTCTGAAAAATATTGTTGTAAGAGAAGTTTTATACGGGGCCAATTTGTGGCATCTTCTCTACTAGCGATTAAAGATTTTGCTCTTCCCTCTAGTTTATTAACTATTATTCTAAGTATCCAATTATTTCGGTCATTATTTAAATTTTGTGTATCAACAAAAGATGATAAGAAATTTTCACAAGCTCCAATAAATAATGCCAAAGTGGCTTGATCCCCGTCATAACTGGGAATTGCATTAATATGATAAGATTCAATTTTGGTTTGTGCAGTAACGTTTTGTTCAGTCATTTTAATATTTGTATTTTCCAACGTAAAATTATTTTCTAAATTTAACACTAATTTGGCTGGTTTAATAATATTTTGTCTAGAAATATTCTTAAAAATTTTATCTGAGTCAGACATACACAATTATAAAATTTATGGGATAAATATGTATAAAGGATAATGAAAATTACTCACAATAATTTTTCCATATGCTTAATTATGAAGTCGGCAATGTTGTCCTTCTTCGCTGACGATTTTTGGTCACTTCTATCTATACTTGACTTGGCCCTTCGAGGTTGGCGATGATGTCCTTCCTTTTGTGGCTGTGTTGTCTTATGCTAGTGGTGGCTTCTGCTGTTGAGGTTGGCGATGCTGTCCTTCCTCGTTGACGATGTTGGTCACTTTAAATTTTGTAGGTTGCAGGTTTTTAACGATAAAAATCGAAGTGTAGCTTTGCGATTTTTGTCAAAAATACACTTAAACCTATACTAACGACTGCGCCAGTTTGGATAGTGCCCTTTTGGCACTTCAAAACAAAAAAACTTTATTTCGAAATTACAACAAGTTTAATTATAATTTTAAAACAAAGGAGAAATACACGATGTTTAATGTTGAAACACTCGTAATAAATTCTAACATAATATTGTCTCTTACTTGTATATATAAAGTCAAATATGCTTAGCTAACATTATAAAATAAAACAACTTAAACTAAATAATTATGATGACTATGATTATTCAGCGGTTTCAGTACTTCCGCGTTGAACGACTGCTTCGATCCTATTACTCTACTGACACGAGATATCAGTATAGCATTATACAGGGTGCTGTAACTCGCGGATGGCCATTCCTCTAAACTGTATCCAATTAATTCAGGACTTCCTCAAGGTTAAGCTTTAGCCCCTACTTTGTTTCTTCTCCACATCAATGATCTCCTATCTAGCACATCCAACCCAGTTCACAGTTACGCGGACGACAGCACCCTCCACTCAAATATACAATATTCTAAGCCTGTCTCTTTAGCCCAATTAGATGAGGATGGCAGACTCATGGAGGGTTCTGTCTCGGTGGATCTCCAAAAAATATTAGACTGGGGCAGTAGAAATCTTGTACAATTCAAACCCACTAAATCACAGTCTTGCCTTCTTTCTCATAAGAGATACACCAGCCCTAGACCCATGACAATAAACAATCAAGTTATTCAAAGTAATGAGTCCTTTTCACTTGTTGGCATTTCTGTGGATCGAAATCACAAATGGTACCAACATGTCACATCAATTGCAGAAGCGGCTGCTAAGAAATTAGGTTTCCTCTTCCGGGCTTGCAAATACTTTTCACCAGCTAATCTCTATACCTTATATACTTCACAAATAAGACCAAACCTCGAATACTGCTCCCACATCTGGGGTGCTGCTGCCGCTTTTACACTCGATATCCTTGACTCCATTCAGAAGAGAGCTATACGTCTCATCGATCACCCTACCCTCACCCAAAGGTTGCCATCCCTTGCCCACCGACGTGTCGTTGCTGACGTCTCTCTCTTTTATAGATATCTGCACGGGCAGTGCTCAGAGCAGCTTTCTTTCATAGTTCCTCCACCTCCTGTCCTCAACAGATCTACCAGGGAACAGAGCGAATGCACCCTTTTACTGTCCAGGTCACCAGACATAGAACATCTTGTTATGCCGGCTCTTTTGTCCCGAGGATTTCCAAGTTGTGGAATTCCTTGCCGGCACATGTTTTTCCTTCTCCTCCGAACCTCCAAATTCAAGTCCAGAATTAACAAGTTGCCTCTTTCCTCCTTGTCGACACCCACGGTACGATAGTATTTAGGCTGTAAGCCATCGTGGTGTGTTGTTGAAATAAAAATAAAAATAAATTTAAAAGTAAATGTTGTACGACTTTTAACTAAATGTCTGGCTAACGAAGTAATTAAAATAAACTTGTTATGCATAAATCCAATAAATTTTAAAGACTATTATATCTATTAACTACAAACATAGCCACTAAATAAGTTTCCCTTAGCTGCATATGAAATAAAACCATATAAATCGCGTCATATTTATAACTAATAACTGCATCACTGGCTGAACCATACAATAGATGCAGAGCAACTTTCAAACTTAAAATTAATCATACACGGTATCTTGTAATTTTAAATGAAGTTATTTACGCCTTTATAACAGGCAATATTCCTGATATTTATTGCAATTTACTACAAGTTACTTGCATGCTAACATTTTATTGTACGTTTGGTACTGAACAATGCAAAAATGCATTGACAAGCCGCCGGCTTTTCTAACTTTTTGATTAATATTTGTAAAAACGGATGCACACGATAGTCTGCTCATAATATTTCATTTCGTACAGCGAGTTATTCTTTGACACTATGAAAAATATTCATGCCCTGCTTAGTCATGCGTTTATACTGTAAATAATTAATTCAGAAGTAAGTTTGCTTGCCACTGTATCGCACTGAGCAAAAAACTTTTTTAAAGATTTATGAGATCATATATTCGACGAGTAATTAATTTTTAGCGAACACCTTGTTTATTGCTGAGCTGGGCGCCAAGATATATCCTTGGATCATTCTGCCGTGACGAAAAAAATCAAGAATTGCTGTTGATTAGTTAATCGCGTCTTTAGATAATTGGGAGTTTAATTAAAATCGTAGTTTATTTGTTTTGCTTGATATAAATCAGCCTTATCAAAACAACGCATAATTTAATTCTCTTAACTCATTAAATTGCTCTTTTGAAGGCAACGTAAGAAGAATCAAATACAACACAAAATGGTTTACCGAAATAAAGCCCTAAAAGATCTAGTGTTTTTTGCTCATAACCAGTGGTGAACAGTTGTTTTCATCGCAAATCAATAAATCAATTTTAATATTTTGGTGAATTTTCTTTAAAAAAAATCACTAATGAGGAGATCCCTACTTTTGAATTTTGAAAAAATTTCTTCAAATGAGCGCTAATTAGACCCCCCAGAACACATATCCGGGGTCAGTTTCAATTTTTATATGTATATATATATATATATATATATATATATATATATATATATATATATATATATATATATATATATATATATATATGTATCACACCGATAACTCAAAAAATTATGGACCGATTTTTTTAAAATTTGGTGAGTACCTTCCTTTTACAAATGGCTTGGATAAGTTCGTTAGCCAGGAAAATCGGCCCAGGTTTTCCCGGAAAATTTTGAGTTTTATTTCAAAAAAAATTGTAAAAAATTTATATCTCCAAAATTAACAAAGTAAGGGCAACGAAATTTGGTACGCGGGTTTATATCATTATACGTAAGCTACGTACCAAAATTTAGCTCTGTAGATCGAAAGACAAAAAGTTATAGGCATTTAAATAAAAAATTATTGGGATTTTCCTCAAAATGTCAAAGTTGCGATTTAAAACGTCAAAAATTGGCAACATTTAGGCAAAGAACTTGATCTAGTACGGGCTATGGAAAGAAAATGTCTCAAGAAGAATGTTTTACAAACCCTAAAGTCTTAGTTTCAACCGTCATTGTCCTTCATTTTACTAAAATATTTCCAGAAAATTCATTTAAAATAGACCCTTTCTCTGATGCTTGGCAGTAGCCTTAGCTATAGAGTTTATCGTTTAATGGTATATAATTTTTGTCGAATTTTCGTAAAAAATCAATAAAGCTCAATATATCCGTTATTATACAAGATATGAAAAACATGGTATATATTAATTATAGGGTGTCTTGAGCTACATCTTAAAAATATATTTCTACAATCACAGGCTGGCCCATATGTCGTTGGTGATAAAAATTTTCTTTTTTCTTTAATCAAACACGCCTTATGTTATTGCATTTTTGCATTTTCCATCGAAATATAATGCATGTTTCTAAGAAAAGAAATTCTGGATGCAGCAAGTGCGTTATGGTAGCGAATTTTGATCAAATGCTTCATATTTGAATAGCCCAATTTGCTATTAACCTATAAGGTTGACCAAGAAACGAGTTTTTCCGGGAACACTTTAAATTTACTTTTGGAAATATTTGTACATTTTCACACAATAAAGTTATTTTTATGAAACATGGCATTGTTTTTACTATATAGGTTATACTGGTAACCAAAATTGATGCCTGCTTTCTTAAAAAGAAGACACATATTTGCAATAAAAAGATTTTAATGAAAATTCACTACCATAACGCATTTGCTGCGTCTAGAGTTTTTTAATATTCATCAATTCACAAACACCAAATTTACAGACACTAAAAAACTGTTCTCTAATTATAAAAAAGGTTCGGGACTCAGCAAGTGCGTTATGGTAGTGAATTTTCATTAAAATGTTTTTAATAGCAAATATGTTTTTTTTAAGAAAGCAGGCATCAAATTTGGTTACCTGTATAACCTATATAGTAGAAACAATGTGCCATGTTTCATCAAAATAACTTTATTGTTTGAAAATGTACAAAAATTTCCAAAAGTGAACTTAAAATGTTCCCGAAAAAACTGGTTTCTTGGTCAACCTTATACGTTAATGGCAAATTGAGCTATTCAAATTTGAAGCATTTAATGAGGATTCGCTACCATAACGCACTTGCTGCGTCCCGAATTTTTTTCTTACAAAGATGTATTATATTTCGATGGAAACTGCAAAAATGCAATAACATAAGGCGTGTTCGAATAAAAAAAAAGAAAATTTGAATCACCAACGACTTATCGGTCACCTGTAATTGTAGAAATATTTTTTAAGATGTAGCTCAAGACACCCTATAATTAATGTATCTTTTTTTTCGTATCTTGCATAATAACGGATATATTGGGCTTTAAAGATTTTTTACGAAAATTCGACAAAAATGATATACCATTAACCAATAAACTCTATAGCTAAGACTACTGCCAAAGTATCAGAGAAAGGGTCTATTTGAAATGACTTTTCTGGAAATATTTTAGTAAAATGAAGGACAATGACGATTGAAACTAAGACTTCAGGCTTTGTAAAACATTCATTCTTCTTGAGACATTTTCATATATTCACATATATAGATATATATATATATATATATATATATATATATATATATATATATATATATATATATATATATATATATATATATATATATATATATATATATATATATATAAATTTAGTTATTTACTAGGTTTACCTTTACCTATTTATATAAATTATAACCATTTTTTAGGATAATGTTGTAATGTAAAATATCATTTGTAATAATGGGCCGATTCATTGGTGTGCTCAAAGTTCCATTTTTTTATCGTGAATCATTACGAAAAATTATGTTAAAAATAGAAGTCTATTGTTAGACTCCATCGCCTACTGCTTTTTGAACACTTTTTTTGTCATTTGTTTTCTGGTATTGGATTTCATAGCCTACTATCCTCAAAACGGTTTTTCTCAAAATTGTCAGTGCAATTACATGATTTCTAAAGCATATTGTACGACATTGGAAAGCCCTTTTCACAGGCTATCACATGAGCAAAAAATTCAATATGGCTGCCATAATAAAAACAAACGTTGATGCCTGTAGCTCAAAAACAAATAACAATCCAAAGCTGGGAATATCACAAAAAGATTACTTTGTGAAAAAGTGTCCTGATAATGTGTCTTAGACATGTCAGATCAACGCCAACTTAGATATTGTGGAAGAAAAATACGACAAATTTTGGTTTTTCAACTCGAAAGCGAAAAGAGGCCGGGCAAAATACAAATCATATTTGGAACGATCATGAAACTCGATAAAGCATTGCTAATTTAACCATTTCCCTGTCTCCAATAATAACGGAGATAGCAATACATGCCCATCCAGTTTAGGACACCCACACAAATATATATATATATATATATATATATATATATATATATATATATATATATATATATATATATATATATATATATATATATATATATATATATATATATATATATATATATATATATTTGTGTGGGTGTGTGTGTGTGTGTAAATTAAAACTGATCCGAGATATGTGTTCTAGGGGGCCTAGTTCGCGCTCATTTGAAGATATTTTTTTTAATTCCAAAAGTCGCGATCTCGTTAGTGAATTTGTTTAAGCAAATTTACTAAGCGACGTAACGTCATCATGGACGAATTTTTTCTACAAAAATTCGCTAACATCCTGTATAAACTAAGCTCATAAATCAAACTAATCGCCGATGCTTTATTTACAATTATTGCTATATAAAATTTATTGTTGTTTAATGGAATGCAATAAATCGGAAGTAACAATACATTAAGCATAAATTACGTCACCTTCAATCTCGATAATCTGCGTGCCTTGGAAAATTCAGTGTCATCTGCATAGTGATTAAATCACTGTGATACCTATGTCAGTAAAATATAAAAGAGGCCAATTGCGTGCTAAGGTGTACCAACTTGAATATTTTAATAGTATCTATAGATGAGAGAAGGGGGAATTGTCTCTATGCCTTATCAGCCATTATTAATCTATGGGCATTAGCCTGTCGTTTGCATAATCTGACGATAAACTATTTATTAAGTCCATATTTTTAAAAGTTTAATCAATATTTACAACGTTCAGGCACAGGGATTTTATTAGACAATTCGTAGCCGAATGTGCTGAATATTTTATAGACTCTTAAATAACGCTGTAAATTATGGCGGTTCTGGTGCCTATCTCTATTTAGACTATTTCTAGACATAGAAATATTTTTTCGCGCCACAAAAAGCCACGATTTATTGTAGTAATTTGGGGATTTGAGAAATGAGCGATTAAGAAAAATTGTTATTCGGGTTTCACGCATGGGCTTAAGGGAATATAAAAATTCACCGGCACCAGAAAAATGACGTGTCAGACACGAATCTCCCATAAAATAACTATTGCTGACAAATAGGTTTGTTGCTTTAAATGGTTATGAGCGTCTGATATAGCAAATGCGTTTTGGTAGCGAATTTAGATTAAATAAATTAGGAGTTGATAATTCGTTTAAAAATCTAACTTTCAGCTATAGTCAGACAAAAACATTACATCATTTTAATTCACGAATAAACGCCATGTGTAGAGGGTATAATAACATAGTGGATAAAACTGATATCTCCCATAGAAACAGTCAACAATTTCAAAATAAACTAAAAATCTAGATTATATATAGACGATTATAATTAGGGAGGTAATTGATATTCTAAGCTTATATATGTCTGAATGTTGGTATATGTGTAAATATCTGTGTATCCATCTGTGTACCTACTTATGTATATATTACTGTAAATACCTAAGTACCTATGTACAGGCTGCATATATGTGTATGTATCTCTATATAGGCTGGCGCATTGAAAACGAAACAGACCGATTTGCGTCCAGAGAAATTTTTTTTTAAGAAACGCTGAAACACGTCAATTTTAATATTGAGTGGGACATGTTTCGCCATAAAAGTCAACTTTGTCACATCAACCCCTTAAGGGTGGTGCTAACTACCCTTATATTTTAAATAGGGAACATGAGTTGAGTGTTACATCATTTGAAATATCTTTCTTTTATGAATTCAGCACACAAATTTTTTTGGAAGTTTTATTAACTGGTTTGAAAAATATTCACAGTTGGAGTTGCAAGAACGTATTTCATTCATTGTGATAAGAAATGCACTGATTAGTCAATTTTTCGTTAAAAAAAACTAAAAAATAAAACCAAACCTTCAAAAATGTTTATTCAGTTAAGTAAGTGTTCAAATTGTTGACCACCAGCTTCCATACAAAAGTAAAAATTTTGTTCAAAACGAGCTCTGACATTCTGGAGCATTTGTGGAGTTATTAGACGGCATTCTTCAACAATGCGTCGTCGTAATTCTTCCAGAGACTCCGCTTCTGTTGCGTAAATTCTACTCTTTAAATGGCCCCATAGAAAGAAGTCTAAAGGAGTTAAATCCGGTGATCTAGGGGGGCCACTGAATAGCACCTCTACGCCCAATCCATTGCTCTGGAAACTCTCTGTTCGAACACTCCCTAACACGTTGTGAAAAATGCGGAGGAGCTCCATCTTGTTGAAACAGTAATTGATTTTCTTGATAGCAATCATCATTTTCAACAATGTCAATTAGAAGAGGGTAAACAATATCTTCTAGTAACTCCAAATACGTTTCGCCACTCAAATTGCCATCAAGAAAATTTGGTCCGATTAAACGGTATCCAAAAATGCCAGTCCAGACATTCAATTTCTGTGGAGTATGAGTGTGGACTTCGTGAAAATTTCTTGGATGATTATCTACCCAATAAAGACAATTATGACGATTGACTGTAGAGTTTATTATTATTTCCTAAAACTTCAATCTCAGTAGTCTCATTTCTAACCGGAAATTCACGTTCAGGATCCCGTTTTTGTTACCTACTGAACCACTTTGTCGAAACTTTGCAACTAACTCCAAAACGTATTTTCTGTCAACATGTCTGGTCGGATGTCGTCCATTAAATAAATTTGCGGTACGGTTGGCACAGTCATCGTTTTTGAAAAAAAAAAGAGTAATTATTTCAACTCTTTCTTCTACAGAATACACCATTGTGAAATTGATTTTCGGTAGTACTATCAAGTATCAAACCGACCGATAAACTGAATAATAAAACCGCATTTCTCTCATTCCGATAAGAAATGTTCTGATAGTCAATTTTATGTTTACAAACCAACAAAACATTGACTATCAGCACATTTCTTATCGAAATGAGTGAAATGCGTTTTTGCATCTTCAACTTTGAATAATTTTTAAACGAGTTAATAAAACTTCCAAAAAAAATAGTGTGCTGAATTCAGGAAAGAAAGAGCTTTCAAATGATGTAACACTCGACCCATGTTCCCTATTTAAAATATAAGGGTTGTAATCATCACCCTTAAGGGGTTGATGTGACAAAGTTGAGTTTTGTGTCAAAACATGTCCCCCTCAATATTAAAATTGACGTGTTTCAGCGTTTCTTTAAAAAAAAATATCTGGACGCAAATCGGTCTGTTTCGTTTTCAATGCGCCACCCTATATATGTGTATATATACTAGATATCAAACAATTGTTTATATGTATTTTGGGATGTAGGTTGTATGCGAGGGTGTTTGTATGGGAATGATAAAGATGTATGTATATTTACATAAGATAATCCAACACTATTGTTTATTGTTAATCGATATCAATCATCTGCTGGGCTGGAAATATTTGACTATACCTCGAACATTGAAAAAATAAGCTAATAGCATAAATACACAGTTACAACTCAAGAAACAACAACGAACCTGGAAAATATCGTAATTAAAAAAAGGACAAAAAAAAAGACAAAACACATCCACTTTGGTTTCAAGGGGGACACATAATTGCGTAAGTTTTGGTGTTCTGAAACCTACCCTTTAGGCAGGGGCGTCAAGTAACCTTAAATTTTAAATGGCACCATATGTTAAGTGACACCTCGTTTTAAAGCTTTCTCAATTGTGCTTACGACAACATACGACTTTTTAAAATCTTGGGTTGGATATGGCAATAAAATTATAAATTTAAGAATAGGACAAAATATCGATTCATGAAAGAATGTTATTTAATTAAATGTTCAAATTGTTTTCCCTCTACTTCCATACAATAATCAAATGTTTGCTCAACTTCCGAACGAAAATTTCGAAGCATTTTGGGCGTTATCTGACTACATTTTTCAACAATTCTCCGGCGAAGCTCCTCAAGTGAGTTTGGACGTGTTGCATAAATTTTAGACCTCAAGTTTCCCCATAGAAAAAGTCTAAGTGTATTATATCTGGCGATCTGAGAGGCCACTCAATTGAACCTCTGCGCACTATCCACTGAATAGAAAAGTTCTGATTAAGAAAATGACGCACAGCTGCAGCACAATGTGGTAGAGAACCATCCTGCTCAGACCACACATCCACTTCTGCCAAAGCGTTGTCATTTTCCAATACTTCCACAATCGTCGGGTAGATATGCGTTTTCAGTAGATCCAGAGGCATGTGTCCATCCAGATTTCCCGGTAGGAAGAGAGACCCTATGAGGTGGTCTCCCTGTATGCCCGCCCATAATTCAATTTCCCCGGGTGCTGCGTAGGAATTTCACAAAAAATTCTTGGATTTTCATGACTCCAGTAGCAGCGGTTATCGCGGGTGACTTTGCCATTTAGTTGGAACGTACAATACTCGAAAAAACAGATTGAGTACACAAAAGGTTGAATTCCTTCTGGCACGATCACTCATTTATTCTCAGAAGGGCACGCGGCGATCAGGATCGTCTTCGTTAGGATCCTGTGGCAAATTAATTTTGTATGCCTAATGCTTATTACTTTTTAAGAGTCAGCGGCAACTAGCTACAGAAATTCTCGAAGTAATTGCAAGTTTCCTGAGACTTAAATTTTGTTCCATTGCAATGTGACCCAGAATAGTTACCTGATTAGCCTCATACGTACGACATGCTCACATTGGTGCTTTCTGTTTGCAGCCGATTCAGTTTCCCAAAACGTATGCATTAAATCGAGGGCGTACCGATGCGAAGTGTTTTTCTCTGGATGACAATCATTAAAAATCTGTGCTGTCTGTCGTGCACAGTTGTGATTCTTGTAGAAGAAAGTAATGTTAAGAAAGTAATAAGAAAGTAATGTTAACTCCGCCATCGCCGGTCCCAAGCCCGGGTGAGAAAGGAGGAGGGGGTGGAGTAACAACCACGTTAAAAAACCAGGGTCCGTCTGGCCCGGACGATAGCACCCTGTAAGGGCCCCTGGCTAGGGACACAGCATCTAGCAAGTGGTAGTGGAATTTTCCTTTACATGATAGTAAAGGATTTTTTCACGCCCAAGGAGGTACCACCCCATGCATCAAGGGGTCGGTGAAGTCCCAACGGACGTTTCCGGTTCTGGTGTATGAGTCGGTTTCCCTTATAAGCAAGAATGATGATGGTTCTACCTAGTACAAAAGATTTCGGAGGTAAAATACCCCTCCATTCGGATCTCCGGGAGAGGTGTGTACAGAGGGCACCAGCATCAAGATTTAACATATCCTTCTCCAATATATGTGGCCTAAATTCTAATCTGAATTCCGTCCACCATTTCCTTCAGGCTAATAGGCCCCAACTCCTCTTTCTCACCGAAACCCAAATCAGTGCCAAAACACCCACTAATCACCTTAATTTCCCAGGGTATGAGCTCCTTACTTCCTTTAGATTGCATAGAGACGTGTACGCATACGTCCGTAGCAATCTACCCTGCACCAGACTCTCCAATTTAGAAGCTGTAAGAAAAGACATACTATGGATAAAACTTTCTCTCAGGGCTGCAACTAAATTCATCTGTTGCATTTACCGGTCACCTTCTAACAACAACTTTGTCCAGCTCTTTGACTACCTTTCTGAAAAAACCGATCATTTGATTTCTGAATATCCTTCCTCCGAGGTCACTATTCTTGGTGACTTCAATGTCCATAATAAGGAATGGCTAGGACCTTCAAAAACCGATCCACAAGAGAGAGCAGCGGAGGCTTTCGCAATCAGCAATTCTTTAGCCAATATGGTTCAGCAACCTACTTACTTTACTCGCATCCCAACACACAGATCAAATCCCTTTGATATCCTTCTTACTACAAAACCTGAATGCTACAAATTATCAGTCACCGTCCCCTTGGTCGTTCAGACCACGGCATGGTCACTGCTTCCTGCGCAATGCAACCCGAGGTCACACAGTCATCACACCCACGTATCGTTTGGCACTACAACTCCGAAAACTGGGACCAAATGCGGGATTAATTTTCCTCATTTCCATGGGCGTCTGTCTTCTTCTCTCATCCTGGCCCCTCTGATATTTCACAAAACGTCACCGAAATTATCCAAGCTGGCAGGGAATTATTTATTCCACGTACACAGAAAACCTCTTCAACCATCAAAAGCCCTGGTTCTCTAAATCCTGTGACAAGGCCAGACTTTTAAAGGCCAAAGCTCACAAAACGCTTCTACACAATCCCCGTCAAGAAAATCGTCAAGCATTTAACGGCGCAAGAAACCGCTATGTCCGAATTCTGTCTGAGGCAAAAAACTCGTTTAATAACCACATCAAAAACAAAGTCCTCTTAAGCTCCAACGGCAGCAAACCCTTCTGGACTCTTGCTCAATCTATCGGGAATAATTTCTGCAAGAGCACCTGCCCACCTCTTGTTTCAGGGGATGAAATTGTTTCTACCGTCCTAGGCAATGCTGAACTTTTTGCCTCGTTGTTCGCCGGCAATTCTTCTCTCAACCCACCTCCAAATGTTCAACCACCAACAGTCCCCAATGTCGCGCATAAAATGGCGGATATCATTTTCAAAACTAGAAATGTGAGAATAATGCTCTCCTCTCTTAATACCAGGAAAGCCTCTGGCCATGACGAGATCCCAGCGATTGTTCTAAAAAAATGCGCACCAGAACTTGCTCCTGTCCTGACTCGTCTGTTTCAGACATCTTACAATAGAGGCATATTCCCTAGTAATTGGAAAACTGCTCGAGTACAACCCGTCCCCAAGATAGGATCCAAAGCGCTTCCTAGCAACTATTTCTCTCCTTTCAGTCGTCTCTAAAGTGATGGAAAATTATATAAACACCGAATTACTAAAATTTCTTGAAAAGCACAGTCTAATCCACGCTAGGCAGTATGGATTCTGTCAGCGCAGGTCAACTGCCGACCTCCTTTCCTTTGTCACCCATTCTTGGAACAAGTCTATGGAACTACACGGTGAATCCCAGATTGTCGCTCTAGACATATCCAAAGCATTCAACCAGGTCTGGCACGCAGCGCTGCTTAATAAACTCCCGGGCTATGGCCTACCACCAAAACTCTGTACCTGGACAGCAAATTTCCTCTGCAACCGGAGCATTTCTGTTGTTGTGGATGGCCATTCCTCTAAGCTGTATCAAATTAATGCAGGAGTTCCTCAAGGTTCAGCTTTAGCGCCTACTTTATTTCTTCTCCACATCAATGACCTCCTTTCTAGCACATCCAACCCAGTTCACAGTTACGCGGACGACAGCACCCTCCACTCAAATATACAATATTCTAAGCCTGTCTCTTTAGCCCAACTAGGGCTAAAACTAGGGTTCTGTCTCCGTGGATCTTGAAAGAATATTAGATTGGGGAAGTAGAAATCTTGTACAATTCAACCCCACCAAAACTCAGTCTTGCTTTCTTTTTCATAAGAGATACACCAGCCCTAGACCCATCACAATGAACAACCAAGTTATTCCAGGTGATGAGTCCTTTTCACTTGTTGGCATTTCTGTGGATCGAAATCTCAATTGGCACCAACATGTCACTTCAATTGCAGAAGCGGCTGCTAAGAAATTAGGTTTCCTCTTCCGGGCTCGCAAATACTTTTCACCAGCTAATCTATATACCTTATATACTTCACAAATAAGGCCAATCCTCGAATACTGCTCCCACATCTGAGGTGCCACTGCCGCTTCTACAATCGCTATCCTGGACTCCATTCAGGAGAGGGCTATACGTCTTATCGGTGACCCTATCTTCACCCAAAGGCTGACATCCCTTGCCCACCGACGTGCCGTTGGTGACCTCTCTCTATTTTATATATATATATATATATATATATATATATATATATATATATATATATATATATATATATATATATATATATATATATCTGCACGGGCACTGCTCAGATGAGCTTTTTTCCATAGTTCCTCCACATGCGGCCCCCAACAGATCTACCAGGGAAACAAAGCGAATGCACCCTTTTACTGTTCAGGTCACCAGACATAGAACATCTTGTTATGCCCGCTCTTTTGTCCCGAGGACTTCCAAGTTGTGGAATTCTTTGCCGGCACATGTTTTTCCATCTCCTCCGAACCTCCAAACCTTCAAGTCCAGAATTAACAAGTTGCCTCATTCCTCCTTGTCGACACCCACGGTACAATAGTGTTTAGGCTGTAAGCCTTCGTGGTGTGTTGTTGAAATAAAAAATAAAAAAATATTTTTACTTTTTCAGAAATTGTATAAACCATTTTCATGAATTGTAATTCAATCGACTTTGTGATGATTTCACGGAATATTTACTTGTCCCGCGTAACGTAAAACAAGTAAAAACTGATAAGGTTTGTTGAGAGATAAACGAAAAGTCATAAAAGAAAATACTTTTACCGAGAAATTGTTAAAAAGAGTCATCAAATAACGCCCGAAATACTTCAAAATGTTCGTTCGGAAATTGAGCAATGGTTTTGTATGGAAGGGGAGGGAAAACAATTTCAACATTTAATTAAATAACATACCTTCATCCATTGATATTTTGTCTCATTCTTTAATTGATGATTTCATTGCCATATCCGAAACAAAATTTTAAAAGTCTTATGTTGTCGTGAGCAGAATTTAGAAAGCTTCAAAATGAATTATCACTCAATATAGGGGTCTATTTAAAATTTAAGGATACTTCACGCCCCTGTCTAAGGAGTAGGTTCCAAGACACCTAAAGTTACACCCTCATGTATCCCCCTTGAAACCAAAGTCGGTGTATCTCAGCTTTTCTTAATTCCGATTATTTCCTACTGGGAAATGTTAATTGGAACACCCTGTATTAGCTTTTTATATATGGCTATGTGTGGCTGGGTGTGTGTGTGTGTGCCTGTTTAGCTATGTAGGAATTTGTAAATATTTTGTATTATATTCAATTAGTTTAATAAGTTGTATTTAATTTTTGCAATTTAAATGTATTTTGTCTTATATTTAGTTAAGAGTATTTTTATCCTGTAATTGGGTTTATCCCGTTGAATAACAAAGATTACTGTTACTATTATTAGGGCTTGTCATTATTAACAAAATACTATACATATATTGTTAGCAAGAATAAATAAATGTCAACACGATCTCCAATCCATTTTTCTGAACACCAAAAAGACTTATGACAAATTGTTCGCGCACGATGGTGTTTGAAAATCAAATCAATATAAATTTACTAAAATAGCTACTAAAAAAGCTTGCTTTTGAAATACAGGCACAATGGAGGATCTTTGACAATCTGGCAAGGTTGCACTGCTTCCCTTCATGACGTCATTCCATTTCTATCGTAAAAATACTACATGACCAAAATGCAGTTCATCTACTAATCGACTAAATTACCTTATGTCACACCCTGCAGTAGCAACAATAATATTCCAAAAAAAAAGACTGGACGCAGCACGTGCGTTATGGTAGTGAATTTTCATAGAAATGATTTGGCACAAAATATTTTAATATAACTTTTTTCCTTGTAATATAGGAATCTAAATTTTGGTATATAGTTTACTTTTTATATAGTAAACCTACCTACCAAATTTGGTTATCATAGCTTTTTTATTTTTTGAGAAAAATGAAAACTCAAAATTTTTACGGA
This sequence comes from Tillus elongatus, assembly GCA_964006375.1. Taxonomy (NCBI): domain Eukaryota; kingdom Metazoa; phylum Arthropoda; class Insecta; order Coleoptera; family Cleridae; genus Tillus; species Tillus elongatus. The sequence continues at coordinate 78,714,447 of OZ023270.1, forward strand.
AAACCTCGTCCGATTTTTCTGACTAACGAACCTATCCAAGCCATTAACAAAAGGAAGGAAGGTACGTGCCAAATTTTATCAGAATCGGCCTATTATTTTTATATTATATATATATATATATATATATATATATATATATATATATATATATATATATATATATATATATACATATAAAAATTGAAAGTGACCCCGGATATGGGTTCTAGGGGTCCTAGTTCACGCTCATTTCCAATTTTTTTTTTCAAAATTCAAAAGTCGGGATCTCCCCATTAGTGAATTTTTTCTACGAAAATTCACTAAAAAATGACAAAATTGTCAGGCTGTCATATTTTAAATAACAGTGTGTAGGCTTTGAAATGTGATTAACCGTCAGAGGGAAACATAAAAGTAATTTCGTTCTTGATTTGATCGCATGAGACGTCTTCTAAAACGTCACCGCCATCATGCAATATGTATATTAATGAATGCTCTGTTCTGGATTTTAAATATTTACTTACGCAAAGTAATCACCGGTTTTCTACCAACCAATTTATCCTCAAATAGTAGCCATGACTGTAAGCTATGAAACAGCTAAGAATTGAGAAGTTATTTCAACAGTTTATGATCCTTATTCAAGATGGTCCAAAACTTAAAGGACATAGAGCAGCATACATGTCTTTTATATGCAGGGTAGCGTACATAGTATTGCACCTAATAAGATTAGGCAAGAGCGGTTTGACATTCAGATTGGACATTTGATGGGGTTAAATTATATACATAAAAAATCTGGACGCAGAAAGTGCGTCTACCATAACGCACTTTCTGCGTCCAGATTTTCATTTGTATTTTCATTAAAATGCTTTTAATAGCAAATATGTGCGTTTTTTAAAGAAAGCAGGCATCAAATTTGGTTACCAGTAAAACCTATATAGTAGTAACAATGTGACATGTTTCACCAAATAACTTTATTGCTTGAAAATGTACCAAAATTTCCGAAAGTAAACTTAAAGCGTTCCCGAAAAAAACTGGTTTCTTGGTCAACCTTATAGGTTAATAAATTGAGCTATTCAAATTTGAAGCATTTAATGAAAATTCGCTACTATACCACACTAGCTGCGTCCCCAATTTCTTTTCTTACACACATGCATTATATTTCGATCGAAAATGCAAAAATGCAATAACATAAGGCGTATTCGATTAAAAAAAAAGAAATGTGTATCACCAACGACCTATGGTCCATCCTGTGATTGTAGAAATATTTTTTAAGGCGTAGCTCAAGACAACCTATCATTAATGTGTACATTTTTTTCGTATCTTGTATAATAACGGATATATTGAGCTTTATGGATTTTTTAGGAAAATTCGACAAAACTTATATACCATTAAACCATAAACTCTATAACTACGACTAATGCCAAAGCATCAGAGCAAGGGTCTATTTGAAATGAATTTTCTGGAACTTTTTTTAGTAACATGAAGGACAATGATGGTTGAAGCTAAGACTTCAGGCCTTGTAAAACATTCTTCTTGAGACACTTTCTTTCCAGAGCTCGTATTTGTTTCAGGTTCTTTGCCTAAATGTTTCCAATTTTGACGTTTGAAATCGCAACTTTTACGTTTTGAGGAAAACCCCAATTTATTTTTCTTTAAATGCCTATAACTTTTTTGTCTTTTAACCTATAGAGCTACATTTTTATACCTAATTTACCTATGATGACATAAACCCACCAAATTTGGTTGCCCTTTTTTTGTTATTTCCGGAGATCTAATTTTTTTCGAAAGAAACCGCAAAATTTTCCGGGAAAATCTGGGCCGATTTTCCTGGCTAACGAACTTATCCAAGCCACTTGCAAAAGGCCGTTATTCATCAAATTTAATCAAAATCGGCCTTTTATTTTTTGAGTTATCGGTGTGATCAGGTGAATCAGCTAGTTGTATAATTAATAATTCGGAATTTATCGTCAATATTGTGGAATTTTAAGCTATGATTTTTGCAAGTGACTTGTTTGTGGTATTTTAAATCAAATTGGGTGTTGAAAGACAATAATGCTGTAGTTAGTAAATTAAGAAGGTTAATTAAAAAGTTAGGGACGCAGCAAGTTTGTAATGGTAGTACATTTTCATTAAATGTTTCAAATTTGAATAACTCAATTTTCTGAATTTAGGTATGTAGTAAGGTCTTTCCAAGGCAACATATCCACCAGATTTCATTAAAATAGCTTTGTAACTTTCGGAGAAACGAATTTTTTTCGAAAGAAAACTCACAATTTTCCCGGAAAACCTTGTCCGATTTTCCTGGCTAACGAAGTCCTTCAAGTTTATAATAAAGGAAAGGTACCCGCCTAGTTTCATCCAAATCGGTTAATGACTTTTTGAGGTTATCGGTTGGATATATATATATATATATATATAATATATATATATATATATATATATATATATATATATATATATATATATATATATATAAACATAAAAAACATAAAAAAATAATTGCAAAGTCCAGACTTCCAGTGCAAAACTTTGCATGGCAGCTAACGATAGTCGTTAACTTAGATATCTAGATAGCGATAAAGTTTAGTTTGCTGTATAAGTCGAAAAGAAAAGCGGGGTTTGGAAGACTGTTGAAATAATGATCATGTATTAGAACACGTCAATAGTCTTTATCACTCATTGAGAATGCTGTCAAGCAGCGAAACTATAGTCACAGAAACGTTGAAGAACATCATAGAACATCCAGAAATGGTAAGGGCCACTTGCTCCAGTAGCTTACGCGCTGGCTACGTCCCTCGCCTACAAAAACGAAACCCAACAGTGAAGCCATGGAAGTAGTCTCCAAGTATGTATGTGGTATGGACAAGTTTCACCAAGTAAGGGCAACAACAATCAATGAATTGAAGAGGTCTTTCTGTATTGACTCAAGTTGAAAGAAGAAAACTTTTTCAGAATTTTGACATGATAGAATGTTGCATGCTGACATGTTAATGAAGATCAGACCGTCAAATGTGGCTCTGATGTTTTATAAAAGTGACCATAACTTTTTAGCGACTCGTATAGACCACAACAACTAACCACTGTATGAATCTGCAAAACAAGGGAAATTTAGAAATGAAACGATATACCGGGTGTATGATTTTTACAAGGTGAAGTTTGGTTGTATCTTACTTATGCAACACCCTATATATTCAAAAAAAATAGTTTATTTCTAACGTTAGTACCTGCAACTTTTGTACATTTTGTTTTTTATTCAATAATAAAGGAGATACTGAACTTGAACCACCTTGTATATAAACATGGTAAAATTTTAACTTACTATCGATTCTAGCTCATTACATTAAAGATTAGAACCTCGGTAGTTCAGGGGTAAGAACGTGTGCCTCTGAACCGAAGGGTACTGGGTTCGATCCCAGGGTACTTCTTTCACTTTTTAAGTACAAACTGTAACATTAACATCAACCGAGATTCTGGCATTGTATTTGAGCAAGTAGAATGTCTGCACATTCCGCCCTTTGGGGGGGGGGGGATCGCGAAGCCATCGGTCCCGTGTCCACGCGATGTTGGGCACGTTAAAGATCCCTACCCTCCTTACAGGAAGACAGGGGTTCGGCAAAATTTCCAGGATAGTGAGGTCAAACTGCCACTGGCGTCGGTGATTGACCATAGTGGCGGAAATAGGCCGACGTTAAAGAAACGAAAGAGACACACACACACACACACATTAAAGATTTTAGAAATGTTAGAGTCACGATTTCCTCTTTAGCTATTTTTTTAAAATGAAAATTCGGTAAAATAACTCTCGCCCATTATATGCTATATTTGGATATACATATAGTACTGACTGACTGAAACCTCTGTCTGTCGTATATCAGGGATGTCATGAAAATATATTTGAATCACTGCTGAGATAACGTAGACCACGAGGTGACATCGCCAGTTATAACAGCGTTCGATTGTCAAATGTTGATTTATAATTTACTCCCCATTTCCCTCCTGCAAGCCTGTATCTACATCCACCATCTCTGCTAAACACTAAAGCCTGATACACGTCGATGATTTAAAGGGTTAATGTTCGTTGTTATTAACAGAAATGCTAGGTAGACTTACCTTTCGAACACTTTATATAACCGATATTTACTTTTGAAGATAGGGCTTGAGGCAACGGGAAACCACCGTATTGCATACCTATAGCCAATCCAGCAGTGATGGTAGATAAAACCCAACAAAATGTTGTTGCTAGTCATGAGTTTCGGAACTCAAGACTCAGTAGGGAAAGAAATGCGGGACATGGCTTCTAAGACCGCTTTGATTTGAAACCCATCAGCTATAAGGCCATATAAATAAATTATTAGAAAACGTGTAAAAAAGGCTGGAACCAAGGACTCGTCTAATATAGGAACAGCGAAAGGGTCTACAAGCTTGTTATGGGCAGAAAAACTGGAAGAAGCAAAGAACATAGTAGAAAAAATGCATATAGATATAGTATGGGAGTAGAGTGTAAGTGGAAGAAAACTAGAGACTTCAGATATATATATATATATATATATATATATATATATATATATATATATATATATATATATATATATATATATATATATATATATATATATATATATACGTTATCCTGTCTGTGGCCAATAGACAGGATGTGAAGAGGAGTCCCGAGAAATGTGTGTACATCTGCTCGGATAGCCAGGCAGTCCTCCAGAAAGTCTGCGCGGCCAGAATCAGGACTACCCTGGTTCAGGAGTGCGCTGACGCCCTCAAAGGACTAGCCAAGACAAAGGAGGTACAACTAGTGTGGGTTCCCGGACACTGTGGCGTAGCGGGGAATGAGGTGGCGAATAATCTTGCAAGGCTCGGTTCCCGGCGGCCGTTCTGTGGCCCGGAGCCGGCGATAGGTATAAGTAGGAACACGGTCTCTGTCGCCTTAGACAGGTGGACCGAGGAAGCAATGAAGAGGCACTGGGGGTCGATTGGTGGCTGCAGGTAGGCGAGGGACTTCGTGGAGGGGCCGGACAGAGAAAAAGCTGTCTGGCTACTCGGAAGGAGTCGACCTACGCTTCGCCGCATCCTTGGGGTGCTAACAGGCCAGTGCGCCCTTAGAAGACACCTCACATTGATAGGCGTAGAGAGGGATCCCATTTGCCAGGAATGCGGCGAGGATGAGGAAACGTCCTATCACTACACTACCCGTGCGAATGCGAGGCTTTTGGGAGTCTTCGAGCAGAATTGTTCGGATCGAGGAGTCTGTAGAGGAATCAGGTAAGTATCGTCACGGCCTTTATCTTGAGGTCGAGGCGGTTTGGCGACGGAACCGAGGAGGAGTAGAGCATGGTTGCTGGGGTTGACAAAAAGGGCCCATGGTGACCTACTTGCTTGGCGTTGGCCTCCCCACCACTGCTACTACTACCACTTCTTGATTTCTCTACTCCACAAATGAATGAGGATTTTTTGTGCCTTAGTATAACAGTTGTAGCAGTTTAAAATACTGGCAATACTTACATACGCTTCGTCTGCCCCAAAACAGTTCAACGGGAAATCGCGCACGTGGTTACAATTTTATAGGAACCATTGGCAAAAATCCACCAGGCTTTCAAAATCTCCTGGTCTAAGGTGATAAACCTTTCTAATCCTGTATGGCTTAAATTTGTGTCTTGATAGCAGTAACTTTCGCGCTGAGGTTCTTTGATTATTTTCAACAGTTCCTAGAACTACTATTACTTCTAACTCCCTACCCCTACTCTAGGTCTTTCTTTCCAAATCTTGCAAAAATATCTTTGCAGGGTTGTCTCCTCTCTGGATACTTTATATATATATATATATATATATATATATATATATATATATATATATATATATATATATATATATACAGGGTGGCGCATTGAAAACGAAACAGACCGATTTGCGTCCAGAGCAATTTTAAAATACAAAAAACGCTGAAACATGTCAATTTTAATATTGAGGGGCACTTGTTTTGACATAAAACTCAACTTTGTCACATCAACCCCTTAAGGGTGGTGATAACAACCCTTATATTTTAAATAGGGAACATGGGTCGAGTGTTACATCATTTGAAAGATCTTTCTTTTCTAAATTCAGCACACTATTTTTTTTGGAAGTTTTATCAACTCGTTTAAAATTTATTCACCGTTAGAGTTGCAGGAACGTATTTCATTCATTATGATAAGAAATGCACTAATTAGTCAATTTTTCGTTAAAAAAACTAAAAAACAAAACCAAACGTTCACAAATGTTTATTTAGTTAAGCATGTGTTCAAATTGTTGACCACCAGCTTCCATACAAAAGTGCATATTTTGTTTAAAACGAGCTCTGATATTCTGGAGCATTTGTGGAGTTACACGGCATTCTTCAACAATGTGTCGTCGTAATTCTTCCAGAGACTCCGGTTCTGTTGCGTAAATTCTAGTCTTTAAATGGCCACATAGAAAGAAGTTTAAAGGAGTTAAATCCGGTGATCTAGGGGGCCACTCAATAGCACCTCTACGCCCAATCCATTGTCCTGGAACCTGTCTGTTCCAAAACACCCTAACACTTTGTGGAAAATGCGAAGGAGCTCCATCTTCTTGAAACACTAATTGATTTTGTTGATAGCGATCATCATTTTTAACAATGTCAATTAGTAGAGGGTGAACGATATCTTCTACTAACTCCAAATCGTTTCGCCACTCAAATTGTCATCAAGAAAAATTGGTCCAAATGAACGGTCTCCAAAAATGCCAGTCCAGACATTAAATTTCTGTGGCGTTTGAGTGTGGACTTCGTGAAAATTTCTTGGATTATTATCTGCCCCATAACGACAATTATGACGATTGACTGTAGAGTTTAATAAAAACGTACACTCGTCTGAAAAACAGATATTGAACAGAGAGTTCCCGTTATCAGCTATTCTTGCAGTCATAACTTCACAAAACTCCAGCCGCCAATCAAAATCATCTTCATTCAGTTGTTGTACAAGATGAATTTTATACGGGTGTAATTTATGATGCTTCAATATTCGCTGAATAGTTCTTCTTTTGATGTTTGAAACAGTGGCCAATTTTCTCGTGCTCAAAATTGGGTCTGCAGCAATTTATCCTAAAACTTCAATCTCAGTAGTCTCATTTCTAACCGGAAATTCACGTTCAGGATCCCGTTTTTTGTTGGCTAGTGAACCACTTTGTCGAAACTTTGCAACTAACTCCAAAATGTATTTTCTGTTAACATGTCTGTTCGGATGTCGTTCATTAAACAAATTTGCGGTACGGTTGGCACAGTCATCGTTTTTGAAAAAAATAGTAATTATTTTAACTGTCTTCTACAGAATCCACCATTGTGAAATTAATTTTCGGTAGTACTATCAAGTTCTAAACCGACCGATAAACTGAAATAGTCAACCGCATTTCTCTTATTCCGATAAGAAATGTTCTGATAGTCAATTTTTTTGTTTGCAAACCAACAAAACATTGACTATCAGCACATTTCTTATCGGAATGAGTAAAATGCGTTTTTGCATCTTCAACTGTGAATAATTTTTAAACGAGTTGATTAAACTTCCAAAAAAATTAGTGTGCTGAATTCAGCAAAGAAAGAGCTTTCAAATAATGTAACACACGACCCATGTTCCTTATTTAAAATATAAGGGTTGTTATCACCACCCTTAAGGGGTTTATGTGACAAAGTTGAGTTTTATGTCAAAACATGTCCCCCTCAATATTAAGATTGACCTGTTTCAGGGTTTCCTAGGAAAAAAATATATCTGGACGCAAATCGGTCTGTTTCGTTTTCAATGCGCCACCCTATATATATATATATATATATATATATATATATATATATATATATATATATATATATATATATATATATATATATATATATATATATATATATATATATAGTTTTCTTCCACTTCCACTCTACTCCCATACTATATCTATATGCATTTTTTCTACCGTGTAGTTCCATAGACTTGTTTCAAGAATGGGTGACAAAGGAAAGGAGGTCGGCAGTTGATCTCCGCTGACGGAATCCATACTGCCTGTCGTGGACAAGACTGCGTTTTTCAAGAAATTTTAGTAATTCGGTGTTTATATACTTTTCCATCACTTTAGAGACGACTGAAATGAGAGAAGTAGGCCTGTAGTTGCTAGGAAGCGCTTTGGATCCTTTCTTGGGGACGGGTTGTACTCGAGTTTTATGTCAAAACATGTCCCCCTCAATATTAAGATTGACCTGTTTCAGGGTTTCCTAGGAAAAAAATATATCTGGACGCAAATCGGTCTGTTTCGTTTTCAATGCGCCACCCTATATATATATATATATATATATATATATATATATATATATATATATATATATATATATATATATATATATATATATATATATAGGGTGGCGCATTGAAAACGAAACAGACCGATTTGCGTCCAGATATATTTTTTTCCTAGGAAACCCTGAAACAGGTCAATCTTAATATTGAGGGGGACATGTTTTGACATAAAACTCGAGTACAACCCGTCCCCAAGAAAGGATCCAAAGCGCTTCCTAGCAACTACAGGCCTACTTCTCTCATTTCAGTCGTCTCTAAAGTGATGGAAAAGTATATAAACACCGAATTACTAAAATTTCTTGAAAAACGCAGTCTTGTCCACGACAGGCAGTATGGATTCCGTCAGCGGAGATCAACTGCCGACCTCCTTTCCTTTGTCACCCATTCTTGAAACAAGTCTATGGAACTACACGGTAGAAAAAATGCATATAGATATAGTATGGGAGTAGAGTGGAAGTGGAAGAAAACTATATATATATATATATATATATATATATATATATATATATATATATATATATATATATATATATATATATATATATATATATATATATATATATAGGGTGGCGCATTGAAAACGAAACAGACCGATTTGCGTCCAGATATATTTTTTTCCTAGGAAACCCTGAAACAGGTCAATCTTAATATTGAGGGGGACATGTTTTGACATAAAACTCAACTTTGTCACATAAACCCCTTAAGGGTGGTGATAACAACCCTTATATTTTAAATAAGGAACATGGGTCGTGTGTTACATTATTTGAAAGCTCTTTCTTTGCTGAATTCAGCACACTAATTTTTTTGGAAGTTTAATCAACTCGTTTAAAAATTATTCACAGTTGAAGATGCAAAAACGCATTTTACTCATTCCGATAAGAAATGTGCTGATAGTCAATGTTTTGTTGGTTTTCAAACAAAAAAATTGACTATCAGAACATTTCTTATCGGAATAAGAGAAATGCGGTTTACTATTTCAGTTTATCGGTCGGTTTAGAACTTGATAGTACTACCGAAAATTAATTTCACAATGGTGGATTCTGTAAAAGACAGTTAAAATAATTACTATTTTTTTCAAAAACGATGACTGTGCCAACCGTACCGCAAATTTGTTTAATGAACGACATCCGAACAGACATGTTAACAGAAAATACATTTTGGAGTTAGTTGCAAAGTTTCGACAAAGTGGTTCACTAGCCAACAAAAAACGGGATCCTGAACGTGAATTTCCGGTTAGAAATGAGACTACTGAGATTGATGTTTTAGGACAAATTGCTGCAGACCCAACTTTGAGCACGAGAAAATTGGCCACTGTTTCAAACATCAAAAGAAGAACTATTCAGCGAATATTGAAGCATCGTAAATTACACCCGTATAAAATTCATCTTGTACAACAACTGAATGAAGATGATTTTAATCGGCGGCTGATGTTTTGTGATGTTATGACTGCACGAATAGCTGATAACGGGAACTTTCTGTTCAATATCTGTTTCTGTTTTTCAGACGAGTGTACGTTTTTATTAAACTCTACAGTCAATCGTCATAATTGTCGTTATTGGCAGATAATAATCCAAGAAATTTTTACGAAGTCCACACTCAAACTCCACAGAAATTGAATGCCTGGAGAGACATTTTTGGAGACCGTTTTTTAGTTGTGAAACGTATTTGGAGTTACTAGAAAATATCGTTTGCCCTCTACCAATTGACATTGTTGAAAATGATGATCGCTATCAAGAAAATCAATTAGTGTTTCAACAAGATGGAGCTCCTTCGCATTTTTCACAATTTGTTAGGGAGTTTTGGAACAGAGAGTTTCCAGGACAATGGAGTGAGCGTAGAGGTGCTATTGAGTGGCCCCCTAGATCACCGGATTTAACTCGTTTAGACTTATTTCTATGAGGCCATTTAAAGACTAGTATTTGCGCAACAGAACCGGAGTCTCTAGAAGAATTACGATGACGCATTGTTGAATAATGCCGTCTGATAACTCCACAAATGCTCCATAATGTCAGAGCTCGTTTTGAACAAAATTTGTACTTTTGTATGGAAGCTGGTGGTCAATAATTTGAACACTTACTCAACTGAATAAACATTTTTGAACGTTTGGTTTTGTTTTTTTAGTTTTTTAAACGAAAAATTGACTAATTAGTGCATTTCTTATCACAATGAATGAAATACGTTCTTGCAACTCCAACTGTGAATAATTTTTAAACGAGTTGATAAAACTTCCAAAAAAATTTGTGTGCTGAATTCAGAAAAGAAAGAGCTTTTAAATGGTATAACACTCGACCCATGTTCCCTATTTAAAATATAAGGGTTGTTATCACCACCCTTAAGAGGTTGATGTGACAAAGTTGAGTTTTATGTCAAAACATGTGCCCCTCAATATTAAAATTGATTTGTATCAGCGTCTCTTAAAAAAAATTGCTCTGGACGCAAATCGGTATGTTTCGTTTTCAATGCGCCACCCTGTATATATATATATATATATATATATATATATAAGGTATCCAGAGGGGAGACAACCCTTCAAAGATATTTTTGCAAGATTGAGAAAAAAAGACCTAGAAGGTACGCATTGAGTAGGGGTAGGGAGTTAGAAGTAATAGTAGTTCTAGGAACTGTTGAAAATAATCAAAGAACCTCAGCGCGAAAGTTACTGCTATCAAGACAGACAAATTTAAGCCATGCAGGATTAGAAAGGTTTATCACCTTAGACCAGGAGATTTTGAAAGCCTGGTGGATTTTTGCCAATGGTTCCTATAAAATTGTAACCACGTGCGCGATTTCCCGTTGAACTGTTTTGGGGCAGACGAAGCGTATGTAAGTATTACCAGTATTTGAAACCGCTACAGCTGTTATACTAAGGCACAAAACATCCTCATTCAATTGTGGAGTAGAGAAATCAAGGAGTGGTAGTAGTAGCAGTGGTGGGGAGGCCAACGCCAAGCAAGTAGGTCACCATGGGCCCTTTTTGCCAACCCTAGCAACCCAGCAACCATGCTCTACTCCTGCTCGGTTCCGTCTCTAAACCGCCTCGACCTCAAGATGAAGGCCGTGACGGTCTTCAATTGGATGGTACTTACCTCATTCCTCTGCAGAGTCCTCGATCCGAACAATTCTGCTTGAAGACTCCCAAAAGCCTCTCATTCGCACGGGTAGTGGTAGGACGTTTCCTCATCCTCGCCGCATTCCTGGCAACTGGGATCCCTCTCTACGCCTATCAATGTAAGGTGTCTTCTAAGGGCGCAGTGTCCTGTTAGCACCCCAAGGATGCGGCGAAGCGTAGGTCGACTCCTTCCGAGTATCCAGACAGCTTTATCTCTGTCCGGACCCTCCACGAAGTCCCTCGCCTACCTGCAGCCACCAACCGACCCCCAGTGCCTCTTCATTGCTTCCTCGGTCCACGTGTATATGGCGACAGAGACTGTTTTCCTACTTATGCCTATCGCAGGCTCCGGGCCACAGAACTGCCGCCGGGAACCGAGCCTTGCAAGATTATTCGCCACCTCATTCCCCGCTACGCCACAGTGTCCCGGAACCCACACTAGTTGCACCTCCTTTGTCCTGGCTAGTCCTTTGAGGACGTCAGCGCACTCCTGAACCAGGGTAGACCTTATTTTTGCCGCGCTGACTGTCCGGAGGACTGCCTGGCTATCCGAGCAGATGTACACACATTCCCCGGGACTCCCCTTCACATCCTGTCTATTGGCCACAGACAGGATATTGTACACCTCTGTTTCGAAAGCCGTGGTATATGCGCCAAGAGCATAGCTCTTGCGCACTCCCAGGCCCTCGATGTATATTCCTGCCCCGGAGGATTGTTGGTCCTCCAGCCGCGATCCGTCGGTGAAACAGGCCAGGCTTGCGGGCTGGAATTGAGAAATCAAGGAAGATTTAGGTTTATTGTGTGGACAGGTAGTTTCAGTGGTCGGATTATCGGTCGTGTTATTTGCAATGCCACGCTCACCACGCAAACGCATTGGCAAATTTTGAGACAACAAATTTAAAAAAATTGTTGACGAAGTGCCGCTAATTGACTTTTTTCAGCAAGATGGGACAACGCCTCACAACGCAGCAATTATTACAATTGTTTTTGGCGCCCAGTTTTGACAATAATTGGATAGCTGACTAACCGTTGGCCGGCGACGTCACCGAACTTAACGCCGATAGACTTTTATCTTTAAGAAAGGTTGAAAGACCTACTTTTTAAATTTCCAAAAACCTCAAGACATGCCTTATTACTCGCGGTGTTTCAATCTTTTGACCGTCTCACCCTCATTTAATGATAAACTCAGCAAGACGTGTTTACACAAGGTTCCGTTGGTGCATAAGCAACAACAGTCGAAATTTAAATGGAAGTTGAAAACCTCTTGACTTGGGTAATTACCCCCATTGCTTCCTTCCTAAAATTCTAGTTTCCTGTTTATTGTTGATGTTTAGTTTTATTAGTTATTTTTCCCTCAGGACTCGTCCGAGTCTTTGCCGCCCTGATAGCACCGCAGCCTTTGGCTTATTGTGCATGCCATTTGTCTTTTCTACTCCACCCATTCCAAAATCACTGTGCCTTCAACTAGTCTGTACAGCAATTGATAGGGTGAAGTTGTTACGTACTTCCTAGACTCTTGGCCTATGGTTACGTTGCCAGTTCTTTTGATGTGGTATGTAGTCAATGAGAGGGTTGTTAAATAAATAAGATAAGGTCAAAATCAGGGCTCAAACATATAATCATTCGAATTAAATAAATTAAATAAAACTTAATAGCTCTATGATTTCTAATCTATCCTACTCTAAAATCTACCATTTCCCGAACTGTCACTATAAGATAACGTAAAAGTTCAAACTAAAATATAATATAATCATGCGAATTAGATTACCTCCTACCATATGACGTTCCTCCTAACAAAATCTAATATGTGATTCTTCCTCTATGATTTCTAATCTATACTACTCTACAATCTATACTACTCTACAATTCCCGAACTGTCACTTTCTAGCATCGAACTAATGAACTAACTAACCTCTTAGCATATGACATATCTCCTAACAACAAAATTTAATGAAATTAATAACTTCTACTCTTCTTAACCCGCACTATTCGGTGATAAAAGGAAATATTAAATTGTTTCCCAAAATTGCAATTGCAGTCTTGTTTACATCAGACTCATATAAAATTAGTACATCCGCAATTAATGGATAATTATGCGAATTCCAGGTAAGCTAATGCTAACACTAATACTGTAAAAATGTGAACTCTGGTTTGAACAATTACTTATTGCCGATCCTTAAAACTATTTACATAAAATTACGACTTAGCTGTTTATTCCAGGTACGGCTTCAAGACCTCACTAATTACACTTGTTCCCATAACTAATAACTGTCCATGAATATAATTTGGTTTTCCAACTCAATCAGCTACTGATGAACGAATGTGATAATCCCATACTAGCCATACTTGGTTTTATGCATGCAGCATAACAACCAGAACCGTTCAAAAGACAGAATCCAAGCATACGAAATCCAGAAAATACTGAAATACAGGAACCCCGATACAAAAATTTACCAGGAATCCAAAAAACAGGCCGGAAGAGAAAACCCTAAAATGTTCAAAATATGAAGGCAACCATGGTTATTTAATTTCAATCTCCAATCACTTACCCAGGTACGGGGGTTTCCTCAGTTATACAAATAGCTTCAACTAAATTCTTAAAATCATAATTGTGAAAATTGTCTAACATTTATATTTTCCATTTAAGTATCTTAAATATTCACTACAAGAACTTACGAGAGAATAATACTAAGAGTGCATAAATCAACTGAAATTTCACGCCATCCTTATCTCTTGATCGCCTGGTTGATATGAAAATTGATTAAAATAAAATCAACTGGAAGATAATTAAATACAATTTTAAAGGAAATTCAAGTTCCCTTACTCGACTATAGGGGGAGACGCCTTCCGGTGGCTGGCTTTCTTATCAGAAGAAAAATAGTAAACAACAGGATAGTAAGCAAATGAAGATTTTAACCAAACTATGCATCCACCTAAAGTGAAATAATAGTGTAATAATAGTATTTAGTGTTTTTAAGTGTCCAGTGCATACAGAGAGTTTGTTAAATAGGGTTTTGGTATCCTTTTTATATAGAATTTATGCAAAATAGTCATATACACGGCCAGACCGTAACAAAGTTTTATAATGCCCTGTCTCCGGTCTAGACTGACCGTAGATCAGTTGTGTTTTGCGGTCCAGAGCTTTACACTAACACAAAATGTGCTAGGCTGATTCATCCCCCTCGCCGCAGAGTCTGCATGCCAGGTCACCCTCGAACCGCCCCATTTTATGCAGGTGTTTTTTGACGGTCATGTGTCCCTTAAAGTGACTGTTATGTTTCTGAGCTGTCCTCTGCTAAAATTTAGCAGCTCCACAGCTCTCTTTGAACTGGGTTCCTCAATAACTGACTTCCCATGTCTTAGCCCTTGAACAGTCTGCCCAGTACACCTTGTGTTCGTTTCTGAACCATGACTTAATGGCTTCCCTGGCAGTGCTCTTTGTCACGCCCAGGACCGGTTCTGGTCCCATAAATGGTTCTGCTGACCCTCTCTTCGCGAGACTGTCAGCTTCTTCATTGCCTTTGAGGGTGACCTCATTCTGCCCAGCCAGACCGCTCGTCTCGTCTCGGAATTCACTTATCAGCCTGGAATTTACCCGTGGGCTACTTAGTGCCTTAAGGGCTGCCTGGCTATCTGTGGCTATGAGGATCCGCTTGTTGGTGTAGCCCCTCCTCCTGTTTATTAGTTATTGGTTTTGTTAATTAATTTGTATTTTAAATGTTCCTTCACAAATATAATTAGTTTGTGACATTCTGCAGCTTTTATTATAAACTTGTAACTACTTTTGCCAACCACTTTATTAATATATTTTTATAATGGCAATGTCAAGATTTACTTAAATATACTGGGTGTCCCATTTACAAAGTTGATCTTTTTACAGCCCCGAAACTACAAAGATATCACATTTTGCAATTGTTCATTTATAAAACTACAAAGAAAACGTGCACGCACCATTAGTGGTGTATGTCCTTTATAAATTTCTCGTTGACTCTTAACGTATTATTAGACATGTCTTTCGTGTCCCTGTGGCACATTATATTTTGTCGTGCTGTAAAAATTTCAGTTCACCATTGCTGAAAGTAAAATTAAAGATTGAATAGAATTGCGTCTCGAACTGAAACTTTATTTATTAGATACGATTTGAATAAGATAACAATAACAATAAATTAGTTGTTTATTTCCGATTATGAGGATTCCTCCTCTCTCCATTTAGCAATTTAGTTGTCTTTAAATGGAGGTAATTGATTCTATAAATCATCTAAAAGCGGTTTAGTTCAAGTAATTGCATCCAGCATGAAAAGTTAATCAAAGGAACTATTGATGGCGTGCACTTGTCCTCAAATTGTCCTACTGATAATTTAGACGAAGATGATGAAGAAATTTAAATGGTTTATAAACAGCGTTGAACAATTTAGCTACAATTTTTGTTTAAGGAACTTAATTCCTTCCACAGAAAAATACAACAGAATCCTTAATATTTTACCAAACATTGGAACCGCTTTTGAAAAAATTATAGTTTAATTGATTCTACCAAAACTTCTGTAAAATAAAATTTCTGAAATAAGTAATAGAAAGTTAATTATTGGTTTGTCTTAATACTTGAGCCTACTGAACTATTATTTACACACACCCCCCCCCTCCCCCCCCCCCCCCCCGTGGTCGCTCAGACCACGGCATGGTCACTGCTTCCTGCGCAATGCAACCCGAGGTCACACAGTCATCACACCCACGTATCGTTTGGCACTACAACTCCGCGAACTGGGACGAAATGTGAGATTACTTTTCCTCATTTCCATGGGCGTCTGTCTGCTTCTCTCATCCTGACCCCTCTGATATCTCACAAAGCGTCACCAAAATTATCCAAGATGGCATGGAATTATTTATTCCACGTACACAGAAAACCTCTTCAACCACTCAAAAGCACTGGTTCTCTAAATCCTGTGACAAGGCCAGACTTGAAAAGGTCAAAGCTCACAAAACGCTTCTACACAATCCTAGTCAAGAAAACCGTCAAGCATTTAACGACGCAAGGAACCGATATATCCGCATTTTTTCTGAGGCAAAAAACTAGTTTAATAACCACATCAAAAACCAAGTCCTCTCAAGCTCCAACGGCAGCAAACCCTTCTAGAATCTTGCTAAATCTATTGGGAATAATTTCTGCAAGAGCACGTTCCCACCTCTTGTCTCAGAGGATGAAATTGTTTCTACAGCCCTGGGCAAGGCTGAACTTTTTGCCTCGCTGTTCGCTGGAAATTCTACTCTCAACCCACCTCCAAAAGTTCAACCACCAACAGTCCCCAATGTCGCGCATAAAATGACGGATATGATTTTCAAAACTAAAAAGGTGCGAAAGATGCTCTCTTCTCTTAATACCAGGAAAGCCTCTGGCCTTGACGAGATCCGAGCAATTGTTCTCAACAAATGCGCACCAGAACTTGGTCCTGTCCTGACTCGTCTGTTTCAGACATCTTGCAATAGAAGCATATTCCCTAGTAACTGGAGAACTGCTCGAGTACAACCCGTCCCCAAGAAAGGATCCAAAGCGCTTCCTAGCAACTACAGGCCTATTTCTCTCATTTCAGTCGTCTCTAAAGTGATGGAAAAGTATATAAACACCGAATTACTAAAAATTCTTGAAAAACACAGTCTTGTCCACGACAGGCAGTATGGATTCCGTCAGCGGAGATCAACTGCCGACCTCCTTTCCTTTGTCACCCATTCTTGAAACAAGTCTATGGAACTACACGGTGAATCCCAGATTGTCGCTCTAGACATATTCAAAGCATTCGACCAGGGCTGGCACGCAGCGCTGCTTAATAAACTTCCGGCCTATGGCCTACCACCAAAACTCTGTACCTGGACAGCAAATTTCCTCTTCAACTGGAGCATTTATGTTGTCGTGGATAGCCATTCCTCTAAACTGTATCCAATTAATGTAGGAGTTCCTCAAGGTTCAGCTTTAGCCCCTACTTTGTTTCTTCTCTACATCAATGACCTCCCGTCTAGCACATCCAACCCAGTTCACAGTTACGCGGACGACAGCACCCTCCACTCAAATATACAATATTCTAAGCCTGTCTCTTTATCCCAATTAGATGAGGATCGCAGACTCATGGAGGGTTCTATCTCCGTGAATCTCCAAAAAATATTAGACTAGGGAAGTAGAAATCTTGTACAATTCAACCCCACCAAATCACAGTCTTGCTTTCTTTCTCATAAGAGATACACAAGCCCTAGACCCATCACAATGAACAACCAAGTTATTCAAAGTAATGAGTCCTTTTCACTTGTTGGCATTTCTGTGGATCGAAATTTGAATTGGCATCAACATGTCACATCAATTGCAGAAGCGGCTACTAAGAAATAGGTTTCCTCTTCCGGGCTCGCAAATACTTTTCACCAGCTAATCTCTATACATTATATACTTCACAAATAAGACCAAACCTCGAATACTGCTCCCATATCTGGGGTGCTGCTGCCGCTTCTACACTCGCTATCCTGGACTCCATTCAGAAGCTATACGTCTCATCGGTGACCCTACCCTTACCCAAAGGCTGCCATCCCTTGCCCACCGACGTGCCGTTGGTGACCTCTCTCTCTCTCTCTCTTTTATAGATATCTGCACGGTCAGTGCTCTTAGGAGCTTTCTTCCATAGTTCCTCCACCTGCTGCCCCCAACAGATCTACCAGGGAAACATAGCGAATGTACCCTTTTACTGTCCAGGTCACCAGACATAGTACATCTTGTTATGCCCGCTCTTTTGTCCCGAGGACTTCCAAGTTGTGGAACTCCTTGCCGGCACATGTTTTTCCTTCTCCCCCGAACCTCCAAACCTTCAAGTCCAGAATTAACAAGTTGCCTCTTTCCTCCTTGTCGACACCCACGGTACGATAGTATTTAGGCTGTAAGCCCTCGTGGTGTGTTGTTGAAATTTAAAAAAAAGTCACAACACTGGAAATTGAAAGAATGTGCTGACTCCATAAGATCCTCTCCAAAGGACCTAAGCTCTCCCAAGTCTGAAATAGTAAAAAACAACAGGAACGCAGAAAATGCAAGATAAATGCGAGGAGAGTTGTAACAATCAAAAACGAGGCGAGCAACAACCTCAGTTGAGCGTTTTAAGTATCCAGGTACGAAGGACATTATATCAGAAATGCTGCAAAAGGAACAGGACGGTTTCCTCACAAACCTTAGACCCAGCCAGACTCAGGCCCAGTATGGCATTTTGTTTTCTGCCAAATGCATGGGATCTAAACGGGGTAGTGTTTATGCCCAAGACTGGTCGAGAGAACTTCTTCTTCAAGTGCCGTCTCCTCTTAGAAGGTTGGCTATCATCATGGCTATTCTCACATTTGATGCTGCAGCTCTGAACAACTCAACGGAACTACAGTTGTACCATTTTCTCAGATTATTTAGCCAGGAAATGCGTCTTCTTCCTCTGCTTCTCTTTCCCTGTATCTTTCCCTGCATAATATTCTGCAACAATACATATTTCTCTCCTCTCATCACGTGGCGAGATACTGCAGCTTCCTTATTTTAATTGTGTTCAATATTTATTTTTATTTTCTCATTCTTCGCAGTACCTGCTCATTTGTTACCATGTCTACCCAACTTATCCTCAAGATCCTTCTATTTGGCCACATCATAAATGCCTCCAGTCGATTACTTATATCATTCTTTAGCGTCCATGATTCCATCCCATATAGCAACACCGAGAAAACGTAGCATCTCAATATTCTGACTCTAAGTTGTAAGTTAAGATCTCTACTGCATAACACGCTTCTCATTCTGTTAAATATGGTTCTGGCTTGTCCAATTCTTGATTTAATTTCTTCAGCGTACTCATTATTTTCATTGACAGTTGTTCCCAGGTACCTGTACTTACTGACTTTCTCTACTAGTTCTCCGTTGATCCATAGGTTTTCCTGTTGCTGAACTGATTTTGTGATGGTCATAAATTTGGTCTTTTTGATATTTAAGGTAAGTCCGCTCTCCTCGCTACTCGTCACTACTTGATCTACTAAGCTCTGTAAATTTTTTATTGTTTCGGCAATGAGTATGGTGTCGTCTGCATACCGGATATTGTTAATGGGTATTCCATTGACCTTTACTGCAATTGTTGTTTCTTCCTGCGCTCTCTGAATGATTTCTTCCGAGTAAATATTAAATAATAGCGGCGATAGTACACATCCTTGCCTTACACCATGTTGTATTTTAATTCTTCTGAGACTTCATTGTCCACCTTAATATTAGCCGTCTTACTGTAGTATAAATTATTTATTATTATCTTTCATGTCTATATTTTTACCTTTAAGTAACTGAGTGAGGTGGTTGTGGCGGAGTCTATCAAATGCTTTGTTGTAGTCAGAGAGAGAGAGAGAGAACTACACACAGACAAAGTGGTCTAGACCAATCTGTCTTATGTCCTTCTAGCTTATGACTGCAAAAAAACGCATGGCTAAACATGTAAGTACTTCGAAACTGCACTTTGTACTCTTGCAAACAGGGTGAATAGTCCATTGAGAATAAATTAATAATAATAATTTATTTACTGATAATCAGCGCTCGAATTATATACAATTCGCATATTTTTTGCATAAGTTGCATATTTTAGTGTATTTTGCCTAAATTGCATATTTCCATATATTTTGCATTATTTGCATATTTTACAATTTTTAGGGCTTTCCGTAGATAACAAAAGCCATATACTTGTTCCAATGTAAGCAACTGCTAAGGTAAATTTATAGGCTGTTCAAATGTAGCTGGCGGCAAGGAGATTCCAAATTCCTGGTATTGTATAATTCGAGCGCTTCACTCAGATATAAGACAGTGCACTAGACAGGGTGAGCTACCTCTGGGTTCTTGGAATCGACCGCATCTTAGCTTTGTACGTGCTATACCTAAATGAAACTAGTAGCTAGTAGGTGAGAGTATAAAAACAAATTCTTGGGAGGATTGTCAGTAATGGCGCTCTTTTCTTTGTACTTTACATCAACGAGAAACAAATAACAAAACGCAATTTGTAGGTATTGTATAGATATAAAATTCGTAAGAAGTAGGGTTTTACGCTCGCCTATCATGAAAACTGTGTCTGGAATTCCCAATAACAACTGCAGAATGTATTGAAAGGACTGATTGCCAGGTAATTTTATTCGTATCTTAAGTCTCGTAAGAAGACATTAAAGGGGATTAGGGGTGATTTATTTACATGTCAGTAGAGTCTAGAATTGAAATAATTTGTTTCTCTTATTTAGCTTGCTTGTGCTGCTTGTGCTTAGTTGCACGCACAGTCAATTTACTTCATCTTTAGACAGTGTTAGTGTAGGGTTGTTTTTATTATTTTATACTGTAAAAAATGTGCTCCAATTTGCCAAGCTGGATACGGCCACACTCGGGGCTTTCCGTAGATGGTAACATCGTTTTTTGTAAACAATGCAGGAAAGTGGTAAGTTACTTTTTATTTTAAACAACTGATCCATTTTCTTTGCTTTTCTTACCTTCGCCATTAATCAGTCCCGTATCTATTTGCTAATATTTCCGACACATGATTTTGATAATCGAAAATTATAAAATTCAATCGAAATAAAAAATTTAATAAAGTATTAAAAAATACCTTGCAGTTCTTAAAAAAATTACTGAAATACAAATTAAAAATATACTTCTTTATTTTTATTACTTAATTCACGGATATTGCGAATATTCCTACCGATTTCAATCACTGTTTGCGATAGTAATGTTGCACAACCTCTATTCGATTCAGAAAAATGCATGTTATCAGTTTCGTAACTTTCAGACTTCACAATATCCAAACAGAGAGGCCACGATACTTTCGATATGGCTTTAGAAGCAGCATATCCCGATATGTATGATAACGAGGCAGTAGCGGCTCGTGCCTTAATGTATTGGGGGAGCGCAAGAAAATAAAGGTTATGGCAAGTGCGTTATGGTAATTTTTTATTAAATGCTTCAAATTCTAATAACTCAAGTTTCTACGAACTTAGTAACAGTAAGCTTTGGGTGTAGGGCAAAAAGAACCCAGAATTTTTCATGTAGCTATCCCATGCATATTCTGGGCGAGATAAATGTAAACTTGTATTAGGTTTTATTGTATGTGAGCTATAATGTCATGTGTTTGGGCGTGTGTGTGTGTCGTTTTTTTAACTGTGCGGCATTAATGTCGCTCTTTAGATGAATTGAATAAATCTCAAGAAGTATTTTTTCCATTGCATTTGTTCATTTCTAGGTGTTCCAATGAGTTTTCACCTCATACTCCTTAAAAAGAAGACATTCCGATTCTGTTTGCACTGTTTAAGAAATGATTACATCTTCTACTCAATCCAACGTAGTGAGGGCTGTTTGTGAATCGCCCTGAAACTTAATTACTCAAAATAAAAACTAGTGATAGAACCATCTATTAATACTAAAATATATTAATGAGTTTAAATACTGAAAGTAATCAACGAAACAGTGAATTAATTAGTAAAAATATGCGTATGAGTTTTAATACAAAATGTGCTCTATATACCCACGATCGACTTCAAGACACTTCAATAATCTTCTTTGCAATCCAGAATTAGTGGCCTTTCGGATAATTTCTGGAGTGAGATCATTAAAAGCTTGTCTCACTTTAGCCTCCAGTTCTTCTCGGGAGTTTATTTGGCTGGAATAAACTTCATTTTCAATGTGACACCATAAAAAGAAGTCAGCGGGAGTCAGATCTTGTGACCTTGCAGGCCAAAGCCATGTACCGCCGGGTCCAATCCAATGATCCTCAAAAATTCTTGTCAACCCCTGCTGTATAGCTGCCGTAGAATGTGCTGGAGCGCCATCTAACTGGTACCAGAATTCTGCATCAGGCAAACCAGTCAAGATACCAGCAACCACTTTACGAAGTATTCTAAGATAACTTTTTGAAGTCAACATTTCGTCGGAGATATGGAAAAAATTCATCCATTTACAATAACAGCGAAAACATTAATACTGAATTCATACTGGAAATGCGCTTCACGCATAAAGTGAGGATTTTCGCCTGCCCAGAAATGGCATCGCTTCCTATTGATGATAACTTTTCTTGTAATGTTTTATTCACCCGTCCATAAAATCCTATCTAACATACATGGGTCTTCCTGAATCCGTACCATCAACCATTCACAAAATCCAACCCTTCTAATGTGGTCACCCTCCCGCAATCCATGTACTGTCCTTTGCGCATATGCATGCCATCCATATTTCGAAAGAATTTTTTGAATTGATGTTCGAGTTAGTCTTAAATCTTCTACTGCCTGGTTGATGGAAGCATCTGGATAGGCCGTGAAATAAGCCAACACATTGATTTTATTTGTTTCATTGTCGGTTATGTTACTTGAAGGAATTCTATTTAAATTACCATTTCAGTTATTCCGAAAATTTGACTCGATTCTGGAGAACTTTGTCTAATTCATAGGTGGTAAATATGGAAATCGCTCATTGAACAAGCGAAACGGTCTACTCACGATTCTCCTGAATTCTCCGTGAATGTAAAATAAATGTAGAATGTTGTCAGCAGAGTATTCTTCAACAATATTTTTCATTATGTACCTCACAATACTTTCAAAGAAATAGATCACTTTACTGCGATGACAACTAACTAGACTAATAATACATCTCTTTGACATAAGTTTTCATATTATGTCCAAAGCCTACTCTCCAACTAGGTAGAGTCACAATTTTTCAGTACATTCCCGTTTTATTCATGTTCTTTCTTATAACTCAGAAATAACTTAAGATAGGTATAGGGAATGCTGATACAGACTGAAGCAGAATGTCATTCCAAAGGATATGCGTTTAGAAAACAATACTTTTTCGTGTTTGAAATCATCGATATTTTAAACAACACCCTGTATTATTCTAGTAGTTTTCTTGCGATGAGAAGAATTCTGGCAATCAGGGCCATAGTTCTGCTAAGTTTCAGAACCATGATATACTTGATGCCTGAGAATGGCCATTTCAAAGATTTGCAACTTTATGACGGAAAAACAAGAAAAAATCGAATATCTTGAGAACTGCTGACACCAGTATGGGGAAGTGGCATATCATTTTACTCAGAATTGCATTTTCATTCCGAGTTATCAACAATATATAGGCTGTTCTATTAAAATTAAGAAAGTTGTTGGCAACTTCCGGTACAACTGCAAGTGACACAGTCCCCATAGATCCGCTCTAACACAGTACAACAAAGAGATAAGAAACGCTAAGAGGGAATCTTGCAGGGGCATCTTTAATTTGCCCAGCAGCGCCAGAATCCCCAGAATTCTCCCACGCGGCCGTGTCCAGGAACTGGGATCGATAAAACGACCAGATGGCTCCTTTACTAAATCACGGAAAGAAACGTTAGAGCTCTTAGCACACACACACACACACTTCCCAGATTGTCTGATCCTGAGCAACGAAGATGTCCGGCCAGCCGAGGGTCGGTTTAAACGCCCTCGGAGAGAGGACTGGCGGGTTGCTCGGAGAATAGTTACGGCCTCGGCGGTGTAGTGTGCTGTGAAACATTTCCAGTCATTCAAGGCGCCAGGGTAGGATGGGGTGGTACCGATCCTTCTACAAAATGGACTGGAGATTCTCCTACCTTTCCTAATCAGGCTGTATAGAGTCAGTCTGGCTTGGAACTATATTACATCCAGCTTGACGGTGATTAGGGGGGTTTTCATTCCCAAATTGGGACGTAATGACCTCCTACCCAGATCACTGAGACCTCTCAGTATTACATCATTCCTCTTGAAGGGATTGGAAAAATACTGGACGGACACATTAGGGGGAGCATCTTAGTCAACAACCTTCTTAATACCCACCAGTATGCCTACCAAACTGGCAAATCTACTGAGTTAGCACTCAATAACCTGGTCGAGAAGATCACACACTCCCTGGATAACGGGGAGGTGGCGGTGGCTGCATTTCTCGACATTGAAGGAGCATTCAACAATGCATTACCTACCTCCCTCTACGAAGCCACTATCGCTAGAGGGGTGGAAGCTATCATTTGTGGCTGGATCGGAAGCATGCTCTACAATCGGACTGTTATCACCTCGCTGCAGGGGGAGGTGGTCGGCTTCAGGGCTGCGAGGGGTTGCCCTCAGGGGGGAGTTCTATCCCCCTGCTGTGGTCTCTCTTTGTGGACGATTTGCTGGCTATCCTCGGACTGTGGGAGGTTGAGGCCCAAGCGTATGCTGATGATCTAGTCATAATGGTTAGGGGCAAATATGAGGAGGAACTAGCAAGTATTCTTCAGGAGACACTAAATGTAGTGAATGATTGGTGCCGGAGGGAACAGATGTCTGTGAACCCCCGCAAAACGATCATTGTTCCATTTACCAGAAGAAGAAGGTTGGACAAATTAAAACCACCTATTCTTATGGGGGAAACGATTCCATTTTCGGAAGAAGCAAAATATCTGGGGGTCACCCTAGATAAGAAGCTCAACTGAGACATACAGTTAGATAATGTAATCCGCAGGGCTAAACTGTCCCTGTGGACATGCCGGAGAATCTGTGGAAACAACTGGGGAACAAACCCCCAACAGATGTACTGGCTCTATGTAGTGGTTATCAGACCAATGATAACATATGGAGCCATAGTTTGGTGGCCTAAGGCACTTCGTGGTAACGCGAGGGCCAAACTGGCTCATCTACACAGACAAGCTTTTCTGATGATAACGGGAGCTTCAAGCACCGCACCATCAGCCGCTCTGGAGGTCCTCCTTAATATTCCACCTCTTCACATATGGTTGGAGAGGGTGGCATGGTGGACAACGTACAGACTAAAACAAACGACCAACAGTATGCCGAAGGAAATCAGTCTGGGAGGTCCGGACTCCTAGATGATATTGAGGGTCACGGGATTCTGGGAATGTTCTCAGACTTGATGCCTACAAAGATCAGTAGAGATCTGTCTTTCAAGACCGTCCTCCCGCAAAGTGAGGACTGGGAGCGAAATCAAATGACCCTATTGAGAGCCGATCTCTGCTGGTACTCTGACGGCTCCAAAACCAATATGGGAGTAGGAGCCGGCGCATATGGGGGCAGCACCAATGCTAGACTATCATCTAGCCTCGGCAAGTACGCAACCATGCACCAGGCAGAAGTGTATGCCATCGAGATGTGTGCAAGGGAAAGTATAAAAAACCAGTGCACACACAAATCGATAAAGATATATGCAGATAGCCAAGCTGCAATAAAGGCTCTTGGTTCCTACCGGTGTAATTCAAAAACGGTATGGAGTTGTAAATCTGCCCTTAACGAACTGGGCAGATGTAATGAGGTGTCGCTGGTCTGGATACCAGGTCACTCGGACCATGATGGCAATATTGCGGCCGACGCGCTTGCCAGGAGTGGTGCCCAGAGAGACTTTGTCGGACCAGAACCGGTGCTGGGGATAAAATCATGCACGGCAAAACGCACCTTAAAGACCTGGACAGAGAGAATGACAATCCAATATTGGCAAAATCTTCCAGGATTAGCTCACTCTAAGGCCTTCATAAATGGCCTGTCTGAGTTAAGGGCTAAAAAACTTCTAGAGTTAAACCGACAATAACTGAGTACTCTAGTCGGCCTGTATACAGGACACTGCCGCTTGCGTCACCACATGCACCGTATTGGAGTCGGTAAGGAGACCAATTGCCGGCTGTGTATGGAGAGTGACGAGGCAGCAGATCACGTACTGTGTTCCTGTCCGGCAGCGGACAGGACTAGATACCTGCTCTTTGGCAAGATAAAGCTTGCTCCTGAGGATCTGGATCAACTTTCGCCCACAAAGATTATCGACCTCTGCAGGAGGCTGGCTTTGTTGGGCTAAATATAGACTAATATAGACCTTATGGTCGCGGTGGAGGGACCGGTATGGCCCACTCAAACCTAACCTAACCTAACCGACACAGTCCCCAAGACATTGTATATATAATAAGTGGATCGTGATACATCCAGTTGAAAATTTTCAGATTCGAAATCCCAGCACTAGTTTGAAAACTTCTAATGCACGCCTTACGTGGGACAGCCTGTATATGCACAGTAACAGTGTACAATTTACAATCTAATATCTAATCTACTTCATAAGACTTCCGTGTGATCGAACATATGAAGACAGGACTGATGTCCGCGTTGCCAGTTTTACACATTCTGACCTGTACTGTAGATGGCCGTGCCTGGGGTTAACAAAGTGATTTTTTATTTACTAAAAATCATTCTGCTAGTTTAATTTTAGTACCAGAATCTTACAGTGTATCGCATGCAATGAACAAGTAAACCACAAACTACAAAAATCTGATTATACAATATTATTATTACGATCCATGTCTTCCCCACAATCACCGTGCTCTCCCAGCTAGTTATGCCATAGATGAAGTAGTCACGACAGTATGAAGAAATTTGATAATAAAACTGGTAACGAGCCCCAAGTTACCGGGTGTTCTTTAATAAAACTGACAGCAATTTGCATGGTAGGCAGATAGAAAAGGTTCTACTGTACAGACGAATTACCCGGGTAATAATAATGTATAAATACGACATTCGGTGCAACTTCTTCCTCTCGTTCTCTCCTGGCCTGCTTGATTTGTTGAGCGTTATCACGATATCGGCCTACTTTGTTTTATGTTTTATGACCGGGGCGGCTTCGAGGCATGGGAAAATTTATTTCGCAGCTTCAATGTTTATGTAAATTGTAGATAAGTTGGATTTAATAGATTGTGCTCTTGTGTGTCTGTTCGGTTATATTAAATACGAAGCGCTGATACGTTTATTTTCTTAATTGTTTCATTATACCACGAGATAGGAATGATCTGCATTTGTATTTAGTATGGGACGGTTTTACCAAGTACGGGCACCAACAATTAATGAAGGAAAATATATTCAAGTGATTATGTCGTTCAATTGTTTCTCAAGTTTCAATGATGGCGCTTACGGCTACCAGCAAATGACCATAAAATTATAAAATATAGTTTCAGTGCCAAGGCTTGCTACAGCCGCTAATGATAATGCTTTTAAATAATAGAAGTATTTAGAAATAAAATGGATACTACGGAAAAAGAAATTTGGCATAGATACAGAATAATATCTCTATGATTTCTCTAAAAAAAACTATTTGTCATGAGAAACGAGTATTTGTTTCAATTTGTCATTTGAGAATAATTAAAGTTTAACTGTAACAATCGACGCAGAACAAACGATATTTTCATTTTCAAATCATCTAAATCAGCAGGTTGCGTTTTATACATTCTGTTTTTAAGGTATTTCCATAACAAGAAATCCAGAGGTGTAAGCGCTGGTGATCTAGCAAGCCATTCTACGAAACCTCTTCGTCCAATTCATCTTTGTGAAAAGACTTTGTGAAAATAACATCAGAAATTAGGAACGTAACTCCTGACGTGTTGAACAGTGTTAGGGAAGAATTCCAGAGCAGATTATTTTGTTGTGTGCAAGTGAATGGAGAACATTTTAAACATCTATTATAAGAAAGGGACGTTTTTATTGAGTTTATTTTCGAAATTTTAATTTTAGGGTAAACTGTTTAGTTTTAATATTCCGGTATTAAATTTCCACCCTGTATTGAAAACTATAATATTAGACCATACATATGGGGTATCTTCGCATTCAGAAAAATTTGGTCCATCGAACTGTGATGAAAAAATGTAGGGTTGCTATTTAAAAAAATGGATAAACTGGTGGGGGTAAAATGCTGGGAGTTAAATTTTTTAACTATGATTATAAGATAATGTTCGGTAAATTAAACTTCACGTGTCTCAGTGTTTTTCACAAAAACTATTTTTTGCTGAATAATGAATTTTATTCCATAAGTGTGTTTCACACTGCATATATATATATATATATATATATATATATATATATATATATATATATATATATATATATATATATATATATATATATAGGCTGATTCACGTAGCCCGTTCGTTAGAAACTTTTTGATATTCCGAAATCGTATTATTATGAAATTTGACAGCCTGCCAGAATCGACTACTGGAAGTCTAAACGAAATATTTACAAAATGGCGGCACTTCCGAAAATACCGAAAGTTGCGCCATCTTTGTTTTTTTTTTAAATAGGAATTCCCCATTTTGATTCCATGCCTGGATTGTGCATTAAATTCTGGGTTCAGAACGTCCCAGTTGTCAACACTTATCTGTCATTGTTTTTGACATATGTCACATTTTTTGCAAAAAAATTGAAGTTTCCGGTGTCCATTAAGAAATTCATAACTCCTGAACGATTAAAAATAAATAGTTGACTTTTTTTATCCGATTTACAAAGATTTGGCCACTATTTTGCATCATTACCGATACTTTTGTTATGTTTCTTTCGCCTACTGCGATTTTTCAAATTTGACAATCCAAAAATGTCAAATACTTCATTTTTTCAAATGGCACCTGCCATTTTTGACGCCAGAAATCAAAGTAGAATTAAATTTTAGTGCCACATTTATTAACATTCTACATGCTTATCTTTAGCCGTTTTTGAGTTATTGTCATTTTTCAATGAATTTTATTATTATCTCCTCAAGGTTAGTATGCTTTGGAAAAAATAGAAAATGTCAAACCTAGTCGCTGTCCTGTCATTATTATCTAATCTTTCAATTAATTTGTGCAATTTTTTTTATCATGGAGCATTATCCGAATGATGTCTGATTTATTTGGAATTTATAGGCAAAATAACAAAATAGTTGAGAGAACATGCCGCGCGTTCAACATCAAATATCCACATCTACAGGAAATTACGAAAGGAAAATTTGTAAGACTTAAAAATCATTTTTTTTGATCATGGGAAGGTAGCTAAGCCTGTTATGAAAACTTAATTTATAACAATAAATGAAGAGGTTGAAGTTAACGCCTTTGGATATTTTTGTAGCATATCCACGTGTGTCAATCAAAAAAGCATCTGCCGATTTGGGATTTCTTATTCCTCGTTGCAAAGGATTTTTTATCGTCATAAGTTACATCCCTATAAATTTATAAGGCTACAAAAACTACATCTCGGAGACTACGTACGCAGTATCCACTTTTGAGAATAATTTTTGGTAAAAATTCATGAAGATAGCAATTTTTTACCAAACATCATCTGGACAGACAAAGCAAAATTTTGTCAGCAAGGGATAATTAATCAAAAAAATCAGAATTTTTGGGCTGACGAAAATTCTCATATTGTAATGGAGGTCAAAAATCAAACTCAATTTCCTATAAATGTTTTCTGCTTATTAATGGACAGTCATGTACGATATTTCATATACAATGGAAATTTGAATAGCGATTGTTATTTGATAATTTTAAGAGAAGTTGCGGAAAATTATCTGGATGATATGCCGCTCAATCGATGTTTCAATCGTTGGTATCAAATGGATGGATCTCCAGCACATGCAACTGGAGCCGTAGATGCCAAATTAACGGTACACTTTGAAGGTCGTTGGTGTGAACATAGGGGGCCACTACTTTGGCCCGCCCGATCTCCTGATCTTACACCTTTAGGTTTTTATATATGAGGTCGGGTCAAAGAATTAGTGTACGCAAATCCAGTTTTCAATTACGAAGACTTAAGAATAAGGATAGCTGGAGCTTTTGATCATTTGGATCCTTTCGAAATTTGGAGAGCAACGCAGTCTGTTCGGAGGCGTCTCAATGAAAACGGTGCACACATTGAGAAATTCTGTTGAAATTATTATTTTGTTAATCTGCCCATTTGTTGTTATTTTGTTGTAACTGTTTATTATTGTTATAAGGTTGTGGATAAAAATTTAACTGAAACGATTGTTTCCGAAGCCCCTGAGGGAAAAATTATATGTCTCTAAAACATGCCAATAACTCAAAAACGACTGCAGATAGGCACACATAATGTTTGTAAAAGTTACTCTTAAATTTAATTTCATATTGATTTCTGGCATCAGAAATGGTAGGTGCCATTTGAAAAAAATAAGTTTTTGGCATTTTTCGATTGTCAACTTTGAAAAATCGAGGTAGGCGCATGAAACATAACAAAAGTATCGGTGATGATGTAAAAAAAAAGGTAGATGTAAGATGCTTACTGGCAATTGGGCCATTGTTGACCCTTTTTGCTCATCTAAACTAACCTACCCTCCACCTTAAGCTCGATCTCAACGACGACAGTGATTTGAAAAATCATCCGCCGCCGGTGAGTCTCGAACCGTCGACCTCCAAGTCCGTATTAGAAAGTCATCGACTTTCCCGCACTGCCACGGATACGCCGACCACGGAGACGCAGTGATGATGTAAAATATTGGCCAAACCTTTGTGAACCGAATAAAAAAAATCAACTATTT
Organism: Tillus elongatus; assembly: GCA_964006375.1. Lineage (NCBI taxonomy): Eukaryota > Metazoa > Arthropoda > Insecta > Coleoptera > Cleridae > Tillus > Tillus elongatus. The sequence continues at coordinate 78,745,195 of OZ023270.1, forward strand.
ATTTTCAATGGTTCAGGAGTTACGATTTCTTAATGGACCCCTGCGACTTCATTTTTTTTGCGAAAAACGTGACATATGTCAAAAACTATGACAGATAAGTGTTCATAACTGGGACGTTCTGAACTCAGAATTTAATGTAGAATCCAGGCATGGAATCAAAATGGGGTATTCCTACTTTAAAAAACAAAGATGGCGCCGATTTGCAGTATTTTTGGAAGTGCCACCATTTTGTAAATATTTGATTTACACTTGCAGCAGTCGATTCTGACCGGCTGTCAAATTTTATAATAATGCGATTTCGAGAAATCATAAATTATATGAGTCACTTGCTAGTCGACGGTTACAGGCTCAGCATGGGTTTGCACACAGACTATTTAATAATAGGATTGACTGTAATGAGTTACTTCAGCTCTTCAATTGGAAAATCCCATATCAGCAGAGAAGAGATAATTTTTTGCTTCATATCGGTCAACATTCTACGGAGTATCGTATAAATAATCCTATAGATGGTATAGCAAGAGCTGTTAGTAAATCGCTTCTCTACTTAGACACGTGTAAAAGTTCATACAAAAGATTTATGAACGTCATTCGATCCCCAAATTGATTGCTTATAATTAGGATAAATCAGGTACCATTAATTTAAATAGATTTGAGAACTGGATTGCATGTACTTGTTTCAAATGCTGAAGGTAATACCAAATACTATATAATGACAATAGAGGACACTCCGACTGATTTCGTGCTTCAAGAATATCAGCGCCCCTAGCGGATAGTACTGATGTTACGTCGTTCGAGAACGTGTAGCACTAGCAATTGCTGGTGTTTAACTGTGTATAAGTAAGTTTGAGCTGTGTTTTTTACAATGAATGCTAGTGGTTGGGTATGTGCAATCTATAATTGTTCGAATTATAACGTGCTAAATCTATCAAAGACATTTCATAGGTTTCCACAGGATGGCGAAACGTGAATATGATTTGAAGCAGAAGACAAATTCAGAATCACTTTTATGCCAATATGTACAGTTCGCAGAAGATAATTTATTGTGTAATATTTACCATCATGTACCTATTTATAGATAAACTTCGTAAACTGGTGGTAGAAAGGCTTCAATCATAACTTGTCTTCAAGTGTATCAAAAAAAAAAATGAAATATGAAGGCAAAAAAAAGTTTTGCATTAATAATAAATGGTATAAGAAAACTGTTTTTCTATATACTTCTGTGTCCTTTTCTATTTCAGTATGGCATTAATTGTCAGATTTTTTCACATTTACAATTATTTTACTTGGTAAAGGCTTTTATTTATCTTCCCAAGACAAATTTTTAAAGAGACAAGCAGAAATAGCTTTCATCTGCACAATTTCTTAATTTTGTACTAATTATATCAGTTACATATTTTAAAATATTAGATTAATAAGACAGTTTTCATGTAAAGATATAGCAAATTGAGTACTGTGCTACCATTTATACCCAGAACAATTATTTATAGGTAAGTACAGATTGTAACTTAATATCCTCAGAAACAGATTTCAGTATATTCCTATACCTACCCTTGAAATAGTAGTTAAGTAAGTTAAGTTTCAAGGTAATACTTTAAATTATGATGAAATAAGATTATGGGTAAGAGAAATTTTCAGAATTATTCATGTTTCAAGCTGATTGTTGATACAAATTCTATTTATAACTATATAATCAGAAAATTTTCACTGTTTTATCATGTACAAGTTTTTATATTCATCTATAATAAACCAATTGTCTAAATTAAGAATATATAGGTAAATATACAATTCAAATTATCCGCTCAGTTGTCAGTACTTCACGCGAGGCGGCGCTAGTGTACTTGTCACAAATATCATCAATGCTAAAGCATAGGAGTGTCCCGTATTGTCATTATATAGTATTGGTAATACGTTGTAAAATATTTACGTTTTGTAAACTGTACAATTGGACCATATCTCTAGTACATTGTGTGGAATAAATCAATAAATCAAAATAAAGTTAACGTATGCTGTGCAACTTCATACCGTTGTATAATTGGACCATATTTTTTTAAATATGGCTAATCAGCATACGTATTTAAATATGCTACAACATTTTCTAAATGAAAGGTTGGACGGTCTACAAGTTAACTATCGTGCTACGTGTTACATTAAACAAGATGATTGTCCTGCTCATTATGCTCGAATAGTTGTAGAATGGTTAAATCAACAATTTGGAGAAAATTGCATTGGTCAAAATAGGTCTGTTTTATGGCCACCGAGGAGTCTTGATTTGACTATGACAGATTTTTACATTTGGGGTCGTTTGAAACAAGTAGTTTATGCGAGTGATCGTCATCCGAATGCAGAACGTTTGAAGGAGAGAATCAAAGATGCTGTCTCGTCTTTGCCGCTAGAAGAGATCAGAAATAGAGGAAACTGCGCCGAAGACTTGAGCCAAGAACGTTGTGAATGGACCGAGTTAAATTGTTATTGGCAGTTTCACTATTTTATTGTTGAATTGTTATAATGAAAACTCGATGTTTCTCTGGAGCCGAAAGGAAATTTGAGACGGTAAGAACTGATTCAGCCGTTCTAAAATAATTGAAAACAATTACGATAATTGCATTTTTCACGAAATATAAAAATTTCGAAAGTTTCTCCTCGTGGCAACCCTATCCGGGATACTGTATATTTAGTGTGGAATAGTTTCACTAAGTAAGGGTAACAACATTCAATCGATAAATGTATTACTTTGTGGGCGCTTTTCATAAACATTATCATAATACATTTAAAGTTTTAATTCACCTCTTAAGCACAGAAAGCAAAGGTAAAATAATGCAATAATTAAAAACTCAAACTTTTCCCTCAAAGTAAAACTCTCTCGTCTATAAAACAAGAGAGAACGAGCAGGTAATTTAAATGTATGAAAGGTATTAATTAGACTAAACGATAAGCCGTGAACAAATAACCTGGCTTGAGTTCAGCCCGCAGAAAGCATGTCACAAAGCAACCCCGGTTTATGAACAGTCTATTGTAATTACATATCAAAATTGTTTTTCTTCTGGAGCTTTTATTGTCGGCGATATCAATATTTGTTTCCTTTGAAAGCTGAGCTTTCGTAGCGAGCATGATTGCGACATCTATTAGTGAGAGGTCACACCACGACAGCAGGAATCATAGTGAAGCTTTATTGTAGGAATCGCTTTAAATGAAGTTGCCTTCAAGCTCGCAAAACAGAAATGCGGCGATACACTGCTCAGACAAGTCCTGGGCACAGTTGTTTTATATCTCAGTCACATAATTTGTCATCGTCACAGACTAAAGGCGATGTCGCCTTTCCATATCTGCCTCTTTGCATTACATTATAACCTCAGCGCTTTATTAATTGAGGTTTTCCGGGAGTTCTTCTCCTGATGTAACTGTTCCCTTTTTCAAATATATGTCCATCAAGTTGTCAGGGAGTTATTATGACTTAGAATATGCCCAATAAATTTTGCCGCTCTTCTCTCATTGTGTTTCAGCAAAGCATCTTTCACTGAGTGAAGATTATAACCTATGATGAGCAATAAGTACACTTGGAGAACCTAAATCACCACAACACATCATTTTAAGGACATGACGATTGTTTCACTAACAAAGTTCACGTCATTAGAGGATGAAAAATTGTTTGTTTGTGAATTTTTATTTAAAAGAATTCCCTAGCAGAGAGGTATCGATGATATGTCCAAAATTTTCTATAAATTAGCGCGAATTGAGGTCCCTAGAACAGCACCATATTAAAAATGTTAAATCTTGAACAGTGATGAAAGACTTTTAATTACAAGATTTGCTACAGTAATGGTTTAGGTATCGCTACATCTGAAAATGATTGCATGTCTGGGGAACTCAAAATGTATAAGCCAATTTACCAATTTAAGAAGTTACAAAACTTGATTTTTTTCAAGTGAAACACCCAGTATATTATTCTACAATCAAAAAAAAATGAAATTCTGAATCGAACCATATAAATTTGTATGTAACTACGTTTTAAGGTTTCCCAGTTGCAGCGAATTTTGTTATAAAAACGTGTAAAAACTAAAATATTCCATTTTGCCAAGTACACTGAAAAAATAAAACAATTTAGTTTGTCTAGAGTGTCAAATCTGTTGTGAGAAGCTTCGTTGGTATTGATTGTATCCTCAGAAGTATTAATAAAGATGCCATTACTATTAAATGATACCTACGAAGATCGTTTAAAGTTATTTGTAATTTAAGGACAATGTGACAAGTTATATAAAGAACTTGCGATCCATTTTCTGATCTATATCCCCAGAAACACGACATGCTGTAAGAAGCATCCTAGAGAATTTTTCAAATGTTGGTATTACGAAATGAGGTGTCCAAAGAAGAAAACGTATTGTTGATGACGAAAATATAGAAATAGTGATTCTAGGGTACTTTAGAGCTTTTCCAATGATGTCATTAAAACAAACTAGTTTAGAATTTGGTTTATTTGAGAACTCAATGCATAGAATTTTAAGGAAACACAATTTTCACCCATTTTCGATACGTGTGCTACAACAGCTAAATTGAATTGATTTCGTTAAAAGACAAAGATTTTGCCAATTTATTTCGACGATGGATTAGGAGAATAATGCGTTTCTAAATAACATTATATGGACAGATCAATCGAAGTTTACTAAAAAAGGTCCTCAAAATCGTCCCAACTCTCATTTATGGTGTTACTCAAATCCACACAACACTAGGGAACGCAATCTCCAGAACAATTAGCAGTTCAATGTTTACTGCGCCGTTAGAAATAATGAAGTGGTCCCCTTAGAATTTTATTAATACAATTTAAATAGGGAGTAAATATCTTGGTGTAATTTATATGCCTACAGTTATAGTGTGTTTTAGTTGAGAGATATCTAAATATTCTGCAACATTTCAATAACACTTATCTGCACTAAGTGAGTGGTGGACGTGCCGCCACCTAGTTGCAGAACCAAATAGTATGTTGTCACGCCAGCTCCAAATAACACAAAGTGTTAAAAAATAGAGAATGTATACAACTAACTAACAATTTAGAAAATTGTCAGCCCTGGCCCATTTCTACCCAAATATAGGGACAAAGTATGTAAGGCTAGATGCATTCTCGCAACAATTAGAACCGTAGACCGGTTTCGCTCTCATTAGAGCTCGTCAGTACGAGAATGCATCTAGTCTTACATACTTTGTCCCTATATTTGGGTAGAAATGGGCCAGGGCTGACAATTTTCTAAATTGTTAGTTAGTTGTATACATTCTCTATTTTTAACACTTTGTGTTATTTGGAGCTGGCGTGACAACATACTACTTAGTTCCGCAACTAGGTGGCGGCACGTCCACCACTCACTTAGTGTTGAAAGGCTGACTATACTACAACCGTATTACTTTAGATGCATTTTCGCTACAATTAGTATGCCGTACTGAAGAGCTCTAATGAAAGCGAAACCGGTCTACGGTCTAATTGTTGCGAGAGTGCATCTAGGCTTAAACACTTATCTGGATAATTTACGCCTGGCGGACAATAGAAATATTTTTTACCAGCACGATGGTGCATCTCCACATAGGGGCCAATTAATCAATTACCTTCTTCAACCTACTTTTTTGTGACCAATGGATTGCTAACAACGGGCCTTTTTTGGCCTCTACGATCTCCCGATCTAACTGTTCTAGATTTTCTCATTTGGGGAGCTATAAAATGTAAGGTATAGAAACGCCATTAACAACAATGGATGACTGCATGCAGAGAGTAAGGAGTGCATTTAGGAACTGTCCCAAGACTCCATTAAACGTACTACTCATAGTGAGTTAATTCGTAGATGCGAAAAATGTTTAAGAGGTGGGAGGTCAACATTTTTAAGATCTGTTGAGTTAATATTATTTAATTTTTGTTTACCAAGTTATTTTCCTCTTATAACTACTTATGTTCCTTGTATTTAGTTATTGAAAACTAGTTGTTTCAGACTACTATCCCATTTCACACAGTTATTGGTATAGCTCATTAATATCACAGAATCAGTATTTCTATGTATTATTTTCATCATTAACAGTCTGTTTTCTCTTTTGAAATCCACCTTTCACATTATAAATAAATTAAAAATAAGCTTAAATAGTCTTTTCAAATGTTACTTATTTTAAAGATTTCAGTAGTGACGAAATGCTGCATTGTTTTATTGGTTTTTTTTCACAGTGTAATTGACAAAATGAAATATTTCAGTTTTTACATGTTTTGTAACTAAATTCCCTATAACTGGGCAACCTTAAAAGATAGGTACATATAAATTTATATTATTTGATTCAGAATTTAATTCTTCTTTCGTCAGTCGAATAATATACTGGGTGCTCTGTTTGAAAAAAAAACAAGTTTTGTAACTTCTTAAATTGGTAAACTGGCTTATAAATTTTGAGTGCCCTGTAGGTTCCTCACACATTATGCAATTATTGTCATATGTAGCGATGTCTAAACCATTACTGTTGCAAATATTGTAATTAAAAGTCTTCCACTGTTTAACATGCAACATTTTTAATATGGTGCTGTAGGTGTCACTTTTTTTTGTAAAAATGGAGATATCCCGAAAGTAACTGAATTTAGGTATAGACAACTTTTCACCAAGTTGACTTAAAATTGAACGTAGGATCCAAAGCAGCAAAAATATACAGATACTTCATTTAAAATAAGCAAGTTGGTGTCGACTTCCGGTATAACCGAAAGTCTCAGAAAGTCAAAATATTATATATATATATATATATATATATATATATATATATATATATATATATATATCCGGAATTAACAAAGTAAGGGCAACCATTTGGTACGCAAGTTTATGTCCTTATTGGTAAGTTACCTACCAAAATTGAGCTATGTAGGTCAAAAGACAAAAAAGTTATAGGCATTTACAGAAAAATAAATTGGAGTTTTCCTCAAAACGTCAAAGTTGCGATTTAAAACGTCAAAATCGGCAACATTTAGGCAAATAACTTGAATCTAATACAGGCTATGGAAATCAAATGTCTCAAGAATGATGTTTTGGAAACCCTGAAGTCTTAGTTTCAATCGTCATTGTCCTTCATTTTACTAAAATGTTTCCAGAAAATTCATTTCAAATAGACCCTTTCTCTGATGCTTGGCAGTAGCCTTAGCTATAGAGTTTATCGTTTAATGGTATATAAGTTTTGTCCAATTTTTGTAAAAAATCTATAAAGCTCAATATATACGTTATTATACAAGATATGAAAAAAATCTTTATATATTAATTATAGGGTGTCTCGAGATACATCTTAAAAAATATTTCTTCAATCACAGGGTGGCCCATAAGTCGTTGGTGATACAAATTTTCTTTTTTTAAATCGAACACGCCTTATGTTATTGTATGTTTGCATTTTCCATCGAAATATAATGCATGTTTGTAAGAAAAGAAATTCTGGATGGAGCAAGTGCGTTATGGTAGCGAATTTTGATCAAATGCTTCATATTTGAATAGCCCAATTTGCTATTAACCTATAAGGTTGACCAAGAAACGAGTTTTTCCGGGAGCACTTTAAGTTTACTTTTGGAAATGTTTGTACATTTTCACACAATAAAGTTATTTTTATGAAACATGGCACATTGTTTTTACTATATAGGTTATACTGGTAACCAAAATTAATGCCTGCTTTCTTAAAAAGAAAACACCTATTTGCAATAAAAACATTTTTATGAAAATTCACTACCATAACGCATTTGCTGCGTCCATAGTTTTTCTTCTCCCTACCCATTATATTTTCTTTTTATTTAACGTCGGCCTATTTCCGCTACTATGGCCAACCACTGACGCCAAGGATCAGTTTCACCTAACTATCCTGGAAATTTTGCCGAAACCCTTCCTTTCTGAAAGGAAGTAGGGATATATTACGTGGCCAACATTGTATGGCACACGGTACCGACGGTTTTAATGCCCCATCTGAAGGGTGGAACGTGCAGATATTCAACTTACTGAAACACAATGCCACCACCTCGTTTCATGTAAATGTCACAATATGTACTGAAAAAGTGAAAGGAGAACCCTGGGATTAAACCCAGTATCCTTATTGTGCTAATTTACACTCTGTGCTAAAAAGCAATTTGACGCTTCTGCTGGGAATCGAAACCAGGAACCTTATGTCCGGAGGCACACGTCCTCATCACTGAACCATCAAGCCTGCTGCTAAATTTAATTGATACAAATATTAGAAAGAAAAAGATTATTTATTTTGGAAATATTTCAAAATTTTAAATGTCTTTACAACTACCACGGCAACTTTTAAACCATACAACGCATGATTCGCTTCTTAATGCAACATACAATTGATGTTTCCATACATGACTGCCTATGTTTTGGAAGATTTTACAAGTATCTACCGTTTTCGTCATCTATTCGACCAGCCTATCCAGTTCGTCTTAAGGTTTTTCTATTGCTACATGTTCTTGATGTGATTAGACCCCAACGGCGGTATTTTCTGCAAAGAATATTGATATCATTGGGCTTTCGAAAGTCGCTCACATATCTATTTTATAGTAGTGGGCCTAAGACTGATCCTTGTGGCACTCCAGCATTTATGTTTCTTATGTTCGAAACCCCACTTTTCACTTTAACACTGAAAGTTCTTTCTTTAAGGAAGGACTGGATTATTTTAATAATGTAGATGTCGACTACGGCTATCAATAATTTGTGGACAAGGCCATCATGCCAAACCCTATCGAATGCTCTTTCGATATCTAAGAACACCATGGCTGTGCAGCATTTGTGTTGGAATCCGCTGCCCATTGTTTCCACAAACACAGAACTTGAAGGGTTGTTGACTGGTCTTTATGGGTGCCAAACTTTTCTGGTCGGATGACTTCTAAGTTCCCTGTAATTTGATTTAGCCTAGCTTGTATGACTTTTCCCAGTAGTTTTGAAAGGCTGGAAAGTAGATTTATGTGGCGATGGTTTTCCGGAATAGTGTGGCTTCTCCATGGTGTGAGGATTGTGATTATTTGTGCTAGCTTCCAGGATTTTGTAAAATAAGCCAGTCTTGGGCAATAGTTTTTGGTAGATGTTTTAGGACTGTTACCAATTCGATCCGAATTTGGTGCTGTCCTGTATTTTTATAGTTGTTTCAGTGGTACAGGCTTTATAGTACCGTTTGGGGTATCTTGTAGTTTTTACAAGCTATCCGCTACTTTATCTTCAGTGTCTGTGTCATGTCATTATCTTGGCAATGCTTTTCAATGCTTTTTACTAGAATTTCTGCTTTCTCACTAGAGGTGTAACCCATTCCACCTCGACTCATATTTATTTTCCACATGCTATTTCTCGCTTAGCTTTTTGAGTCTGGACTCCCACTGACTTTTGTAAAAACCTTCGAGGGCTGCCTTGAGCCGGCTGTTTAATTGTTATGCTCTTTGTTTGTCTGCTTGGTGAAGTGTTCTTTGGGCAGTTTTATCGGCACACCGTCTTTCTCTGATGAGCTCTCTAATACTGACTGAAAAAGCCAGCGGGTTATTTGATGAGATCTGTTTTTGTCTTAGAGCTGTGTTCCAGGGCGGAGTCTTTCTCTTGAGTTACTGTGTTGATTTTGTAATCAATTGGGTAGTAAGTAGTGATTTATTGGCGGCGACAATATTTTTGTGTTTTATGTGAAATTGATTTCAGTCAGTTGTAGTGAGCGTTTTTTCCTCAGGGGATTTTTGAACAGCTGATAACTTTATCATGATAGGATCATGGTTGGAGCTTAGCTTCTCTATCACTGTAATGTCCACACTTTCAGAAATATTTCCTGGACCGGTGATATTAAGAAATTCTGGTCGGTACATGGATCTCCACATTGGGGTTTTCCAAAAATTTAAGGAGTCCCTTGCCTGACTTATTGGTGGAGTGGCAGCCCCAAACTGTGCTTTACATGAGCAAACCGATTTCATGGATTCTCCATGTATGGCAACTCGTCTTTCTAATTAAATATATCAAACAAGATACGTCTAACTATATTAGAAATAGTTGTGGTAATGTAAGAAGTTGATGTGTATCGATATTTTCGTTATGTATAATCAGTTTTGTTGCTGTTATTGTTAACTAGTTATTTTATTATTTCAATTGTTGTTATGATGCCGGTTACAAAGAACGAAACAAACACTTGTGGAGCCAGAGGAGTAGTCTTATCATCTATACTTTAAAAAATTGGTTTGACAATGTCCTTTGGAGGGATTTTTTTCGACCACTCTTCAGGTGTTCTGCCGTCTGAGTGAAGTCGCTGGTCCGTTTCAGAGCTCACGGAGTGTTTATCTGGACCCGACCTTCCCCAGTGTTTGACCCAATGGAGTGTCGCTCCAGAGCAGCATCCAAGCATGCTTGCCCATTGCGAAGCTCTCAGTGGAGGTCTCAACCTCCCAGGGTTATTTCACTACCTACAGACCTTTTCCTTTCTCTGGATTCGTCCAGATCCGCCAGTGCTTGGCTCATGACGATATAATATAGAATTTTGCCCAAGAGTAACATCCAAGTGAGATCGTTTGCACCTTTCGAAGCTCACAGTAGAGTCTCAGCCTCCAGAGGTTATTTGACTTCCTAGAAACCGTATATTTTCTCTATTTTTTATCAGAAGAGAAATACATCATGTCCGCCTAAGCACATATGAAGTCGACTGCCATGTGTGTTCCGGACTCCTACCCACCAAAAGCCGTTCTCTTACAGCCATAGATATACAGCGGAACTACATCTCTGTATAACTTCACCACACACTACCACAATATATTTCTCCCTTATCGCCTTTTTAGCTTGCTTTATCATCATTTTCTTTAGCCTTCAGGATTTTGTTGATCACTTCCTCTAGGAGTTGCCAGTTTCTCTCACACTCCAGAATGTTTTCGCCAATATTGCTTGCTATTAGCCTCTCTCCAATCTTGACCTCCGCTTTCTGTCTCGCCCCCTGCCACCGGCCGCAGTATAGGACAGTTTGTTCTGGAGTATCACTTTCCCACGACATTGACACTCGTCTGTTTGCCTAATCTTGAAACAGCAAAGATATGCTCCGATGCACCAATGTTCGGATAAGAACTTAATTAGTTAATATCTAACTTCTCCATGCTGACGCTTGAATCAACTGTTTCTTCGTCCCATTATGCTTGCCATTTTTTATTGTTCGCGTCTGCCACCCTTTTTCACTCTCCTGTTCTGGTCTTTTTCTTATGTACGCACCGCGATCAGCAAATGGATAGGTACAGTAATACCGATTACTGACACCGTTTTGGTTGAAACTGTCCTGTATGATCTTGATATACAGGTCACCACTTTTCCTTTAACGCTTCATCCTTCTGTATATTCGCTACACTGAACAGGAGTCTTCTACGCCCCGCTGTTGGTCTACCTACGTTTGGCATCAATTAGTTCGATGCTATCCCATCTGCTGTGTTACATCGTTTATGTGTATTCCTATATTCATGGTGTGCCCCAGGAGTATCCCAACGTATCTTAGGCACCTCACGGCCACCAGTACTTGCTGGTAATGATCTTTATGGTTTTCCATATATATCTACATATATATATATATATATATATATATATATATATATATATATATATATATATATATATATAGTGTGACACACTTAAGATGAAGACATGCCTGTATTTTCTTTATTTTTTGAGATAGCGATTTCATTTTTTGTACAGACGTAAAACGTCATTAGGCTGTTTGAATAGTCTGCCCACTTCAAATGTCAGATGTCAACCCAGCCTACTGTGACTTCAGGAATAGGACCGGTTCTCTATATTTCACGATGCGTTAGAAAGTTACTTTAGAAAGTTATTCAGAATTCTATTTTAACTGCAGATACCGAGTTTCAAGTCAAAATTCGAAGTTTTGCTTTTTTGTAAATTTTTAGACAGAGTCCAAATTTTCCATAAGATTTTAACAGGTAGATTGCAATGCAAACAACAAACATCGTCAATATCAAAAGAAAACAATGGTACGTGATTTATTCAACTCAACTTACACATAAACTCTAACAAAAGTTCAATTAAATTCAATATAAAATTATTAAATGTAGTCTGCTTCAACTAGCCCACCTTCAAGCCTGATGCATTTTTCGATCCGTTTACGATCATTGCTGGCAACTTTTCTTAGTTCTGGTATATTTATTTCACGGCAAGCCTGCCTTATTTTCTCGCAAAGTTCCTCGCGACTTTGGGGCATTTCTTTGTACACCTTATTCTTAACAGAACCCCAAAAATATAAGTCTAGTGGCGTAATGTCAGGAGACCGAGGAGGCCACTGTTCATAAAGACTATTCCTGCCACTCCATCTTGATGGAAAATGTAGATTTAGCCAATTTCTGATTAACTGAGAGTTGTGAATGGATGCACAATCTAATTGAAAATACATATCTTTTCGCACGTGGATAGGAAAACCTTCGATACAGTCCCATAATTCATTATTAAAAAAATGAAGCAATTGATCTGCGTTCAAGGTGTTGTCAAAAAAAAAGACCAATTATTCTATCCCCTAAAATTCCACACTACGTATTAACTTTTTGTGAATACTTTACAACTGATAACCCAGTGAGGGTTTTCAGCAGTTCAATATCTGGAATTTTGGGCAGATACTATTCCATTGGTAGTGAATGTTGCCTCGTCCGTAAATAAAATTTTACTTCAAATCTTTCTATCATTCAGAAAGTTACCTTGGGTCTAAAGGCAATAATCGAATCGTTTCAGCTCATCACTTTCTCTTAACGAGTGCAGAAACTTTGGCTTGAAAGGCTTTATTTTATGACGCACAAGGCATCTTGTGATTTTTTCTCTATTTACATCCAATGCAACAGCCCTTTGACGTACACTCATCTGGGGATTGGCTTGAGTTAAAGCCAAGATTATGCTATCATCACTACTTGTTCGATTTCTAACAGCCGAGATATTGTTCACCACACTTCCCGTTTGCGAAAATCATGCATTTAGAGCTGCTGCAGTTCGGCGCCTAATTAGATTTCTCTGTGGATGTCTCCGATTGAATTCATCAGCAATTTCTCTGCTATTTCGAACACCATCACCAAACAATCTTATTAATTCAATTTTTTCTCTTACACTGAGACATTCAACAGGCATTTTGCTGCCAGACTCACAGTTAATGTCAATTTGACATTTATCGCAATATTTTACAAGGTGCTAATTTGTTTCCATGGCAATCTACATGTTAAAATCTAATGGAAAATTTGGACTATCTAAAAGTTTACAAAAAAGTAAAAATTTCAATTTTGACTTGAACCTCGGTATCTGCAGCTAAAATTCTGAATAACTTTTTTAAGTAACTTTTTTGATATCTCTAACGCATCGCGAAATATAGAGAACCGGCCCTATTCCCGAAATCATGGTAGGCTGGGTTCACATCTAAGATTTGAAGTGGGTAGGCTATTCAAACAGCCTAATGACGTTTTACGTCTGTAGAAAAAATGAAATCGCTATCTCTAAAAATAAAAAAAATACAGGCGTGTCTTCATCTTAAGTGTGTCACACTGAATATATATATATATATATATATATATATATATATATATATATATATATATATATATATATATATATATATATATATATATATATATATATATATATATATATATTCTAGTGCTAGCTGTAGTTTCCTCTTCTTCATCCAGATGTCAATTCTTCCCATTGTTAATAATACTCGCTCCTCTATTTCTTCTCTGCTATCGCTGCATACCACAAGCGCCAGGTCGTCTGCGTATCCGATAATAATTGTCTGCCCACATGTGTTCATTCGAAGCACATCGTGGTAATAGATATTCCACAAGTTTGTGCCAAGTATGGAGCCCTTTGGCAGATCGCACGTCATTTTGGTGCACAAATTATTGCTCACAACCAGAAATTTCCGACTATCTAAGTATCTGCACATCAATTGAACTGGATATGGGGCCACTTGTCTTCTCTGTAATTCTGTGACGATCCCGTCCCATTGTACTGTACTGAAGGCGTTTTTAACATCCATAATCACCATTACCAAACGTACTTATTTGGGTTAGGTTTCGCTTCATCTACAATCTCATTTACTACTTCTATCGTGTCCTTGGTGCAGTGCCCTTTTCAAAAGCCATACTGCCTGTCTCGCAGTTTCAATTTTAGTTCGGTTTCTTCCGTGAGTCTCTTGTTTATTATTTTCTCGAGCAGCTTTGCTGGCGCATATAGTAGACACAAGGGTCTATATGATTTCTTGCCAGGTTTCTCTATAAGAACCAGTCTGCCTGTCTTCCATTCCTTTGGGAAAATATCACTTGTTATATGGTAGTTTATTTTTTATGGGAAATATTTCTAGTTTCTCCTCTGCTAGTATTGTAATGAGTTCAGGCGGGATTTGCTCTGGTCTGGTCGCCTTCTCTCCGTTTATTCTTTGCCACGCTAGCCCGATTTCCGCTGCAATACAGGCAGAAATATTATCATTTTTTACATATATTTTTCTCCTCTATTTATCGCATTTTGGGAATCGTTCCTTAGCTATTAGGACTGTTTCTCATCTGCTGTCTCTATAGGTGATTGTAGCCCTATCGTTCTAGTTATAATTTTATACCCTATACCCCACAGGTCCTTATCTAATTCCTTGCAAATAGATATCCAGGCCAACCATTTTGCCTTTGTAACAGCTTTCTTTAACTTACTTCGACATAATCTGTAATTTCGGTAAGTTTCCGCACTGTTTTTTTTTTCGCTGATATTGGCTCTGTTGTTGGATCCCTTTACTTCGCTTCTTGTCATTGCAGTATTGGTCTCTGAGTTCAGCAGTTTCTCCTGTTCTACTACTGCGACGATTTTTCTTCTTTAGAGATAAGTTGCATGCAGCGCTAGTACCATTTCTTCCACTTTATGTGTGCAGCTGGGTGGCTTGGTTTCTTGCTCTATTTTTTCTAGGAACTGAGTCTCCGATACTTGGTGTGCAGCTTTTTTCTGGGTTCGGCTGGACCCAACACCCGCCATTGTGTAACTCAAGGCTGTATCATATAGAATTTCGCTTCCGAGTAACATTCCTACGAGGTCGTTTGCGCATTTCGAAGCTCACAGTGGAGTCTCAATATCCAGGGGTTATTCGACTCCCTGGAGATCTTATCCGTCGTCCAGGTTCGTCAGTACCCAACACCCGCCAGTGTTTGGCTGTATCACAGAGAGCTCCGGTTTTGACTCCAGTTACTCGCCTCTTACGATAGGCAGAAGATGCGTTGGACCTATTCTTTTTTTTCATCCCCCAAACCAGAGGGGACCAGTTCTCTTTTTACATATGTACTTCAGTTTAAAATATTGATAATAGCAACGGAATTAGCAAAGCGTGACTATGACTTTCTAGGGCAGCCATTGCTGCCAGGTACATGCCAGAGTCGAAATTTTTTCGCAATGTCATCGAGAAGATAATAGTAATAAGGAATATATTGTTCTTACCCTTACATTTGTACGTCTGTATTTAATAAGAGTAATAGATGTTAACAAATTCTATTATTTTCAAATAAATATGTACACATACGCATATACACATACGCAATAAAAACGTAAATATTCAGAACAAAACAGCAAAGCGAACAAAAATGAGCACCGTCGATGGCCATTATGTAACAGATTAAATAGACTAGTTTGAAAAATTCCAATGTAAATATGTTCCAGATTTAAAATACCGATGAGTTTTGGTAAACATGGGAGTCTGCATATCCAAAGCACAACAAACATGAGTGTGTGCTCCCAAGCGGGATGAAATAAAATTAGCCAGAGGCGCCCACTATTATGTTCTTTGTACAGCTTATTGTAGAAATGTCTACCTGATGTTTTTAAATACTGTTATTAAAGTAGGATGATTTTTGTTATTAGCTTATTTGAAATGTGGGTAAAGAATATTCAACAAAAACCGTTGCGTACGCTTGATCAGTATTTATAACGGACCAAATTCAAAATAGTATGACAGAAACAGTAGCTTAGTGTTGCGGGTTACTATTTTGTCACGACTGTACTTGAAAAACTCTATAGAGTGTGGAATAGCCAAATGAAATGAATTCAGAATCTCAATTATTGAGCATATTTATAAAAAAGTCTGGACGCAGCAAGTGCGTTATGATAGTGAATTTTCATTAAAATGTTTTAAATAGCAAATATGTTTTTTTTTTAAGAAAGCAGACTTCAAATTTGGTTACCAGCATAACATATATAGTAGAAACAATGTACCATATTTCATGAAAATAACTTTACTGTTCGAAAATGTACAAAAAATGTTCGAAAAGAAACTTAACATGTTCCCGAAAAAACGAGTTTCCTGTCCAACGAACCTTATAGGTTAATAGCAAATTGAGCTATTCAAATTTGAGACATTCTATAAAAATTGGCTACCATAACGCACTTGCTGGGTCCCGAATTTATTTTCTTACAAACATGCATTATAATTTCGTTGTCGAAATTTCATAAATGTAAGGTCAGCTCAGAACTGGTACTGACCGGGGGAATCCGTCTGTCCAATTAGGCCAAATCATTGTTTAATATATTTCAGCTAAGCAGATTTTTCTGGCTAACGAACTTATCCAAGCCACTGGCAAAAGAAAGGTACTCGCCAAATTTGATCAAAATCGGCCCATTATTTTTTGAGTTATCGGTGTGATATATATATATATATATATATATATATATATATATATATATATATATATATATATATATATATATATATATATATATATATATATATATATATATATATATATATGTAATTTAAATAAATAAATAAATATATAAAGATATAAAAATTGAAACTGACCCCGGATATGTGTTCTCGGGGGCCTAATTAGTGCTAATTTGAAGGATTTTTTTAATGCAAAAGTCGGGATCTCCTTTTTTTAAAGAAAATTCACTAAAAATTTACGAAATACGTCAAGTTTAGACCAAAAAATGACATCCTGCAACGGGAAAACCACACCCCTACAAAAAGCCTCGGTGGTTGAATGGTAAAAACGTGGGCCCCTGAACCGAATGGTTACTGGGTTCGATTCCTAGTGCTTCCCTTTCACTTTTCACCATCAAATTAACATCAACCGATGTGCTGGCATTGTAGTTAAGCGAATTGAATCTCTGCAGGTTCCGCCTTTCGAAGGGGGTGTAAAGCCGTCGGTCCCGTGCCATGCGATGTTGGCACATTAATATCGCTACCCTGCTTGAGAAAGGCAGGGGTTCGGCAAAATTTCCAGATAGTGAAGTGAACCGTCTCCCTCGGTGACCGACCTTAAAGAAACAAAAACACAGAGCCCCTACATTCAACCCACTTCGAAAAAAAGTTGCAACCCCCAAAGTTTTAAATGGAAAGTAGGGACTTGTGATACCTCATTTGAGAGATATCTTCATTCTCTATTCAAAAATGCTATGGTTTTAAAATTTTTACAAAAGTTTACCGTAAAAGGAAATGAGGGTCATCTGATTAACGAACTAAATGCACATAGATCGTAATGTAGTAGATGTTCAAAATGCATGCCTTGAACGTCTTGGGAGCATCCTAACCATAAATAAAAAAGTTCGGGACGCAGCAAGTGCGTTATAGTAGTGATTTTCATTAAATGTTTTAATTTGGATAACTCAATTTTCTATAAGCTTAGAAAGTTGAATTTTGGTACGTAACAAGGCTTTTTTGAACGCAACATATCCACCAAATTTCATTAAAATAGCTTGCAATTTTTGGAAATAAAACTTTTTTCGAAAGAAAACTCAAACTTTTCCCGGAGAACTTTCTTAGATTTTCCTGGCTAACGAACCCATCCAAGCCATTAATAAAAGCAATGTACCTTACGAGTTTCATCCAAATCGGTTAGATACTTTTTGAATTATCGGTTGGATACACATGTATATATATATATATATATATATATATATATATATATATATATATATATATATATATAAATTGAAGCTGACCCCGGATATGGGTTCTAGGGGTCCTAGCTCACGCTCATTTGAAAAATGCTTGCAAAGTCTCATTATCGATACCTCTCTATTAGTGAATTTTTTAAATAAAAATTCACTAATAACCTCTAACGTTAATCAACATCTGAGGCGTGACCAATCAAATCGCAATCGTTATCTTTCTTCTTAAGTCAGTTAAATTTCGTGTTTAGTTTCGTATACCGTACTTTTCACATATTCCTATAAGAAGTCTAATAGCGTAAGATAGGGTGATCGTGCTGGTTGTTCTATCGATCCTCGCCTCCTTATACACCGATTGGGAAATATAAAGTAAAGGTACTGCCAGGCATTGATTTTGTAATGTCATAAGTAGCTCTATCTTCTATATTCTTAATAAAAATGATTTACTGGTTGAATGGCGCTAAACTAGACCTCTTCCAAAATTTTAAAGTAGCTACAGCAATGCAATACCAGAAACTTTTACGTGTGTAGCACAGGCTAATAAATGAGAGAGATTAAATATGGACATAAAACATATTATTTTGAAAGTTGGTGAGTGATAACAAAGAAGTCTAAATGACAAACATTGACAGCACTCTTTAATTTTTCATTTTTTGAATTGTAAAGGAGATTTAGCAGCCTTGGTGGTCCAGGGATAAAAACATGTGCCTCTGGAGCCACGGGTAAATTCCAGGCTGGTAAGTGAGTGCCGAGACAAGACAAGCGACCTGGCTGAGCAGAATGAGGTCACCCTCATCTGGGTGCCGGGTCACTCGGGGGTCAAAGGCAATGAAAAGTCTCGCGAAGAGAGGGTCAGCAGAACCATTTATGGGACCAGAACCAGTTCAGGGGAGCCATTAAGTCCTGGGTCGGAAACGAACACAAGGTGTACTGGGCAGACTGTCCAGAGCTCAGACATGGGAAGTCAATAATTGACGAACCCAGTTCAAAGAGAGCTGTGGAGCTGCTAAATATTAGCAGAGGACAGCTCAGAAACATAACAGGTATCTTGACGGGACACGTGGCCGTCAAGAAACACCTGCATAAAATAGGGCGCTTCGAGGGGGACCTCGCATGCAGATTCTGCGGCGTGGGGGGGAATGAGCCCAGCACATCTTATGCGAGTGTAAAGCTCTGGACCGCAAAAGACAACTGATCTACGGTCAGTCTAGATCGGAGACAGAGCAATATAAAACATCACCCCACCAATCGCTGTGTACTTCAAGGCACAGTTATTGTGGAATGGGTGGAGTAGAAAAAGTAAGGGCATGCACAATAACCCAAAGGCTGCAGTGCTATCGGGGTGGCAAAGACGCGGACGGGCCCGAGGGAGAAAAAAGATCGCTTTAGCGGGTAGGGAATGAATGGGGGGTCATTTGGTGAAAATTGACCTTTTTTCGTTAAAACTCGAATAAAACACCATTTTAGGGTTTATTTATTAGAAAACCTTTAATGTTATCAAATATCTGGTTTTCTGTCCTGAAATTAAATTTGGGGTTGAATGTGTGGGGATGGAATATTGTTGACAAAAATTGCGAATTTTTTTTTGCTACAACGGCGTGAAAAGTCTCAAACGACATAAAAAAAATTGATTCTGGGACGAATTTTTTTTGTCTGTCGGTCGGTCGGTCTGTCGGTATGTAGGCATGTAGGTCTGTCTGTTAATAGGGGCAATAACTTTCGAACGAATTGAGATATCACCTTCAGATTTGGTATCCTGACAAAGGAACGCTTCGAATTGTTTTTTCTTCAGGGGGTAGGCGATAAAAAAAGGGTGAATAGGTGAAAATTAGCATTTTTTCAATAAAACACGAGTAACATTCAAAGTTCATGGATACAGGAAAACAAAAATTTTCTTTGTGGTCAAGTCATGGGCCCTAAATTTATTCCATGGGAAAGTCTTTCTGCAGAGAATAAATTATCATAGCTATGTGGAGGTTCTGATTCAATTTTCAGCGTCATTTTTACATGAAACTCATTCCTATGCGTTAATAGCGCATTTGCTGTGTCCGGCCTTTTTTGTTTTATCGAAAAATATGTTAAAAAATTATCTATTCACTAAAGTTGGCACTTTTTTTTTAAACCACTGCTACATTAGGGCCGGAAAAGATCTCCTAGTGCAACAATCATACCTCTGCTATTATATTCGCACAATTGCCTACCAGTTTCTACAAAAAGCTCCATTATTCGGCATAAAATGGGATATATTTGCTATTATCATTGTACTATTCCTATAAATTAAACAACTTATCTCCTTGGCAATCGCACCACTTATTACAGCAATTTAGAGAAACCGAAACTCTATATAATGCAGAATACAATGCCAAACGATATATCTTCAACTGTTTTTATTCCCATATGTCAGAAAAGGAGAGCCGATCAGATGGTGCATGGTGAGCAGAGATAGAAGACATATTTGCTGGTTTCTATTGTATAGATTCGACCGCATTTCAAGAATATCGGTTTTCAGAGGTAATAGATATGTTTAATCTGTAATGGATTTTGTATGTACAAAGGGAAAGTGGGCATTTCGTATAAAGTGCTTTTCATTTATCTCTGAATGCAGTTTTATTTGGAAGATACTCTACATTGGCAGATAGAGTATGCGAAGAGGTTAGATGTATATCGAATTTTCGTAGACGAGTATCATGAAAAAAATAGTGAAAAAATCATGACTCTGGGACTTTGGTCAAATGTCTTCAAATGAGTTCGAATTAGGACCCCTAAAACTTATATGCAAGGCCAATTTCAAGTTTGACATGTTAATATAAATATAAATAAATAAATAAATAAATAAATAAATAAATATATATATATATATATATATATATATATATATATATATATATATATATATATATATATACAGGGTGGCGCATTTATGTAACAAAGTTCAATATCTTGTTTCCTATGAAAGGTAGAAAAAATATTTTTCACTAAGTTACATAATTTTAAGCTGTCCTTATTATAAAATTATTTTCCGCTATACAGGGTGATTCATAAAAGCCTGACATGTGCCAACTTAATTTTTTTTAATGGAACACTAGGTATATTACTTAATATTTAAACGTAGCATACTTTCGTCTATAAAACGGTATGCAGTTTTTTAGTTTTGGTAGCGGCGTTGTCAAGTTATACAAGAAATACTGAAAATTTTGACGTCTGCACGCTACTACAAAATGCCTTTTAAGTTATCATGCGTAACTCCGATTTCAAAGAAATTTTATACTCAGATTGTCAAAGAATAACTCAATCCTCTAATTTAAGTTGATTTAAAAATTAACGTACAAGGTGATTTCTATAGGGACGCCAAATAGCAAATTTTCAAACGTGATTTTCTCAAAATTTTCAAACACAACACCCTGTATATTATTGCATAAATAGGTTCACCGATTCATTAACTACAAATATTATTAAACAACTATATACCGAAAATCATTATTTTTTTAAATAATTTAACCTTTTTAAATATGAGCCCAACATTATTCTTTAATACTTCATAAGGAGGCTTTGGACGAAAATATGAAGTTTTGACAAAGTTAATTTATATAGTTCTGTCAAAAATAATCGTGTTGTATAATTAGGTGGATCAAATAGTGGTGTATTTTGTTCAAGTTTATAGAAGATATAGTTTTAATAACTGCTATTTAAGTTATGAATTTTTCTAAAGAAGAATTTATCGATATGATTTATGTGTTGGGCGCGAGTGATAAAAATTGTTTACTTGCAACTCGTCTTTATCACGAAAGATTTTCAAATAGAAGACAACCCAGTAGAAGGACCTTTGAGGACTTATGCAGCGTTTTGATCAAACCGGTAATGTTGTTAAATACAGAAAAAGAACAAAAACTATAATTAATGAGGAAAATAAATTTGCCGTTGCATTAAGTGTAACTGAACATCCTAATACAAGCTCTAGGACCATGTGCAGACAACTGAATATCAGTAGAAGGTCTATTCAAAGAATGCTAAAGATAAGCAAATTTCACCCCTACCATATCCATCTCGCACAAGAACTAAAACCAGCTGACTTTAACTTAAGAATAGATTTCTGCCAATGGGGTTTACGGAAATTAAATCAAGATGTACACTTCTTTGATTATGTCTTGTTTGCGGACGAAGCAACATTCCATAGAAATGGTAACGTCAATAGACATAACTTTCATTACTATGACACCGCAAATCCCCATGTAATAAGAACGAAAAGCCAGATAAGATGGTCGTTAAATGTATGGGGAGGTATCTTAGGAAATCATGTCATAGGACCCTATTTCTTTGAAGGCCATCTTAATGGAGAACATTACCTTCGATTTCTTCAAACTGATTTGGAAGAATTACTGGAAGATGTCCCCTTGTTTGTTCGCTCAAGATTCTGGTTTCTCCATGATGGTGCGCCTGTGCATCACACGGCTCTTATCCGACAACACCTGGAACAAAGATTTGCCGGTAGGTGGATTGGAAGAGATGGACCAGTCAGGTGGCCTCCTAGGTCTCCTGATTTAACCAAAATGGATTATTTTTTATGGGGTTATATACAAAATACCACCTACTATGAAGAATGAAATGAAAACGAGAATAAAAAACGTTTTTCGCAATGTACCTTTAAGCATTTTAACAAATGCTGGGAGATCTTTCCGTAATCGTTTACAAATGTGCATCGATCAAAACGGGAACCATTTTGAACACTTACTTTGAGGGCATTTAACTAGTTTCTCTGTCATATTATAATATTTCTTATTATCATTATTTTGTTGTTGATAAATAGATATGTAGATGTTTATTCGCTCATAAATATAAACACAAGGGCCATAAAGGCGTAGAGTAAGTCATAATTATAACAATACATGTTCAATATCATAACGAAATAGAAGAAAATAATGTAGGTATAGTAAATAAAAAATGCAGAAAGTGAGTTTCACTGTTGATCATTCAAATGTTTTTCAAAGTATTCATCTAAACTATATAAAACTGGACCTTTTGGTTCAATTTTTTAAGGTAATCGTCTTATATTAAGTGGTACCTTATTGAATGTACGTATAACATTGTATTCAGCATTTCTCTGCAGTCTTGCTATCCTAGCATAGGGTGTTGCATAATTGTTTCTATACCTTGTTATATAATCCTGTTCCCGCATATATTGACTGACTATTTCAAGATTTTATTTTACAAATATTACGTACTGAAACACATACATCGAATAACAGGTAAGTATTTTTTCTTCAATTAAGTATCCTTTACAATGAACGGTTAGCTTTAGCCCTAATATGGCACGCAAGCAGCATTTCTGCGCAACAGAGATAATGTCAACAGAGTCGCGTCACACCACCATGCCATATAGGTTGATGGACTCAATAAAATCGTGGAGAGACCTGAAAGATGCTTCCTTAGATACCAACATTGAAAGAGTTCCTAAAAATATGAGTATATGTACTTATCTTCCTGGTTATGTGGCTTATATGCGCTTTTCAGTTTAACTTTTAGTCTACATACAGGCCTAGGAACCTAACCCCTTCTAGTGTTTTCAGCACAATGTTTATTTCAAAAAATAATGATTTTCGGTTGTTTTTTATTTAAAAATCTTTCGTAATAAAGACGAGTTGAAAGTAAACAATGTTTATCATTCGCGCCCAACACATAAATCATATCGATAAATTCTTCTTTAGAAAAATTCATAACTTAAATAGCAGTTATTAAAACTATATCTTCTATAAACTTAAAAATACACCACTATTTGATTCACCTAATTATAAAACACGATTATTTTTGACAGAACTATATAAATTGACTTTGTCAAAACTTCATATTTTCGTCCAAAGCCTCCTTATGAAGTATTAAAGAATAATGTTGGGCTCTTTTTTTTAAAGGTTAAATTATTTCAAAAATAATGACTTTCGGTATATAGTTGTTTGATGATATTTGTAGTTAATGAATCACTGAACTTATTTATGCAATAATATACAGGGTGTTGTATTTGAAAATTTTGAGAACATCACGTTTGAAAATTCGATATTTGGCTTCTCTATAGAAATCACCCTGTACGTTAATTTTTAAATCAACTTAAATTAAAGGATTGAGTTATTCTTTGACAATCTGAGTATAAAATTTCTTTGAAATCGGAGTTACGCATGATAACTTAAAAGGCATTTTGTAGTAGCGTGCAGACGTCAAAATTTTCAGTATTTCTTGTATAACTTGACAACGCCGCTACCAAAACTAAAAAACTGCACACCGTTTTATAGACGAAAGTATGCTACGTTTAAATATTAAATAATATACCTAGTGTTCCATTAAAAAAAATTAAGTTGGCACATGTCAGGCTTTTATGAATCACCCTGTATAGCGGAAAATAATTTTATAATAAGGACAGCTTAAAATTATGTAACTTAGTGAAAAATATTTTTCTACCTGTCATAGGAAACAATATATGGAACTTTGTTATATAAATGCGCCACCCTATATATATATATATATATATATATATATATATATATATATATATATATATATATATATATATATATATATATATATATATATATATATATATATATATCTTTTCGAATGTGGAACAACCACAACACACCACATATTTCAGGAGAAATTATTTCTACAATCACAGGGTGGCCCATAAGTCGTTGATGATACAAATTTTCTTTTTTCTTTAATCGAACACGCCTTATGTTATTGCATTTTTGCATTTTCCATCGAAATATAATGTGTGTTTGTAAGAAAAGAAATTCTGGACGCAGCAAGTGCGTTATGGTTGCGCATTTTCTTTAAATGCTTCAAATTTGAATAGCTTAATTTGCTATTAACCTATAAGGTTGACCAAGAAACGAGTTTTTTCGGGAACACTTTAAGTTTACTTTCGGAAATTTTTTTACATTTTAAAACAAGAAAGTTATTTTGATGAAAGATGGCACATTATTTCTACTATATAGGTCATACTAGTAACCAAATTTGATGACTGCTTTCTTAAAAAAACACACACAAATATTTGCTATTAAAAAACATTTTAATGAAAATTCACTACCATAACGCACTTGCTGCTTCCCGACTTTGATTTTCTTATAAAGCAACACTTGTTTTAATTGGCGAGGTAAACCGGCAAAACTGCAGATACTGGACAGAGGACAACATCCATTGAATACGGGAGGCCCACACCCAACGTCCTGAGAAAGTTAACGTTTGGGCAAGTATCGTTGGAGATCATGTGATTGTACCTATTTTCATTGAAAACCTTAACGGAGAAAGATATTTGGAAATGATAAGGGACCAGGTAGAGCCTTAGTTGGTTTATTTGGCAATGCACTTGATCGACATCGTCTAAATAAAAGGATATTGGTGCAACAAGACGGTGCATCACCCTACTATGCTCTTCCTGTACGGGACTATTTAAATGAAACCTTTCCACAAACGTGGATAGCAAGAAGAGGTTTCATAGAATGGCCTGCGAGATCACAAGATCTTACACCCCTGGACTTTTTCTTGTGGGGGGACTTCTGGAAAACAGAGTGTACAAAATATAACCTTTGGATCTAAACGATTTAAAGGAAAGAACAACCAGGGAAACTAGGAACATCACACCGCACATTTTAAATACAGTCACAGACAAGTTTTACATAAGATTCATTCGCTATCAGCGAAAAAATGGGGAACACTTTAAACATTTAGGTGTTCAAGAGATGCTCAATTTATATGTTTAAGAAGATTTTTTTTCTTTTTGAATAATTATGAATTTCAGAATAAACGGTTTAAGTCTTGTTGTCAGTCAGCAAATTTCCATCCTGTGTAGCGGTCTATGACTTTTGGACACAAATTTTTGGTACCATCAAAAAGTGAAGAATATGCTCTTTGAATTTCCGTCGAAAAATGATGGGGTTGCTATATGAAAAAAAATCAACAAGGGGTGGGAGTGAAATGGTGAGAGGTGAACACTACAAACTAATACTACAAGGTGGGAAACAAAAAGTTTGGTGGAGGTGTGCGAGCGTTTTTCAGAAAAAAAAACCACTTCTCGAATTATTAATTATATTCCATAACTGCGGTCCACACTATATACTCGTATATATATATATATATATATATATATATATATATATATATATATATATATATATATATATATATATAACTGCCCAGGGTTTTATGAAGGATAAAAGTATTACTATTCCAAAAACAGTGAATGCGAGAAAATGGAACCAGCACACGACAATAAGTATACAGAGTATTGTGACCAAGAAAAAATAGAACGAGAAACAGCATTTTTTTGCACATATGATCCTTATAACCCTAAAAGGTGTTAATTATAAAACCAACAGAATCAGTTTTCTTCAAGACCACTTTTTGTATTTTATATAAAATTTTTGAAAACAGTGGTATTGAAATTTACATATATGATTTTTTTGTAAAAGACTTTAAAAAAGTTCGGGATGCAGCAAATGTGTTATGGTAGCGAAGTTTCGTAAAAATGTTTTTAATGTAAATTGTCTTGTTTTGAAAAGAAGGACATTTGGTTGATACATTGATTGTTGTTGCCCTTACTTGGTGAAACTTGTCCATACTACATACAGACTTGGAGACTACTTCTCTGACTGAAGCCAGAGAAGTAGTCTCCAAGTCTGTATGTAATTTGGTTGATAGTATAACCGTATTTCATTAAAATAACTTTGTTGTTTCAAAAAGTACAAACATTGTCCGAAAATAAACATTGAAAGTTCCAGAAAAACTGGTCCGATTTTCCTGGCCAACGAACCTCTCAAATATAATTATTCACAAACAGCTTTAGGACCAAAATTGAAAAAAATATATGATAATTTCTTTTACATAAATTGCCTTCCGTAATGTTACACTAAATTCTCTTCTTCACAAAAAGTCGACAACTTTTTTTTGCAATAACTTACTAAGAATTTTTATTGATTACCAACATATCACAAAAATCTTTTTAAAAATGGTTTCTACGGAAAAACTAAAAACATTTGTGCGAAAACTTTTCAAATTGAGCCACTATTTGAGAGTACCTGTATACGGCAGCTTGATTTTTTTGTCGATTAACACAAATAAGCTATCTGAATGCGTCATTTCCATTGATAAAAACGCCAAATCACAATTTGTGATATGCGTTTGAAATATGTGCCAAAAACGTGGAAAGTTGCAAAAAAAAAATGAAACAACTCAAAAACGATGAACGATATTTTTTTTTCCTTACAAACATGCATTATAATTTGATGAAAAACACAAAAATGCAATAACATAAGGGTGTTTTATTAAAAAAATAAAGCGTGTATCACCAACGACTTATGGACCAGCCTGTAATTGTCAAAATAGGTTTATAAGATGCAGCTCGCGACACCCTATAATTAACGTATAATATACTTTTTCCTCATATCTTGTATAATAACGGATATATGGAGTTTTACCATAGAAATGTGTCACCTGTATATGTGTAAACGGGCAAAAACTGAAACTGACCCCGTATATGGGTTTTAGGGATTCTAGTTCGCGCTCATTTGAAGAAATCTTTTTAAAATTCATTGGTCGCGGTCTTCTCAATAACGAATTTTTTCAAATTCATAAGTCGCGGTCTTTTTAATAACGAAATTTTTGTACGAAAATTTGCTAAAATATAAACTATTAAACCTTAAACTCTATAGCGGCACCTACTGCCGAAGCATCAGAAATGGATTTTCCGAAATTATTTTAGTAAAATGAAGGACAGTGATGGTTGAAGCTGAAACTTAAGACTTTTTAAAACACACTTATTAAGAGATTTTTTCGGCATAATCCGTATTTGCTTCAAATTCGTTGTCTAAAAATTGCAAATTTTGACATTTCAAATCGCGACTTTGACGTTTCAAGAAGAAAAATTATAAAATTTTCAAAATAATTTTTCTGCTACTTCTTGACACTTTTGCGCCAAGAAAACTTAGCCGTTGTATGTAGTATTCAATTGTTTTTGTTAATCACACAGAATATTTTGTTTTTGTGCTTTCCTCTGATCACCAGTGGCACCCAAAATGATTTTTTTAAATGCCAATAACTTTTTTAAATTTCAACATTGAGACCTGAGTTTTGGTGTGTAGTGTATGGTTAATAGTAGAAACGTATATGTCATGGCTGTCAAAACTTTGTTATTTTCGGAGATACAGAAATTTATATATATATGTATATATATATATATATATATACATATATATATATATATATATATATATATATATATATATATATATATATATACATATATATATATATATATATATATATATATATATATATATATATATATATATATATATTTATATATAAATTTCTGTATCTCCGAAAATAACAAAGTTTTGACAGCCATGACATATACGTTTCTACTATTAACCGTACACTACACACCAAAACTCAGGTCTCAATGTTGAAATTTAAAAAAGTTATTGGCATATATATATATATATATATATATATATATATATATATATATATATATATACATATATATCTATATATATATATATATATATATATATATATATATATATATATATATATATATATATATATATATATATATATATATATATATGTAAATTCAAACTGACCCTGGTTATGGGTTCTAGGGGGCCTAGTTCGCGCCCATTTGAAGACATTTTTTTCAAAATTCAAAAGTGGAGATCTCATTACTGAATTTTTCT
This sequence comes from Tillus elongatus, assembly GCA_964006375.1. Lineage (NCBI taxonomy): Eukaryota > Metazoa > Arthropoda > Insecta > Coleoptera > Cleridae > Tillus > Tillus elongatus. The sequence continues at coordinate 78,773,804 of OZ023270.1, forward strand.
AAGAAAATTCACTAAAATTGAATAATGAAGTCTAAACGAAGGAGGTGATTTTTAAGAAAGTAAATTTTTTTCTCAATTTTTCACATGTATGTAATATATTGCCCAACGACGTGCGAAACAGCTATCTTGTCAGTAGGAAGATTAAAAAACATGTTTTAGCTGTTCCCCTTCCTACCAATCTATTACCATTGTAAAAATTTAATGGCGGTACAAAGGGTCCACTTATAATGTTTGTGTTGTCGGATCACTTTAAGAAAGAGTTGAAAAGAATTTAAAAGCTTTAAGTCGTCTTTATTTGAGTCTGTCGGTGCTTTTCGTATTGTAAGTCTGACAAAAGATGTGCTATCGAAATAAAATTATTATTTTCTAAGCCGATTTAAGAATCTCTGTAAAAAGATTTGAGTTTTCATGTCGATTTTATTTAGCTTAAATAAGTCAAATATACTTCTTATACTTCACAAAAATTGTAAAAATTTCGGTAGTGGTTGCGATAAGAAAAACAACTCGGACGAGTTGTTTTATGTCAATATCAGGTCGATTCTGTTGATAAAATGACCGTTCTCTTCAATAGTTTCCGTAACCTAGGGAGATTTTCTAAAAATGATCTAAAAGCACATTGATTTCTGAACGAATCTTCCGAAACAAATACGGCTTCTGGAAAACAAATATTATGTGACGTGACTTGATTTTGTTTATATTTCTAGTATAGGTATTATGCGACAGCATACGTAATCTATATATCAACAAAAAATTAAAATTTTATCTTTCGTTTCCCCCCAAAAAAAAACTAGAAGCTGAAATGTAATGTATTGATCTAACCTTAAACAGACAGATTGAATAACGTAAGAATTTCTAGCATACTTTAAAGTGCATACTTTTAACTTTTACGTCTTAAAAAAACTCACTAATGAGATCTCAACTTTTGAATTTTGAAAAAATATCTTCAAATGACGCGAACTAGGCCCCTTAAGACCCATATCCAGGGTCAGGTTAAATTTTTAAATTTATATTTGTTTATATATATATATATATATATATATATATATATATATATATATATATATATATATATATATATATATATATATATATATATATGTGTGTGTGTGTGTGTGGGGGGGGGGGTATAATTTCAATAACATTCGGTGGATACCTTCCTTTTGGAAATAGCTTGGACAGGTTCGTTAGCCAGGAAAATCGATCTAGTTTTTCTCAAAAAGTTTTGTGTTTTCTTTCGGAAATTTTTATATTTCCGTAAATAACCAAGCTAGGGCGACCTAGTTTGGTAAGCAGGTTAACCTTACAAAAATTAAACAATTTACCAAAATTTAGATTTGTAGGTGGAAAGGAAAAAAGGTGTAAGCATTTAAAGAAAATCTGGGTGCCACTGATGACCAGATAAACGCACAAAAGTAAAATATTTTGGGTAGATAACAAAATCTATTGTATGTTACAAAAAACTACTAAGTTTTTTGACTAAAAAATGTCAAGAAATTCCAGAAAAGTTACTTTGAAAGTTTGATAACTGTTCTTCTTATAACATCAAAGTCGCGATCTGAAACGTCAAAATTGTCAACTTTCTGGCAAAGCGAATACATGCTATGTATAGAAAATATCGCAAGAAGTGTGTTTTACAAGTACTTCAGTTTCAGCCTCAACCGTCCTTCATTTTACTAAAATATTTCCTGAAAATTCATTTCTAATAGACCCTGTCTCTGATTTTTTTAAATTTTTTACGATAATTCGTTGAAAATTAGATACCATTAAACGATAAGCTCTATAGCTAAAACTACTGCCAAAGCATCAGAGACATGGTCTATTTGAAATGAGTTTTCGGAAAATATTTTAGTAAAACGAAGGACAATGACGGTTAAAGTTGAAACTTAAGACTTTGTAAAACACTTTTCTTGTGACATTTTCTCTACATAACCCGTATTTGTTTCAGGTTCTTTGCCTAAATGTTGCCAATTTTGACGTTTCAAATCACTAATTTGACGTTCTAAAAGGAAACCCCAAATGTTTTCTTTAAATGGCTCTAACTTTTTAGTGAATTTTTATTTTAAAGAATTCACTAATAGAGAGATATCGATGGTGAGACTATGCAAAAAAATTTTCAAGTGAGCGCGAACTAGGCCCCTAGAACCCATATGCGGGGTCAGTTTCAATTATATATATATATATATATATATATATATATATATATATATATATATATATATATATATATATATATATATGTATGTATATATCCGTCTGATAACTTAAAAAATAATTAACCGATTTCGATGAAACTCGGCAAGTGCCTTTCTTTTATTAATGGCTTGGATGAGTTCGTTATCCAGGAAAATCGGACAGGGTTTTCCGGAAAAATTTTGAGTTTTCTTTCTTTCTCCGAAAATTACAAAGCTGTTCTAATGAAATTTAACGGATATATTGCCTTAGACCTTACCACGTACCAAAATTTAACTTTCTAAGGTTATAGAAAATTGAATTATTCAAATTTTGAATTTTCTTTCTAAAAAAATTTTTTTGTCCGAAAATTACAAAGTTATTTTAATCAAATTTGGTGGATATATTGCCTTAGGAAAGACCTTACCACATACCATAGAAAATTGAGTTATTGAAATTTGAAGCATTTAATAAAAATTCACTACCATAACGCACTTGCTGCGTCTCGTTAGTTCTTGTCTTTGAACTTACAGATCAAAATTTTCGAAACACACACACACACACACCCACACACATACATATATATATATATATATATATATATATATATATATATATATATATATATATATATATATATATATATATATATATATATATATATATATATATATATATAACAATTGAAACTGACCCGGAATATGGGTTCTAGGGGCCTAATTTTCGCTGATTTGAAGAAATTTTTTGAATATTCAAAAGTCGCGATCTCCTCGTTGGTGAATTTTTTTAAAAAAAATCACTAATGTGTGTGTGTGTGTGTGTGTGTGTTAGTTTAGGGATGGCCTCGGAAGCAAAGTCCATTAGCCACAAACTGTTGTACGAGACAGACAGAAATTAAAGAAGAAGGTCCAAAATAATGAGCAACAAATCGGAGTTATGCGTATAATATATGACATCACTGTTATTCTATTACCCCAAATGACAAAATTGTGCTATACTAAATACTAAATATAAAAAACTGACTAATAAAAATCGGAAAATTACACTAAAGGCTTGAGATGGCACAGCCATTCAAATAAATTGAAAAAAATTATATGAAAATGCGCTGCCATAACACACTTGCTGCGTCCAGACTATTTTGTATATGTATGTGTGTTCCTGTTTATATATATATATATATATATATATATATATATATATATATATATATATATATATATATATATATATATATTATTTACATGCGTAAATAATTTAGTATCATATTTAATTAGTTTAAATCAATAAACGGCAACGTCGAATGCAACCTCGTCGGTTTTAGCATTCGTTACCGAGTCACAACTACGTATATATCCCTGTTTTCTTTGTTTCTTGGCAATGATGGGTTTGGTTACAAACCTACTTACCCTTAGTCTTTCTATTTAAGTTTTATTAACGTAGTACCTTATTATTGAAATAAGAAACATTTTTTTTTTTAAGTTCTCTACAATAACGTACTTGCTGTCCAAATCAATATCGTAATTAAAGACAATAGTTAGTTACTTACGTAATATTCCAGTGACCCATTTTCTGGAAATGCTGATAAATCCACACTCAAGCACAATTTTTATAAATACACGCGTAATAATGGTTATTGTTTGTCTAATTGTAATAAGTAGAGTAACAGTCAATAATCACTAACGCGTTTGTGATAGCACTGCACTAACTGACAACAGATAACGTCCGCTAGGCTCTTATCGCTTAGATAAAAACACAACCTTTTTTTGCTACACACAGACTTCTATAGGATATGCAGTGAATAAAGGGCATGGTAATGATTTCAAAGCACGACAAGATCAAAGGTCCTGGTGCAGCAAGTGAGTTATGGTTATGAGTTCTCATTAAAAAATTCTAATACTAATAAATTAGTGTTCAATTGACGTAAACATTTCGTATTCACATGGACCAGTGTATCTCAAATTTAATTCAATTACAGGTTCTAGTGCAATCGAAGAACTTTTTTAAAATTTTAAGTAGTGATCTCTACATTAAAAAAAGTTCGGGACGCAGCAAGTGCGTTATGATAGCGAAATTTCTTTAAACTATTTTTAATAGCAAATGTCTCTCTTTGATGAAAGCAGGCATCAAACTCTGTTGCCTATATAGTAGAAACAATGTACCATCTTTCATTTAAATAAATTTATTGTTTGAAAATATATAAACATTTTTCAAAAGTCTAGATGCAGCAAATGTGTTATGGAAGTGAATTTCCATAAAAATGTTTTTAATAGCAAATGCAAGCAGGCATCAATCTGATTACCGGTATAGCCTATGTAGTAGAAACAATGTACTATATTTTATCAAAATTACTTATGGTTTGAAAATATACAAAAATTTTCCGAAAATAAACTTAAATGTTGGTTTTCTAACCAACAAAGCTTACGTTAATAGCAAATTGAGTTATTCAAATTTGAAGGATTTAATGAAAATTCGAATATGCAAATTAGCTCCCGAATGCTTTTCAACAAATTGTTTTCAGAAACATTACTATGACCCCACCTGGATGCACAAACCACAAGAAAAATGTCTTGCTCACACCCCCCAAGGAAGTTATGGGACTGGAAGTGAATAAGGGTGCTGTGCGGGGTAGGCTGGGTTTAAGGGGGATATGGCTTCAAGATGTGAAAAAGACAGCTTTCAAGCCCGCTTTATTCGAATTTTCTGCTCATATTTCCTTTTTACTACGTACCCCGCTCAGCACCCCTATTCACTCCTGGTCCCGTAACTTCTTTGGGGGGTGTGAACAAGACATTTTTATTAAGGTTTGTTGATCCAGGGGGGGGGGGCTACGCAGGTTTCTGAAAACAGTTTTTTGAAAAGCGTTCGGGAGCTAAACTGTAAATTTACCGAAAATTCGTTACCAAAACGCACTTACTGCGTCCAGATTTTTTTTCTTACAAACGCATCATATTTCAATTAAAAATGTCAAAAATTCATTAACGAATTTGTTCTACGAAAATTAGCTAAAAAAATTATACACCCCTACTCACTCTTGGTCCCGTAACTTCCTTGGGGAGTGTAAACAAGAAATTGTTTGGGGGAATAGGGGTGCTGTGCGGGGTAGGCAGGGTTTAAGGGGATATGGCTTCAAGTTATGAAAAAGACAACTTTCAAGTCCGTTTTATTCGCATTTTCTGCTCATATTTCCTTTTTACTATCTACCCCGCCCAGTACCCCTATTCACTCCTGGTCCCGTAACTTCCTTGGGGGGTGTGAACAAGAAATGTTTCTTGAGTTTTGTGGATCCAGGTGGGGCCCTAGGCAGGTTTCTGAAAACAGTTTTTTGAAAAGCGTTTGGGAGCTAAACTGCAAATTTACCGAAAATTCGCTACCAAGACACACTTACTGCGTCCAGATTTTTTCTCACAAACGCATCATATTTCGATAAGAAATTCAAAAATTCATTAACGAATTTGTTCCACGAACATTAGCTAAAAAAATTATACACCCCTACTCACTCCTGGTCCCGTAACTTCCTTGGGGAGTGTAAACAAGAAATTTTTTGGGGGAATAGGGGTACTGTGCGGGGTAGGCAGGGTTTAAGGGGGATATGGCTTCAAGGTATGAAAAAAACAACTTTCAAGACCGTTTTATTCGCATTTTCTGCTCATATTTCCTTTTTACTACCTACCCCGCCCAGCACCCCTATTCACTCCTGGTCCCGTAACTTTCTTGGGGGGTGTGAACAAGAAATTTTTCTTGAGTTTTGTGGATCAAGGTGGGGCCATAGGCAGGTTTCTGAAAACAGTTTTTGAAAAGCGTTCGGGAGCTAATCTGCAAATTTACCGAAAATTCGCTACCAAAACGCACTTACTGCGTCCAGATTTTTTTCTTATAAACACATCATATTTCGATAAAAAACGCAAAAATGCACTAACAAATTTGTTCTACGAAAATTAGCTAAAAAAAATTTATAGACCGTTAAACCTTAAAATTCACTAAACCTACAAATAAATATCCAAAAAGGCACCAACTTAACTAAACTGATAGCCAAAGCATCAAAGAAAGGGTCTATTTGAAATGGATATTTTGTAAATATTTTAGTAAAATAAAGGGCAATGGCGGTTGAATCTGAAACTTAAGGGTTTGCAGAACACTCGTCTTGCAACATTTTTTTTTCACAATCGGTATTTGTTTTACATTCTTTGCCTAAACATTGCCAATTTTGACGTTTAAAATTGCGAGTTTGACGTTTTGTGAAAACTCCAAAATTTATTTCTTTAACTGCCCATAACTTCGTTGTCTTTACTTTGTTTGTATCCAAGCCACTTGCAAATATATTGCCACTTGCAAAATATATATATATATATATATATATATATATATATATATATATATATATATATATATATATATATATATATATATATATATATATATATATATGTATCACACCGATAACTCAAAAAATAATAGGCCGATTTTGATAAAATTTGGTATGTGCCTTTCTTTTGTAAATGGCTTGGATAAGTTCGTTAGTCAGGAAAATTGGACTAGGTTTTCCTAGAAAATTTTGAGTTTTCATTCGAAAAAAATGTTTATCTCAAATAATAATGGGCAGATTTTGATATAATATGGCGTATACCTTCCTTTTGTAAATGGATTTGATAAGTTCGTTAATCAGAAAAATCGGACGAGGTTTTCCGGAAAAATGTTGAGTTTTCATTTGAAAAAAATTTTTATCTTAAAAAATAAAAAATCTATGATAACCAAATTTGGTAGGTAGGTTTACGATATAAAAAGTAAACTATACACCAAAATTTAGATTTCTATGTTACAAGAAAAAAAAGTTATAATAATATTTTGTGCCAGATCATTTCTATGAAAATTCACTACCATAACGCACTTGCTGCGTCCAGAGTTTTTTTTTAATTCGCTAATAAAGCTCAATGCATACTTTTTGTTGGGCCACCTGTATACTTTCCTGCAGGGTTAATTTTTTTACCAATCTTTTGCAGAAATTAGTACCCTAAAGGTAGACAACCCACACACAGACACTGAGCTACCAACAAAACTCACAAACATTTTCTATCTAACTCAAAGGACGATCGAGACTATCCCGTGTTATTGTATTTAATCTGTTGTATAGATCTAAAGAAGCTAAACAAAAGGCAGGTTAAGGGTATCAGAAGTAATAATAACCGGTAAGAGACGTTTAGGACTGTGTGTATATAGAACACACAATGAGAGAGAATACAAGAACTATGAAACATATCTCAAGGCAGAATGAGCCATCTGCTTTACTTTTTTCTTTGCTGACAAAAGAATCGCGGATACTATTATGTAATTTTGTATGAGTTTCAATTTGAGTGGGGTTAGTCCGATGGTTTTCTTTTCCTTAACATGTTATGTAATATATAACAAAGTTCTTAAGTTGCAGATACAGTATCTGTTTAGTTTATTAACCTGAATGTTTGTAAGTGGGAAATGTAAAGTGCTTATAAATATAGAAGTGTAAAAAGTGCGGTGTTATGATAGAAAGTTTAAAGAAAAGCAGTGAAAAATATTCATCAACAAATGTTAGCTGGCTGTGTATTTTTGGTGTCAGAAGTAGTGAAACTTGTGCTCTACGCAATTATTTTGTGCAAGAGATGTACGATTTTCCTAAGGTTTTTAAATGAGGAGTAGACATGCAAAACGCATTTTGTCCAATATTGTAAATTTACTGAAAACAGAAAAAGTCTGGACGCAGCAAGGGCGTTATGGTAGTGAATTTTCTTTAAAATGTTTTTAATTGGAAATATATATTTTTAAGAAAGCTTGCATCAAATTTGGTTACCATATAACCCATTTGCGAGAAATAATGTACCATATTTCATCAAAATAACTTTATTGTTTGAAAATGTACAAAAATCTTCCGAAAATAAACTTAAAATGTGCTCAAAAAACTGGTTTGCTGGCCAACGAACGTTAGGACAATACTAAATTAAGCCATCGAAATAAACATTTTACGAAAAATCGCTACCATAACGCACTTGCTGAGTCCCGAATTTATTTTCTTACAAACATGCATTCTCTTGCGATGGAAAATGCAAAAATTGCAATAATATAAGGCGTGTTCGATTAGGAAAAAAATTGCAGCACCAGCGACTTATGGGCCACCTGTGATTGTAAAAATAATTTTATAAGATGCAGCTCCAAACATCGTATAATTAACATATAAAATGTTTTCTCATAGCTTGTATAATAATGGATATATTGAGCTTTACCCTAGAAATGCGTCACCCTGTATATATGAAAACAGATAAAAACTGAAACTAACCCGGATATGGGATCTATGGGGCCTAGTTTGCGCTCATTTGAGGAAATCTTTTCAAAATTAAAAAGTCACTAGAATTGTACCCAACTCTATGAGTAAAATTGTAATGGCCAAAAATAAATATGAATGTAAGAAGAAGAGCATGCCTACATTTGTATTGCAAATGTCAGAAAACAAAATACTTATTTACATGTCACTTTGAATGTAGATCTGACATTTATCAAAATAATTTGTCAGTTGAATATGACATGTACTGTTGCCTTATAAGAATCTTGTTTTTATTTTGGAGTACGAAAGCTTATTTAACTGTTTAAACATTTTTCGATCCCTTAACCTGAAATGGTTTTCGTCTCATTTAACGTTGTTTCATTGTAGCGTCGTAGTAGGTTTTAGAATCTAGCAATTATTCTATTTTGTGTGAATTTTTCCTTGCATACCTAGAACAAGTTTTATTTTCCTTCAATTATAAATGACAATTTTTAGTAAATCCCTATATTTTCTGTGCCCAATGTGTTGAGCGGATGCGAAACGGGAGAAGAAAATTTCATTTAAAGTTAAAATGACGAAGAGAACTTTATTCGAGGCATGAGCGTTGTTTCCATTTTTTTAATATTAATAACATTTATAGGTAAATTAGCAGATTAGCGTATTGTTTGTTTTTTGAAAAAAAAAATTCAGAAACATGCTTAGAGAAACTTTTTTATGCATTAACCATCGGACAAATGCTGTGATCTCAACTCCACAATACAGTTAAGAGACCTAAAGTAAATTTGATGTTCTGTGCAAGGTAAACATGCTACAACGGGTCTAGAAATGCAAACTGTAAAAAACTCACCGTACAGAAGTCCATGGAAAGGGGAAACTACTTACCAACACCGTTTCTCCATAAAAAAGTTCTACTTTGCCCAATTGAAAAAAAAAAAACGCTAAATAATAAGCGTAATCTGATTCGTTATTAGAATTAAATACATAACTAAAACTGCTACCAAACCATCACACAAAGGGTCTATTTTAAATTAATTTTCTGCAAATAATTTAATAAAAATAAAGAACAATGAAGATTGTAGCTGAAACTTAAGGCTTTTTAACTTCTTACGATATTTATGCTGCATAGCTGTATTCACTTAGGTACTCTATCTAGAACATGTCAATTTTGACGTTTCGAATCGCAACTTTTTTGACGTTTTAAGAAGAAAAACTTAAAAGCTTATAACGTTTATTTTATTTCAACGTAGAGATTCAAGTTTTGGTGCGTGGTTTTCTTTTTATGATGTAAACCCTCATACCCAATATGGTTGCCCTAACTTTGTTATTTCCGGAGATATAAAAAATTTCCCAAAAAAACGCAAAATTTTCCGGGAAAAACTAGTCCGATTTTCCTGGCTAACGAACTTGTCTAAGCCACTTACGAAAGGAAGGTACTCACCAAGGTTTATCAAGGGGTCTTAAATAGCGCTCAATTGAGGAATTTTTTTCAAAATTCAAAAGTTGCGATCTCATTAGTTAATTTTTTTTTAAGAAAATTCACTAAAAACTGTGTTAGCAAAACTATAGATAATATTAACATCAAATTAGTTTATAAAAATAGAAAATAAATCAAAGGTAATTACTGCAAAACCTAACACAACAAAGTTTATCGATTAATTACTATAAAAAAAATATTGAGGACAATATTAATTTTGAATGTCTATGATAGACAAACTGCGTTTTGCAGGTCTTATATATATATATATATATATATATATATATATATATATATATATATATATATATATATATATATATATATATACATATATATGTATGTATCCAACCAATAACTCAAAAGGTAATTAACCGATTTTGATGAAATTCGGCGAGTAACTTTCTTTTATTATTAGCTTGGAGGAGTTCGTTAGACAGCCCGACGGACCAGTTTAAAAAAAATCCGAAAAAAAACTAGTACCTCAAAGAATAACAAAGTTGTTTTAATATAATTTGGTAGTTATGTTGCACTGGTAAAAACCTTACTACCTATTCAACTTTCTAGCTTTATGGAAAATTGAGTTATTACAATTTAAAGCATTTAATGAAAATTCGCCACCATAACGCACTTGCTGCGTCCATAAATTTTGTATTAGTGGGTACGAACGACTAATTAATATTCAAGCCCACTAAACGGTTTTAAACAAAATACTTTTTTAAACAAACTAAATTTATTTCCTAACTAGATAATATAAAACAGTCTGGTTTATATTTTAATTGCGCAACTTTTAATTCTAATGTTAGCTGTAACTTTTTATACGACACATACTGCTTCAATGTCATTACATTCACACCTTTCGGCATTATCAGTTTCTTCATCAACGAACTCAGAAAATATTGGGACCATCCAAGTGAATTCTGCATCTACGACACTCCAATTTATACCTGATAAAGAAGTCAACAGCTCTTGAGGCTGTTTAGTTTATTTTCTTTATTTACTGACCCAGAGGTACATCAGATATTTAAATTTGGTCCAAACGTTTCCTTATAAGGGTTTCAACCTTTTTGGATATGTCGACAGCCCTGTATAAGGATTCTGTTTTTACTAAAACTTTATCACCAGAGTTTTCCCTTTTGATGTAAATTATTTTAGATGGCCCTATACCACTCACTTTTTAGTGCATTTTCGTAGAAAAAATTGATTAATTGGGAGATCCCGAATTTTTTATTTTGAAAAAATGTTTTCAAATAAGTACGAACTGGGACCCCTAGCACCCATAACCAGGGTCAGTTTCAATTTATATATATATATATATATATATATATATATATATATATATATATATATATATATATATATATATATATATATATATATATATATATATATATATATACTGCATACAGACTTGGAGAATACTTCTCTAGCTTCACTGTTGGTTTTTAGTGGTGAAGGACGTAGCCAGCGCGTGAGCTAACTGGAGCAAGTGGCCCTTCGAATTCTGGAAGTTCTAGGATGTTCTTCAATGCTTCTGTGACTATAGTTTCGCTGCTTGACAGCATTTTCAGACAGATTAAAATTTTAATCTTTTGTCTCTTGAAATTTCCCCATATGATGAATGGTGAATTGATGAATTCGGAGACAGGTGGATGGGACGCGGCGGAACATACAATTGGCCCCCACGGTCGCCCGACCTCACTCCTCTGGATTTTTACCTATGGGGTAAATTGAAATCATATGTTTATGTGACTTCAGTCAACACTAGGAAAGAACTTGAAGATAGAGTACGTAATTGTTTGGATAATATTGATCCCGCAGAAATACGGCGTACAATAAGTGAAGGAGTTGTAATACGTTTAGAGCGATGTATTAGTGCGAATGGTACACTATTTGAATAATATGAATCATGAGTTTCTTAGCTAGTCATAATCATTTTCAACTTTCAATACTTTTGGTTATTCTCTGTTATTTGTTGAAATTTCATAAATATTAAATTAACTTTTTTTTTGATAAACCGCAAATATATCGACAATTATCAACTTTAGGTAAAGGGAATCCTAACACAGTTTGCAAGATGATTATCTGCTCTATTCAATGAGAAGATAATATACAGGATGTTCCGTTTGAAATAAATGAGTTATTCTATTTTAAAGGACACCAAATTCTAATACATCCTACAAAACACCCTGTATATGAAACAATGTTTCCTCACAATCATGTCAAGGCTTAATGGCCTTGCAATGTGTTTGACAAATTAAAGAATTTTCAGCATCCTAACACGACACTAAATCACCTTCATTAAGTCAGCCTCCCCTTGAACAGAATTCTTAAATAAATTGACATAACTCGAAAACAGTTGAAAATAGGGAGAGCGTAACCTAATAACTTTTAACCTAAAATTATATTAGTATTCTAAAAATGCAATAATATACAGGGTGTTCTATTTGCAACAACGAGGTTTATATATATTTATGGTCTAACCGGAAGTTCGCCATTTCGAAAATTATTTCCGTTAAATAGAGCATCTTTGGAAACCTTCGTACACAAATTTTCAGCACTCAAAAATGTATATTTTCGGAAATAATCTAATACATTACTCGACGTGGGACACCCGTATAGTAAAACCAATATACCATGTATAATGAAAATAACTTTATTGTTTGAAAAAGTACCACAATTTTCCGAAAATAGACTTCAAACTCACAGGCCTAAATTTTGGTACATGAATCACTGGTTATAACACAAACGCGTTACAAATTTCGTTGCCCTTACTTTGTTATTTCCGGAGATATATTTGTTTTCCGCAAGAAAACACAAATTTTTCGGGAAAACCTAGGCCGATGGTACTGGCGGACAAACTCGTCCAAGCCACTTGCAAAAGGAAGGTACTCAGAAAATTTTATCAAAATCGTTCCATTAATTTTGGAGTTATCGGTGTGATACTTATATATACATACATAATTATATATATATATATATATATATATATATATATATATATATATATATATATATATATATATATATATATATATATATATATATATATAGTTATAGTTGTAGTTTGTTGTGACAATAATAGTACAAAGTGACTTACAAACAACAAGAAGCCATTTACAAAAGTAGGGTACATGCTAAATTTTATCAAAATCAGCCCATTATTTTTTGAGTTATCGGTGTGATACATATATATATATATATATATATATATATATATATATATATATATATATATATATATATATATATATATATATATATATATATAAACCTATAAAAATTGAAACTGACCCCGGATATGGGTTCTAGGGGCGGGGTCCTAGTTCGCGCTCATTTGCAAAAAAATTTTCAAAATTCAAAAGTCGTTGCATTAGTGAATTTTTTCTACGAAAATTCACTAAATTTTAAACTAACCCTGGATGTGGGTTCTAGGGGGCCTAGTTCGCGCTGTTTTGAAGAAATCTGTTTAAAATTCGATCTTCGGGATCTCCTCACTAGTGAATTTTTTTAAGAAATATCACTAAAAAGGGGTGTTGTTATATTTTAATTTACAATATCGAAAATAGTCGAATCATATTACTCAAATGCCTGCAAAAGATGACACAAGACAGCACAAACATAAAAAATAAACTCCAATACAAATCTACGCTGCTAAAAGCTTCAGCCAGTCAAACTCTTTTTATTTGCACTCCATCATATCAATGCCCTTGTGCTTATGTATAATTCCCTTTAAGCCTGTGCCATAATATCTCATAGCAGATATTTCATACGATACGTGATACAGATAGGCTTGTGACATGTCGCATCCCCACATAATGAATCGCCAGGCTTGTCGCTGATCCTGGAACTAAATTACACCCCTGCAACGTTTCCTCGGTCCCTCGAGCTCTCCCTACACACACTCTCTCGTACACACTCATTATATTAGTCGCCATACTGGTGACGTATCCAATGCGTCATTTCCCGGCCCTCCCATTGGACACTCACACTCAACTGTCAAGTGTTGAGGTGTGTGTGCATGTGTGTGTACATCTGAGGGAGCTAAGGGAAGATGAGACGGAGACATTTTTTATTTAACTTAATAAAGATGGGTGAGAGTACTGATGACATCAACCAATACGGGAGTGTTAAAGGTGGATAATGAAAGAATTGATGCGTTGCCTCTCGTAAGCCTTGTTTTAATTTTATTTGGGTTTTTGACAATTATATGTCTTGCGTATAAAAGTGATTTACAAACAAAAAGTTTTGGGGATATTTTCTTATATGTCCGATTTTAAATAGTAAACTAAAAGAATAGCAGAACATAAGCTAAAACTGTGTTTCATGGGGGCTAATTACCAGGCTGTATTTGCGCTTATTTGCCCAAATAATGCAAGGAAATGAGCGATTCAATTAGAATGTTGGCCGTAAGTGCTCCACATTCCTCCGTAAATGAAGACAAGTGTGAAATCGAAAATGGGATAAATAATTGGAATGAAAAGTCTGGATGCAGTAAGTGCGTGACGGTAGCGAATTTTCATTGAAGAGTTTTACACCCTATTTTATGAAAATTATTTTATTCCTTACAGACACGTGCCGAATTTCAAATATCATCACAATCGGAAAATTATTTCTTGAGTTATCGCTTCGACACATATATCTACATTATATATATATATATATATATATATATATATATATATATATATATATATATATATATATATATACAGTGTGGCGCATTGAAAACGAAACAAACCGATTTGCGTCCAGATAATTTTTTTTTAAGAAACCCTGAAACACGTCAATTTTAATATTGGGGGGGACATGTTTTGACGTAAAACCCAACTTTGTCTTTTCAACCCCTTAAGAGTGGTGATAACAACCCTTATATTTTAAATAGAGAACATGAATCGAATGTTACATCATTTGAAAGCTCATTCTTTTCTGAATTCAGTACACTAATTTTTTTGGAAGTTTTAACAACTCGTTTAAAAATTATTCACAGTTGGAATTGTAAGAACGTATTTCATTCATTGAGATAAGATATGGAATTTTTCGTAAAAAAAACGTTCAAAAATGTTTATTCAGTTAAGTAAGTGTTCAAATTGTTGACCACCAGCTTCCATACAAAAGTACACATTTTGTTCAAAACGAGCTCTGATATTCTGAGGAATTTGTGGAGTTATTAGACGGCATTCTTCAACAATGCGTCGTCGTAATTCTTCCAGAGACTCCAGTTCTGTTGCGTAAATTCTGCTCTTAAAGGGCCCCATAGAAAGAAGTCTAAAGGAGTTAAATCCGGTGATCTAGGGGGCCACTCAATAGCACCTGTACGCCCAATCCATTGTCCTGGAAACTCTCCGTTCAAAAACTCCCTAACACGTTGTGAAAAATGCGGAGGAGCTCCATCTTGTTGAAACACTAACTGATTTTCTTGATAGCGATCATCATTTTCAACAATGTCAATTAGTAGAGGGTAAACGATATCTTCTAGTAACTCCAAATACGTTTCGCCACTCAAATTGCCATCAACAAAAATTGGTCCGATTAAACGGTCTCCAAAAATGCCAGTCCAGACATTCAATTTCTGTGGAGTTTAAGTATGGACTTCGTGCAAATTTATTGGATTATTATCTGCCCAATAACGACAATTATGACGATTGACTAGTTTAATAAAAACGTACACTCATCTGAAAAACAGATATTGAACAGAAAGTTCCCGTTATCAACTATTCGTGCAGTCATAACTTCACAAAACTCCAGCCGCCGATCTAAATCATCTTCATTCAGTTGTTGTACAAGATGAATTTTATACGGGTGAAATTTATGATGCTTCAATATTCGCTGAATAGTTCTTCTTTTGATGTTTGATACAGTGGCCAATTTTCTCGTGCTCAAAGTTGGGTCTGCAGCAATTTGTCCTAAAATTTCAATCTCAGTAGTCTCATTTCTAACCGGAAATTCACGTTCAGGATCCCGTTTTTTGTTGGCTACTGAACCACTTTGTCGAAATTTTGCAACTAACTCGAAAATGTATTTTCTGTTAACATGCCTGTTCGGATGTCGTTCATTAAGCAAATTTGCGGTACGGTTGACACAGTCATCGTTTTTGAAACAAAGAGTAATTATTTCAACTTCAGAATAACACCATTGTAAAATTAGTTTTCGGTAGTACTATCAAGTATCAAACCGACCGATAAACTGAAATAATAAACCGCATTTCTCTCATTCCGATAAGAAATGTTCTGATACTCAATTTTTTGTTTACAAACCAACAAAATATTGACTATCAGCACATTTCTTAGCGGAATGAGTGAAATGCGTTTTTGGATCTTCAACCATGAATAATTTTTAAACGAGTTGATAAAACTGACAACCACCTTTTTACATTCTAGGTCTAAACCCCTGAAGATGGCACGATAATGTGTTGAAACGCGTAGGGTATTGAGAATAAATCAGTTTGTCTGGTAGTAAAAGCCTTTAATTTCCTTTAACCAGGTGATTTAGATGATGGTGGATTTATATTGTCTATTTATATGGAAGATTCACTTTCTGATGTATCACGTCGTCTTAAGCAAGAATTATGACAATTATTGTTAGACACCCTGTACTAAATTTACCCAACCTGTCATTTCATTTAACAAGTAAGTAAGGACTCTACTACCCTCATATATACATGTATTAATCCTGGGGCTCAACATTCATAGAACACAAGTACAAAAAGACAGAAGGGAAATGTGCAATATGGAATGCTCTTTGGCTTGCCTGGAGCCTGCTGCAGGCATCGCATATTGCATCTGTTTGTATCAAATGACATTTTCAACCCTTCATCACTGAATCGAAGAGATGATGGAGTACATGGATCGGAAAGATAAGGTTGTGTCTCTAGTTTCAGTCACTAAGCCATTCAGATTATATAATAGTGGGTGGTATGTTTGTAATAATTACAAACGACCTTATAATAATAATAATAATAAAATAGCCTTTATTCACACAGTAGATAATACAATACTCAAGTGCACAATTAAAAAGAACAAAAAAAAATACAACAATACAACGTTGTTTACAAAAACACAGTTCCATGTACATAATTAAAAGAAAAATAATAAAAAACTGTGTGAATTGGGCGAAGTTCAGACGGATGTATAATCATCCCCTGCTCTCCCACTTACGCTCATATGCAAAACTGGTAGTCAACAGCCAGCCCGGCAACCTGCTTAAACACCACGCATAATCCGCAACAGTTTCTTTTTGAAGGAACGCACAGAACAGCTCTTAACACTCTCATCAAGACCATTGTATATAGCGTATATCTGATAGGTAAAAGACCGTTTAAACAGTGTTAGCCTGTACTTAGGTGGTGAGATTAAGCCCTTCGACCGTATGTTAATGCTATGAACATCAGTTCTGTGCGTTACCTTTCTATACAAGTATGTTGGGACTCTAGACACAATAATAGAATGGAACAATGTTGCTGCTCTCAGAGTGAAACGATTACGCATATTAAGCCACTTCGCTTCATTTAGTTTATGCGAGATATGTTCGAATTTTCGAATACCATACGCGAACCTCAGACAGGAATTTTGCTAACTAATGTCTTCATATTTTACATCTGTAATTTAGTATGTGTCGGTGTGTGTCTATGTGTGCATGTGAGAGGTCATGTTTTCGCTGCGATTACTCTGGCATTTCGCTCAGTTGCGAAGTTTTATAAATTCCGCTTTTAGGGAGGTAACAACTTTCAAGTTTTCGCAAACATGTTTCAAATGAACGCAAGTCAAAGCCTTTCGAACACAATTTAAAGTTCATTCAAAATTTTATGCGTTTATATAAATATAGGCTTCCAGTGGCTGTTTTCGCTCGCTACTTTTTTTTTCACAGCTACCTTCTTGCTGTACTGTGTCTACATGGAAATTTCTGTAGAAGCCTAGAACCGACACAACATAAGAGATAGCGCGCTGTGCCATTCCCCATTGGATATTGTGGCAATGCCTGCCTTGAGGCAAACTTATTGGAGCGCAGGGATGAGTAAATTGATTTATCAGATTTGAAATATTTTTCCGAAAATTCTTTACCAAAACGTACTTCCTGCACTCAAACCCTCTCCAAAACTTATTTACTGTATCCATACTTTGTGAAAATGATAAAATATTGTAGCTTTCTATGTGAGACTGACAAACAAGGCAACATCAAATACATTTTTGGAAAAATATTTTAAGCAATTAAATGGGGTAACAATTCAAACATAAATTGGAAATATTGGTTCGCTGCTTTGTGGCAGGGGTTCTCCTTCCCGTTCGCCATGTGTACAATCACCCCGAATGCATAAACAAGAACAATGTAAACAAGAAACATTTCTCAGGAACAACCCCCAAGAAAGTTACGGGACCTGCGGTGAATAGGGGTTCTGGACGGGGTAAACAGGAATTTAAAAAGGTATAGATGCAAAATGGGATAAACGCAGCCTATAGAGGTCCAACTAATCTGGTTTTTTCGCACTTCCCGCTCACATTTTCTTTTTGTGTTCTTGCCTGCCCAGCACCCCTATTCACTTTTGGTCCCATAAATTTCTTGGGGGTTGTTTGCAAGAAATGTTTGTTGTGAATTCTGCATCCCGAAGGAGTTCAAAGCATGTTTCTGAATTTCGTTTCTAAAAGGACCCCGCGAGCTAATCTGCAAATTTACCGAAAATTTAATTTTTATTTACAAAATAAATGTACCCGCCAAATTATAAACGTGCCAGGTATTTTTCCTTATTAAGCGCTTGGATAGTCCGTTTTAGCCAACCTGATCGAACCAGTTTCTGCAAACAAAATAACAAAAAAGTTTTTTTAAACAAATTTGTAGTTGCCCGTGAAGCTCATTGTGTTATTTTTAAATTTAGTGCCACGCTGCTTTCATATAGATTTTACTATGTGTCAAAACTGAAGATTCTAGTTTAATGGGAAATTGAGTTATCACCATTTGAAATATTCTTCTGAAAATTCGCTACCACAACGCACTTGCTGCACCTAAACTCTTTTCAGCACATATTTACTATTGCTGTATCCATACTTTTAGAAAATCAAATAAATAAATATAAACAATGCAAAATTTTGAAATTAAACTTTTTATAACTTAACTGTACATCTCTCTTACATAATTTAAACTACTTTATGATATTATGTAGTTACATTTACTTCAAATTTTCTATACGTGAAAAGTAAAAACTAAAAGTAAACAATAAATACCTAGATATTATAAGTACTTACTGCATTCGTTTAAGGTGGGTATACTCATTCTTCAAATAATTTTGCTTAATTTCGCTTTGATAATACAGTATCTACATGCGTTAATTAAGAATCTGCATCTGATGCACACAGCTTGATTTAAAGATTACTTTCTTGTTTGTTTCATCGGATGTTAGAATCATAACATACTACAGTCGACAGCGGATGGCATTTGTTAAAGTTATGTGAGAATTAAAAGTTGGGTTATTATTTACCTACTATTTGTATTAACATTAACCTTAGAATACACGTAGTTGATTTACATTCTGAGGTATTAGCGCACACTAGTGTCTCATGATTGCTGTCTGCTATCAGTTAGCAGAACAACAAACAATGAACTAACTGTATATTGAGTTCACTGATAGCAAATGACAAATAGTTAGCTGGTGTTGTCAGATTAAACTAGGAGACGGAAATGGCTTTTAAATACTGTAAAGAATGAGAAGCCTAATATTTATACATAATAAAGCGTAGTTCTAGATAGCCTTTAAACAAATTGTATCACTTTCATTAAAATTTGTATTTACTACTATGCATTTTTTTTAGCGATTTTTTTTTAATTCGCTAATATATATATATATATATATATATATATATATATATATATATATATATATATATATATATATATATATATATATAACCGATAATTAAAAAAATAATGGACCAATCTTGATCAAATTTGGTGAGTACCTTCCTTTTGCAAGTGGCTTGGATTAGTTCGTTAGCCAGAAAAATCGAACTAGGTTTTTCCGGAAAGTTTTGTGTTTTCTTTCTAAAAAAATTAATATCTCCGGAAATAACAAAGTAAGGGCAACCAAATTGTACACGTATTTGTATTATAAAGAGTGAACTATGTACCAAAATTTATGTCTCTAGCTTTTAAGACAAAAAGTTATGAGCAGTTAAAGAAATAAATTTTGAAGTTTTCCTCAACACGTCAAACTTGCAATTTTAAACCTCAAAATTCGCAAAGTTTAGGCAAAAAACGTGAAACAAATACGAATTTTGAAAAGAAAATGTTACAAGAAGAGTGTTCTGCGAACCCTTAAGTTTCAGATTCAACCGTCATTGCCCTTCATTTTACTAAAATATTTAAAAAAAATTCATTTCAAATAGACGCTTTCTCTGATGCTTTGGCTGTCGGTTCAGTTAAGTTGATGCTTTCGCTGTAGGTTTAGTGAAGTTTATGGTTTAACGGTCTATATATTTTTTTAACTAAATTTCGTAGAACAAATTCGTTAATGTGTTTTCGCATTTTTTATCGAAATATGATGCGGGCGATATGCGTTTGTAAGAAAAAATCTGGCCGCAGTAAGTGCGTTTGGTAGCGAATTTTCGGTAAATTTGCAGTATAGCTCCCGAACGCTTTACAAAAAACTGTTTTCAGAAACCTGCCTAGTGCCCCCCCCCCCCTGGAAGTTACGGGTCCAGGAGTGAGTAGGGGTGTATCATTTGTTTTTAGCTAATTTTCCTAAAACAAATCGTTAATGCATTTTTTCATTTTTTTATCGAAATATTATGCGTTTGTAAGAAAAAAAATTGGACGCAGTAAGTGCGTTTTGGTATCGTATTTTCGGTAAAATTTGCAGTTTAGCTCCCGAACGCTTTTCAAACAAATGTTTTCAGAAACCTGCCTAGGGCCCCCGCTGGATCCACAAACCCCAAGAAAAATTTCTTGTTCACACCCCCCAAGGTAGTTATGGGACCAGGAGTGAGTAGAGGTGCTGGGCGGGGTAGGTATATGGAAATATGAGCAGAAAATTCGAATAAAACGGGCTGAAAAGCTATCTTTTTCACATCTTCAAGCCATATCCCCTTTAAATTCTGCCTACCCCGCACAGCACCCCTATCCCTCCAGGTGTCGTAACTTCCTCGGTGGGTAGGAACAAAATATTTTTCTTGTGGGTTATGCAGCGGGGGTGGTTGTATGCACGCGAGGGGGAAGGAAAATCCCCACGACGAAGCAGGCGTTCGGGAGTTAATCTGCAAATTTATCGAATTTTCATTAAATCCTTCAAATTTCAATAACTCCATTTGCTATTAGCGTAAGCTTTGTTGGTTAGGAAAGCAGCATTTAGGTTTATTTTCGGAAAATGTATGTATAGTTTCAAGCCATAAGTAATTTTGATAAAACTACATCTACTACATAGGCTATATCGGTAATCAGATTGATGCCTGCTCGCATTTTCTATTAAAAACATTTTTATGGAAATTCACTTCCATAACACACTTGTTGTTTCCAGACTTTTGAAAAATGTTTATATTTTCAAACAATAAAGTTATTTCGATGAAATATGGTATTGTTTCTACTATATAGGCAACCAAGTTTGAAGCCTGCTTTCATCAAAGAAAGACATTTGCCATTAAAAATATTATTTTTTTAAATTCGCTACCATAACGCACTGGCTGCGTCCCGAACTTATTGATATTTTCAGCTTCAGATGAGAGTTGTGGCAAATGGCACACCAGCTGATTGTTTATTGTTACATATTTTTGTAGCCTGACTGTTTAGAATTTAATTTGGAGACTTTGTTTGCAGCGTAACCCTGATATATCTCTCTGGCCTTGCCTAACATTATAGGCACCGATTTTGAGGTAATTTCAGATAATATCGTAAGTTATTTATTTTTTGTTTAGTTATAACTCAAGATTTACTAAACCGATTGAGTTCATCAAGATTTACTAAACCGATTGAGTTCAAGCTTAGTAGATAGGACCACTTATACAATATCTACGTGCGTGTAAAGTCTTAGCTTCATACTTCTAATATTTTAAAAGATATTCAATATCTTCAAAAAGTTTTTCGCATTTTTTCTAAAAGTATCTGAGTGCCAAAACTGTCTAACGAACTCATCCAAACTGTTAACAAAATAAAGGGAATTTCCGTGAAAATTCACAAAAAATACAAGTAAAAGATGAGGAATGTAAGTATCGACTATAAGCAGGCGTTTGATAGCAGTGCACATAAATATATTTGGTGTATATATGAAAAGCATTGTCACAAAAAAATTATAACACAAATAGAGCAGAATATATCATCAATAGATACTAACAGAATACATACAAGTGAAAGCAAGAGTAAGACAGGGCTGCCCTTTGTTGATGATTGTATTTTGTTTGGCATTGGAACCGTTCATCCAGCTATGAAGTGTATCGCTAAAAGGTGTCCAAATAAAAAATGTAACTCTAAAAATCCTGGCAGACCATATATGTTTATTAATAGGAAACCAATCAGATGTAACAGCTGCTGAAAAGATAATCAAAATATGTCAAAAGGCATCCAACAGTAAGGTTAACTACAATAGATCTAAAACACTAGGAGAAGCCCAAAAGAATTTAGGGAATACAGCTTTTCAATCCTTGTTTAATACTCGTAATACGAATGAAATAAAATTATTAGGCATTCTCTTTACTAACAGTCCTGCAGAGATGTACAAAAAAATTGGATTTAAACAATAAACAATGTTCAGGCAACGATAATCAGAGAGAAAATGGTGCATGCAGCTTTTGTAAAAAAATATGGTACCTCAACTGATATGTACTTTCAAAAAGATGGTTCACATCCTAATGATTACCTCTCAAAAATAAAAAGTCTGAACGCAGCAAGTGCGTTATGGTAGTGAATTTTCATAAAATTCTTTTTAATATCAAATATGTCAAATTTGGTTACCAGTGTAACGTATATAGTAGAAACAATGTTTCGTGTGTAATCAAAATAACTTTCTTGTTTGAAAATGTACAAAAATTTCCGAAAGTAAACTTAAAGTGTTCCAGAAAAAAACGAGTTTCTTGGTGAACCTTATAGGTTAATAGCAAATTGAGCTATTCAAATTTGAAGCATTTAATGAAAATTCGCTACCATAACGCACTTACTGCGTCTAGAATTTCTTTTCTTACAAACATGCATTATTTTTTTATGGAAAATGCAAAAATGCAATAAGATAAAGCGTCTTCGATTAAAAAAAAATGTTTTTAATAGCAAATACGAGCAGGGATCAATCTGATTACCGGTATAGTCTATGTAGTAGAAACAATGTACTACATTTTATCAAAAGTACTTATTGTTTGAAAATGTACAAAAATTTTCCGAAAATAAACTTAAATGTTGGTTTTCTAGTTTACATTAATAGCAAATTGAGCCAGCAAAACACACTTACTGCGTCCACATTTTTTACAAACATCCATCATATTTCGATAAAAAATGCAAAAATGCAAAAATGCATTAACGAATTTGTTCTATGAAAATTATCTAAAAATTATAGACGATTAAACCATAAACTTAACTAAACCTACAGCGAAAGCATCAACTTAACTAAACCGACAGCCAAAGCATCAGAGAAAGGGTCTATTTGAAATGAGTTTTCTGTAAACATTTAAGTAAAATGAAAGGCAATGACGGTTTAGGTTGAAAGTTAAGGGTTCGCAGAACACTCTTCTTGTAACATTTTCTTTTCACAAATTTGTTTCACGTTCTTTGCCTAAATATTTCCAATTTTGACGTTTCAAATCGCGACTTTGACGTTCTGAGGAAAATCCCAATTTATTTTTCTTTCAATGCCTATAATTTTTTTATCTTGTAACCTACAGCACTAAATTTCGGTAGGTATTATACCTATCATCATATAAACCGGCGTACCAAATTTGGTTGCCCTTACTTTGTTATTTCCGAAGATATGAATTTTTTTCGAAAGGTAACACAAAATTTTCCGGGAAAACATCGGCCGATTTTTCTGGCTAACGAACCTTTTTGTGAGTTATCGGTGTGATACATACATACATATATATATATATATATATATATATATATATATATATATATATATATATATATATATATATATATAAACATATAAAAATTGAAACTGACCCCGGATATGTGTTCTAGGGGGCATAATTAGCGCACATTTGAAAAAAAATCAAAATTCAAAAGTCGGGATCTCCTCATTAGTGAATTTTTTTAAAGAAAATTCACTAATATAGCCAGAAAGTGTTCCATATAACAGGAAGGTTATTATGTACAGGGTATCTAAAATGCAACTGTACTTACGCGAGAGGAAAGAGCCATTATTCTCATAAATAGAAAAGATTAAAGTCATGGACCTATTTATAAAAGCACAGTTTTTCTAGTGATCTCTAAATCTCGACCAATCAGTTATAAATTCAGCCTTAATATCATATTTGCAACCAACCCAAAAGTAGCGCATTCGCTAAAAGCATACAGAAAAATTATCAGTAAAGTTCAAACGCTTAATTTGCAACAAAATTTTATTGTAAAAACCAGACAATTATGTGACATTTTTATAGACGAAAGGCAAATAACATCAAGTATTTAGCTAAGGTGCACAAATATTGCTTGTAATAAAATATGGAAAATATTCGACAAGGACTTTTTAACAAGAGACTGAAAGTCAGCAACATATAAGGTGGTAAATGAGACCTGCCCCACTAACCAAAAAATGTTTCAGCACAGATATACCCAAAATAATTTGTGTGTAATTTAAATAACGTGGATAGTTTAGTACATAGGGTTGAAAAATGCAGCACGGCGGCCGGAAGTTGGAAATGGGTCACTAGCAAATTAAGGGATGTTTCTTAAGTGTAATATGATACATTTACGCTAAGCATGAAGTGGAATTTAATCTGTAAAAATTAATTAACATGTCGTATAGCAAAACAAAAGTCTAGGGGCAGCAAGTGCGTTATGGTAGCATTTTCGTAAAAATATTTTTAATGGCAAATATGCCTTGTTTTTAAAAAAACGTCATCAAATTTTGATAGCAGTAAAACCTATATAGTAGTAACAATGTACCATATTTCATTAAAAAAGTTTTGTAGCTTCAAAAAGCACAAACATTTCCCAAAAATAAATTTAAAATGTTCCAGAAAAAACTAGTCCGATTTTCCTGGCAAACGACCCGCTTTACAAATTTTCTTTTTTCTTTGAATTGAACATGCCTTATGTTATTGCCTTTTTGCATTTGCCATCAAAATATATTGCATGTTTGTAAGAAACGAAATTCGGGACGCAGCAAGTGCGTTATGGTAGCGAATTTTCATTGAATGCATCAAATTTGAATAGCTCAATATGCTATTAACCTATAAGGTTGACAAAGAAATCAGTTTTTTCGGGAACATTTTAAGGTTACTTTCGGAAATTTGTGTACATTTTCAAACAATAAAGTTATTTTGATGAAACATGGCAGATTGTTTTTACTATATAGGTTATATTGATAACCAAATTTGATGCCTGCTTTCTTTAAAAAAACATATTTGCTATTAAAAACATTTTCATGAAAATTCACTACCATAACACACTTACTGCGTCCAGACTTTTTATTAATTTTCTAAATATTTTTTGTAAATACGTGTGCAAACAGTACGCTGCAAAGTCTAGCAACCCATATACCTTGCTCTACCCAGAATTACCAACACAATTATAGAATTATGGCCCGCTTACAAGGAAGCAAACAAGTACAATTTTTTTCCCTCAGGGTTTGTCCGCGGCTTTGCCGCCCCGATAGCACTGCAGCCCTTGGTCTATTGTGCGTTAAAGAAGTACCATAGTTAGGCTCAAATTTAATTATGGAAGTTATCCATTACATCTTGGTCGAATTGGTGTCCGTAATAATGCATTTTTGTAAATGTGACGGAGAAACCGAGGCGGATTTAAATCATATACCGCTGGCTTGTCCACTTTATACAGAAACAAGAAGAAAGTTTTTCAGATCCTTACGGTTAATAAGTATATCTTATCCCTTCAACATAACTCACTTGCTGAGTTTTAAATGTACAAACACCTACATTTTGCTGATTAGATTCTTCAATCAAGCACAAATCACATTATAAAATTATGGAAAATAATCTACTTTATTTCTTTTATTATTATTGGTGTTATTTTTTTCCTTTCAGATTTAATAAGTAAGTTCTAATTAATTTACATATTAATAGGTTTTAAGTTGTAGTTGTAAACAACTTGTTTTGCGAGCCTTGGCGGGTCCCTAGACGACAAAGTATCCTTGTTTTAATCCTTAATAGTTTATTAAGAAAAAACAGATATTGGTATATACAGGTGTAACTATAAGAAAAGGGGAGAAGAAAAAAATAGGCTAAAAAATGGAGAAAAAAAAACGAAAAGAGGAAAAAATAAGAGAAAGTGAATACAAGATGGAAATCAAATGAAGATATAAGAAAGGTAAAATTATTTATAAGCGATGTCTTTGCCATTATAGTGACTTTTAGCAATTTTTTTTTATTCGCTAATGAGGTGATATATATATATATATATATATATATATATATATATATATATATATATATATATATATATATATATATATATATATATATATATCCGACCGATAACTCAAAAAATATTGGACCGATCTTAATCAAATTTCGTAAGTGCCTTTCTTTTGAAAGTGGCTTAGATAAGTTCGTTAGTCAGAAAAATCGGACCAGGTTTTCCCGGAAAATTTTGTGTTTTCTTTCTTAAAAAATTCATATCTCCGTAAGTAACAAAGTAACGGCAACCGAATTTGGTATATATATATATATATATATATATATATATATATATATATATATATATATATATATATATATATATATATATATATATATATATATATATCCGACCGATAACTCAAAAAATATTGGACCGATCTTAATCAAATTTCGTAAGTGCCTTTCTTTTGAAAGTGGCTTAGATAAGTTCGTTAGTCAGAAAAATCGGACCAGGTTTTCCCGGAAAATTTTGTGTTTTCTTTCTTAAAAAATTCATATCTCCGTAAGTAACAAAGTAACGGCAACCGAATTTGGTACGCGTGTTTGTATTATAAATATGAACTCTGTACCAAAATTTAGCTCTTTAGATTTAAAGACAAAGAAGTTATGGGCAGTTAAAGAAACAAATTTTGGAGTTTTCCTCAAAACGTCAAACTCGCAATTTTAAAGGTCAAAATTGGCAATGTTTAGGCAAAGAACGTGAAACAAATACCGCTTGTAAAAAGAAAATGTTGCAAGAAGAGTGTTCTGCAAACCCTTAAGTTTCAGATTCAACCATTATTGCCCTTGATTTTACTAAAGTGTTTACAGAATATTCATTTCAAATAGACCATTTCTCTGATGCTTTGGCTGTCAGTTTAGTGAAGTTTATGGTTTAACGGTCTCTAATTTTTTAGCTAATTTTCGTAGAACAAATTCGTTAATGCATTTTTGAATTTTTTTATCTAAATATGATGCGTTCATAAGAAAAAAATCTGGACGCAGTAAGGGCGTTTTGGTAGCGAATTTTCGATAAATTTGCAGATTAGCTCCCGAAAGCTTTTCAAAAAACTGTTTTCAGAAACCTGCCTAGAGTCCCCCCTGGATCCACAAACCCCAAGAAAAATTTCTTGTTCACACCCCCCAAGGAAGTTACGGGACCAGGGGTGAGTAGGGGTGCTGGGCAGAGTAGGTAGTAAAAAGGTAATATGACCAGAAAATGCGAATAAAACGGGCTTGAAAGTTGTCTTTTTCACATCTTGAAGCCATATCCCCCTTAAACCCTGCCTACCCCGCACAACACCCCTATGCCCCCAGGTGCCGTAACTTCCTTGGCGGGTATGAACAAGAAATTTTTCTTGTAGTTTATGCAACAAGCGTGGTTGTATGCACGCGAGGGGGAAGGAAAATCCCCACGACGAAGCAGCCACCCCCAACCCTACCGCAAGTAGGGGGGGTCTGCTTCGTCGTAGACATTTTCCTTCCCCCCTCATGTGCATACAACCACCCTCGATGCATAAACCACAAGAAAAACTTCTTGTTCATACCCCCCAAGGAAGTTACGTGACCTGTGACGAAAAGGGGTGCTGTGCGGGGTAGGCGAGGTTTAATGGGGATTTTGCTTCAAATAGACAGCTTTTAAGCAGTTTTATTCGCTTTTTCTGCTCATATTTCCTTTTTACTACCTACCCCGCCCAGCACCCCTATTCACTCCCAGTCCCGCAACTTCCTTGGCGGGTGTGAACAAGAAATTTTTCTTGTGGTTTGTACATCCAGGTGGGGTCCTAGTAATATTTCTGAAAACAATTTTTTGAAAAGCGTTCGGGAGCTAATCTGCAAATTTACCGACTTTTCATTAAATCCTTCAAATTTCAATAACTCAATTTGCTATAACCGTAAGCTTTGTTGTTTAGAAAACATTTAAGTTTATTTTCCGAAAATGTTTGTATATTTTCAAACCATAAGTAATTTTGATAAAATATAGTACATTGTATCTACTACATAGGCTATACCGATAATCAGATTCATGCCTGCTCGCATTTGTTATTAAAAACATTTTTATGGAACTTCACTTCCATAACACATTTGCTGCATCCAGACTTTTGAAAAATATTTATATATTTTCAGACAATAAATTTATTTCGATGAAATGTGGTACATTGTTTCTACTATATAGACAACCAAGTTTGATGCCTGCTTTCATCAAAGAAAAACATTTGATATTAAAAATATTTTAAGGAAAATTCGCTACCATAACGCACTTGCTGCGTCCAGAGATATTTTTTTTGTAACAGTTCGATACTTACTGCAACACTAAATTTATAAGTCTGTGGAGAATGGAAGAGTAGATGCATCTTCCTAAGCCATCCATTATTCTTTGTAGATACATATATATATATATATATATATATATATATATATATATATATATATATATATATATATATATATATATATATATATATATATATATATATAACATACTTGGAATAAATGATAATCATTAATAAAAATAATACTAGATTTGTCGATTGTATCCTTATAAGAAATTGTGTGTAATGGATGGGTTGTGGAGATGAGATAATGGTCAGACTTTCCAAGGAGGACTACTATTTATACTTTGTAGCGTTCTGGATTATTCTTAAAAAATAGCGCAAATATAGGCCTTGTGATCGCTTATATCTGGTATAAGAGTCTGGACCTAATGGTTCTAAATCCAAAATAATTGTGCCTAAATTCAAATGTATTTGCTCAAAATTGTAACATGTTATGTTGTCTAACTATCTTAAATGATTCAAAACTTATTTAATTATATTTGGTATTTTCCCATGTGAATTTTAAAAAAACATTTTTTTCAATAACACACACTCAACAAAACTAATACTCGAAAGCGATTAATTTCCGTGATAAGCCATCAAACAAAACTGCACCACCATACATATCACAGAACAAAAGCCCTCTTCAACAATCAACAAGTAATTTGTCCAGATTACGGTCCTGATAATCCCGTAACCGAGAGGCGTGTCACATTTTCCCCCATTAATAACATAGATGTGTTCATTGCATATACTCTACGAAAAAGGGGAGAAACAAACTCTCGGATACAAGCAGAGTGTAAACGTAACGTAAGTGAAAAGGGTGCTAATATAACGCATTCATTTCCAAAGCCTACCCCGATGGGAGTTCACAGTTGTGATCCTTAATTAAAATTTTCATTATACGCCCTCGGTGCTTTATTCATATACACAAATTGGGGCACCCCTTGCTTCCATGTTATGGGCGACGTTCTTTTTTCTCTTTCCAACACACTTTTCTCTTTGTTTTTTCTTTTCTATTTTCTGTACACGTAAGGACTCCCGTATAGTGTGTAGGCTTCTTGTTTACATTGATGTGGATGTGAAATAAAAGCAAATACAGACTGTTTTTGTTGCTTCGGATACTCGAAAAGTTTTATGAACGTGCATTATATGGGTGATTTGTATTTAGAAAATTAAGTTAATTAATTGACGGTTTCGCTTGAGTGGCTTGGTATCTTTTAATATCTGCAGTCGGAGTTCAAACTCTTAACCCTTTCAGATGTTTCCTGTTTATTATTTAGCCACGTTTGGGTAATTAGTTTATTAGCTCGAGTGATTAAGAGACCAATTAGTTGCTTGTATGGATGCATTATTTGTTAAAAGTAAAGCAAATCGTTTGTGAAAATACTCAGGATTATAATGAGCGAATGACTTCTGTTAGCGTGGTTTATAAACGTATCAAAAATCAGTTCTACCAATACCTCTTTACAAAGTTTAAGTTTGGGTACATAAGTAAATACTGTAGAATTTATGTTAAACTTTATAAGCTTAACCGTTGTAGTTTTCAGCGTTGAAGAGATCGCAACTTTTGAATTTTGCACAAATGTCTTCAAAGAAGCGCAAACTAGGCGCCCTAGAACCCATAACCCGGGTCAGATTCATATAGTATCATAGGGTGCCGACAAACGTAACAGGTTTTTATTATTTTTAGTGAATTTTCTTTAAAAAAAATCACTAATGAGCGCAAACTAGGACCCCTGGAACTCAAACCCGAGGTTAGTTTCAGACTCTCTCTCTCTCTCTCATATATATATATATATATATATATATATATATATATATATATATATATATATATATATATATATATATATATATATATATATATGGAACTATCAACGTTTTTAAAAAAAGTAGAGATTTTGAAACAGTCTCATAAATTTAAAGGCACTTCAATATCTGTTTCACACGACCTGGCAAGAGAGGAACAGCAGGGAAGGAAAATACTGGTTCAACATTTAAAAATAGCTAAGAACAGAAAACAAAATGCATCAATTAGAGAAAATAAGCTCTATGTAAATGATGAAGTATACACCGCTGAACAACTTCAGGATACGTTAGAGGAGCAGCCGGAGGACGGAGATCAGATACACAGCATCAGACGTTCATTATCAGAAGGTAGTACACTCCCACGGGCAGACTCACCTTTACTTGAAGCATACCGGCCGGCAGAACATTCACAAACTCTGCCAACAGTTGCTGCGAGAGAAAACAATATTAGTTAGAAAAGGCTGACAAGAAGAGCCGCAACGAAGAAGTAAAGTTGTCAATTGATAAGTAGATTTATTTGTTTTTTCCTGGTAGTTTAAATAAATTAGTATAAGCCATAACCCACATGGACAGATTAAAAGTGATCGGGAAGAACATTCGTGTTATGTTGAGCAAGCATCAATCTGTGCAGATGCCAAAGGAGGGTCATCCGGATGCTGGTCTCACGAAAGACTACACCCAGAGCCCACTCCACAGGTTTAAGAAGCCTAGATCCAAGAACTATCAAAACATCTACCCACCTTCGTCTACACTGCATCTTAGTAACATACCGGCCACAGTCAACGAGGACGATATCAAAGAAGCATTTGTTAAGAATGGTTTTACTGTCAAGGCCTCTAAATTCTTCCCAAAAGACAAGAAAATGGCTTTAATTCAACTACCCAGTATGGAGGAGGCGGTCGTGGCTCTGATAAAGATGCACAGCTACCAGTCATCAGAGTTCAATCACTTGAGAGTTTCATTTTCCAAGTTCAGTATATAATTTGATCTGTAAATGCAAAACACAGTATTCATTCCATTGTTGTGTCTACAAGACATAACCCTGACGTGGTAGCTAATTGATATAATGTAACACTGCGCTTATTTATTAGTATAGACTGTTTTTGGCAGGTTAAGCTTTTCAGTATGTCGACAGATCAGTATGTAATAGTATTTTTCTTATTCTATTTAAGTTAATTAAGGAATAGTTGACAGTTTAGTTATAGTATTTGTTTAGGTTAAGTTAGCATTGTTACATGATTTTTTTTCTTTTTTATTATTAAGATGATGTTCTTGACAAAATGATTTCGATCTGTTCAGTTTATCTCAGTACTTTATTTTATACTTTTCTTTTGTTTTTTCCTTATTATAAAGCATTCGTTATTCAGTATTCAAAAGTATTGAAAGGCTTTTAATATGTAAGCAAACAGTAGGGACTAGATAATGAGAAGGAAGGATCAATATGCCGCGATATTATTTTTTGTAAGTTTATAGATAAACAAAAATTGTTTAATTACTTAATTAAAATATTATAAACGTTATTGTACAGGTTAAAGTCATGTGTAACGTGCAGTGCTGGAGAGTGCTTAGAATTTGAGACACGTTGCATCGCTGCTTGGTAATTAGTAGAACTTTACTATGTTAATTTTTATAGTGTATGATATGTACTGTATTCATACTCTTAATTTGGGATAATTCCCGTTGAGTATTTGTAGTAAATAAATAAATAAATAAATATATATATATACCGAGTGACAACTTTCAAAGCGGAACATAGGCGAATAACATGGGAAATCAAATATTTGCAAAATTAAAAGTGTGAGCAGCCATGACATACCAAATTCGAATATTTTTGTTACTGTCAAATCAGACATTTCTGATTATCAATACACATTTTCCTGAAAAGCTTGACAATGAATAATAATTATAATAGCTATAGTAATAAGCAACAAGTGTTTATTGTAAAAACATATTACAGTGCTGGCAGTTTGCGAAAAGTTCGAGATTTGTCCTCAGTTACGTACGATGATCTGATAATCGGGCATAATGCTGATTACACATTATTAAAAAATTACAAAAATCCTCGTTTACTATAATTTTGTTTTAACATAAGACACTTTGAAGTAAAAGCAATTATAACAGTAGTGCCTGCAGTTCCGGAACAGTAATAACATTAACCATTAACAAAAAATAAGTAACAATAATTTAACTGAAACAATTACAACAAATATTCAAATAGTCCCCCATTTTGATATAAACAATATCGCAACCTATTATAAAATGCCTTTCGAAATTGTGCGAGTTGTTGGTTATTAACGCGTGCACATTCAGCAAAGATAGCCTCCCTCAAAGAATTAATATTTGGGTGACGAGTTTTATAAATTTTGTTTTTAAGATGACCCCACAAGAAGAAGTCACAAGGTGCTAAATTGGGAGATCTGGCCGGCCACTTAATATTACCACCGCGACCAATACAATGATTAGGAAAAAATTATCTAAACAGGTTCTTACGTCTACACCAAAATGAGCTGGACACCCATCCTGCTGAAACCAGACTTCCCGATTTTCATTTGCAGGACATGGCTTATTTACCAAGAGTCCCAAATAATTTTCGGAATTTAAATTGCCAATTAATTCAAACGGTCCAGTGATATGATTATTAAAAATGCCTGCCCAAATATTAATTTTCTGAAGGTATTAGGATCTCGTCGAAAGTTGTAACCTTGGGTTTTGTTGCGCCCAGTATCTTGTATTCTGTACGTTAGGTTCATTATTTAGCGTAAACGTGCACTCGTCAGTAAAGCAACTCGATGAAAGAAAATGGCGATCCTGATTGGCGCGTTCCATAACATCTTCACAAAATACACGCCTGCTCTCTTCTCTATTGCCAACAACTCTTGGTGGCACTGCGGCTGGTACGGGTGGTAGTTGTGTTTTTTAATGATTTTTCGCACACGCTCCCGAGAAACACCAAATTATTCTGCGGCAACTCTAGTACTTGTAGTTGGATTGACATAAATAACGCTAGCACCCTCTCCTCTAGTTCTGCATTAAGTTGTCTTCTAACCCCTGTTTCATTATAAAATGACATTGATATTGAAATAATACAAATTCAGCTGTAAGCTTACCACCCCTATTTTCTACTGCTACACTTGCAATTTCTTCAAATTTTCTTAAAATACGTTGGATTGTGCTCACGGATGGAATGGGTCGATCATTGTACTTCACTGAGAACAAATCTCGAACTCTTCGCAAACTGCCAGCACTGTAATATGTTTTTACAATAAACACTCGTTTCTCATTACTGTAGCTATTACTATTATTCATTTTAAAGCTTTTCAGGAAAATATGTATTGGTAATCAAATATGTTTGATTTGACAGTAACAAACTTATTCGAATTTAGCATGTCAAAATTGTTTGATTTGACAATAACAAAATTATTCGAATTTAGCATGTCATGGCTGCACATTTTGAAAATATTTAAGTTATCATCTCATGATAAAAAGAGCTTCTTATTAGTAGGTATTTAATATCAACAGGCTCAGAAAATTTATTATCTTTTGATAGACACTACTACCGTTCTTGTAGATAAAAGAGGTGAGTAGCAAACTGCAAATATGTGATTTCCCATGTTATTCGCCTATGTTCCGCTTTGAAAGTTGTCACTCGGTATATATATATATATATATATATATATATATATATATATATATATATATATATATATATATATATATATATATATATTTGTGGCCGATTTCGATAAAATTTGGTGAGACATTTACCTTCCTTTTGCAAGTGGCTTGGATAAGTTCCTTAGCCAGGAAAATCGGACCAGTTTTTTTCCGGAAAACCTTGTGTTTTCTTCCGGATTTTATTAAAGGAAGTTCTTATGATTTTTCTAGATGAGAGGTAGCTGGAATATCCTGTCATGCACACACGAAAAAATTAGCCTCCTATCATTGATCGTTATAGAGATATTAATTTTTATGTAATCCAACTTTACTATGAAATTTTCGCTAAAAAAAATGTCTCGAAAGATATGGAGTTTACGTATAGGGAACCTTGTACAAATTGACTTTAAAGCTTTCCATAGAACTCTAAATAAATTAAAAATAGGGTTATCCTATTTAAAATAACAAATTTGTGACTTTCTTCCAGTATAACTGAAAATGCCGCCATTTTGAAAATATTTTCACTAAATACATTCCGTTCCATAAAGGCTGTATTCCAAATGTCATATTGATATTCTTCTTGTATATATTAAAAATTAAGCAAGACAATTGAACACAGGACATTGATAACAAAAGAAGCTATATAAATAAATGAAAATTATTTATAGCAAGTGTTCTAATTCAAAACCTTCAGCGGCCTGACAATATACGAATCTATTGACAAATGACCTTAAAATGTGTTGAACATATTCTCGTATTATTTCGTGAAAATATGGTTATTCTATTTAAAATAACAAATTTATGACCTACTTTCAGTATAACTGAAAATGCCGCCATTTTGAAAATATTTTCACTAAATACATTCAGATCCATAAAGGCTGTATTCCAAATGTCATATTGATATTCTTCTCCGTTCTCGAGATACTTTTAATCGGCTATCACTTTAAATCACCATGTATATATTTAAAATTAAACAAACAATTGAACATAGGACATTGATAAGAAAAGAAACTATATAAATAAATGAAAACTGTTTATAGCAAGTGTTCAAATTCAAAACCTTCAGCGGCATGACAATATACGAATCTTCATTGATTGTTGTTGCCCTTATTTGGTGAAACTGGTCCATACTACATACAGACTTGGAGACTACTTGTCCGGCTTCACTGTTGGTTTTCGTTCTTGTGGGTGAAGGACGTAGCCAGCGCGTAAGCTAACTGGAGCAAGTGGTCCTTGTGAATTCTAGATGTTCTAGGATGTTCTTCAACGTTTCCGTGACTAGTTTCGCAGAAACGTTGAAGAACATCCTTAAACTTCCAGAATTCATAAGGGCCACTTGCTCCAGTTAGCTTACGCGCTGGCTAGGTCCTTCACCTACAAGAATGAAAACCAACAGTGAAGCCAGAAAAGTAGTCTCCAAGTCTGTATATAATATACGAATCTATTGACAAATGATCTCAAAATCTTTTGAACGTGTTCTCGTATTATTTTGTGAGCGGTAGTTCTGACTCGAATTTTCAGTTCCAATAAAGATTGAGAAACCTGAGAAACATTCTCATAAGCCGACGATTTTAAATGATCCCAAAAGAAATAGTTCGATGGGGTTAAACCTGGTGACCGCGCCGGCAATTATACGTATTCTCTTTCCCCCACCTGTCTCTGCGGAAATATTTGATTTAGACATCAACAACATAGTGAGGTGGTGTACCATCCTGCTCATATCCGATGCTGTCTGACATGTGCTGATTATTTGGGGGTTAGTAAATAAACCAATGTGTTCTGGCAGAATCTGGTCACGAAGGAGTTGTAAGTAACGATTCAAAGTTTCTCTCAAAAAGAAGGGCCAAATAAATCTTTCTTCAATTATACCTGCTTACAGAAGATAAAAATTTGAAAATTTTCTAGATTGTTGAGTACAATTCCTCACTGTTGTCGATGATAGGATCAGAAATAGGGATAAGTTAACGAAACGAAATAGACTACGAAGTAAAGTATTTGCTTTTAGTCAATAAAATTACTATCAGAGTATTTTTCTCTGCATTTTGGCCTATTGTGTTCAGATCGTCGTTCAAATATTTATTTAATATATAAAAATAACACATTTAAAATATGAGAGATAATGCTAAAAACTAGTCGCTTTCACCATTTGTTGGCAGTCTAGTATGTCGGTCACAAAACGTAGATAAAGTGCAAACTTGTTTCCGACATTAATTAATTTTTTTGCACAAGGTGCACTTAGTTACCCAAATCTTTTAATTTTTTTTGTCATACTAGTTCATTACTGTTTTTATTGCTTGGTTACCAACAACATAATGGTGTACTTTCACTTATATATATATATATATATATATATATATATATATATATATATATATATATATATATATATATATATATATATATATAATTCTGCTCGATGCATGCAACATTTTGTTTGGTTTCACTTATTTTAATATTTGGTGGTAACATTAGTGTCCAGATTCCATTATTATAATTTTCACCAAACATTTTTTTATTGCTGATATTATAGAGAATTTGATTTGAAACAACTTTTTTGTTGTTGGAAAAACCGGTTCGATTAGGTTGACTAAAACTAAATGATCCAGGTGAATGATAAGGAAAATGCCTGCCACGTTTATATGGCAGATACATTACTTTTCTAAATATGAATCAAGTTTCCTTTCAGAAAAGTTTTGTAGCTTTAATGAACTATGTGAACTTTGTGAAAACTGGAACCTGTGATGAGTAATTTAAAAAAATTGTTGGGTAATACGAAAGACAAAGACAAAGTCACTGAAATGTCCGGAATTTATGAGATTAGTTGCAAAGATTGTGATCTTAAATACGTGGGCCAAACTAGGACAAACATAGCCACCAGATTTCGTGAACATCTCGCACAGTTACGATATGGGACGGTGGACAAATCATGTGTGGCGAAACATATATGGGAAAATAACCACCACATTGACAAAGAAAATTTGAAACTTGTCAAAAATGTTAGACATCAAACTATTTCATTAGAAAGTATTTTTATATTAGTGTCTATTAAGAACAAAACTTCATTAAACCGTGCGGCACCTGTAATTTCAAGCCCGTTATTTTCTCTTTGCATTTGACCGCTTAAATACTCCTAATTTGTCTGGTAGAATAATAAATTATTGTCAATAACTCGACCGGTTTATACATATACTAATCTCTATGTTTGTCTTGATTTAAAGACCTGTTAGGTTTTTTGTATCTATGTAGTTAATATAAATACTTTCACGTAGAATTAAAATCAATATAAATATAGTTGTTATGTAGTATTTTAGTGGAACTATTTATCCTTTGTTAGATTTAACATGGTGAGACAGACATCTGGGTTGTTAGTTTTCTATTTTTAAAAAAGATGTGTTGAGTTTATGTTGTTTATCTCACCAGATGTCTTTATCGGCATGAACCAATATCCACATAGTAAATTTCTAGATCGAAAGAAAACGTGCTGATTCTTTAAATAACTCTGGTCCTTTTAAACCCATATTAGATAAGGGTCATACATTTGTCGACCAGAAGACGAAAGCAGGTCTCCGACCTGTTTCACTGCGCAATAAACAAACGATCGTTCTTGGACGACAACTTTACTTCGGACTAGTTCGTTTACCTTGACGCGATATAAATATACGGGATCTAGTTTTTTGTGTTAGAATTTTCTTCCTCTGAAGATATTGACTTTATCAACGAAACGATCGTAAGGTCTCTGAAATATGTGTTGTAGTGATTTGGGTGTTCTCCAAGTGTACTTATTAGCTTTAATGAAATTTGTGATTTTTAAAGAGAGTTACTACAGACTACCAAGACATACCAAATATAATTTTCTAGCTTCATAGAAAATTGAGTTTTGGGCATTTTAAGTTTTATTCGCAAGCACAGCTAGAACATAAGATCTAAATAGGTTTTATAATAATAGAGAGTTATCGATGGTAACACATCAAAGTATTCTTCCAATAAGTGCGTATTAGGACCTCTAAAATCGATCTTTAAAGTCCGTTTCATGTATTAATTTTACTAATATGCCATATAGTACGGGATCCGGCTGCTAAATTAGTACATTAATAATGTAGATTATCAAGATTTAATTTTTAAGTGTTTTTACAACTAGGAGAAGTCACTTTTTATCAGGTGCCAATTAAAAATTACCCGCCAGTATTATTAATTAAAATATAATTAATTTACTTTTAGAGAAACATTTCGTTAACATCTTACGGAAATAAAACCTACACAACTTCACAACAGTGTATTTAAAATATCTGAAACGTCATAGTTGCTGCTGATTGCTTAACCGCTACCTCTACGCAGCCAGGTGTAAACAGGTATAATTTTATTAAAACTTTTCTTTCTTAACGTACACTCATTTTATTTATACCACATTAAAGCTCATTTTTTTCTGTAGTTAATGATATAAAGGTGCCTATATAAAAAAACCCGCAAATCAAAGTTTCCTACCCTAAAAGATGCTAGGTATGAAAAATAAAGTGACAGAGAGTGATCGCGCGACGCTACTTGTTAGACAAGGATGCTCAATGCCATCTGAACGTATTTTTTGAGCTATTGCGCATGCTCCGATAAATAGGGTTCTCAACCAACGATCTAAGTAGTAATAAAAATCTCGGGACGCAGCAAGTGCGTTATGGTAGTGAATTTTCATAAAACTATTTTTTAATAGCAATAATGTGTGTTTTTTTAAGAAAGCAGGCATAAATTTGGTTCCTAGTATAATCTATATAGAAAAAACATTGTGCCATGTTTCATCAAA
Source organism: Tillus elongatus (assembly GCA_964006375.1). Classification (NCBI taxonomy): domain Eukaryota; kingdom Metazoa; phylum Arthropoda; class Insecta; order Coleoptera; family Cleridae; genus Tillus; species Tillus elongatus. The sequence goes on from OZ023270.1 coordinate 78,812,826, forward strand.
ATAACTTTATTGTTTGAAAATGTAAAAAAAAATTCCGAAAGTAAACTTAAAGTGTTCCCGAAACACCTCGTTTTTTGGTCAACCTTATAGGTTAATAGCAAATTGAGCTATTCAAATATTAAGCATTTGATCAAAATTCGCTACCACAACGCACTTACTGCGTCCAGAATTTTTGTACTTACAAACATGCATTATATTTCGATGGAAAATGCAAAAATGCAATAACATAAGGCGTGTTTGATTAAAAAAAAAAAAGAAAATTTGTATCACCAACGACTTATGGGCCACCCTGTGATTGTAGAAATAATTTTTTAAGATGTAGTTTAAGACACCCTATAATTAATGTATACATTTTTTTTCATATCTGGTATAATAACAGATATATTGAGCTTTATTGATTTTTTTTACGAAAATTCTACAAAAATTATATACTATTAACGATAAACTATATAGCTAAGACTACTGCCAAGCGTCAGAGAAAGGGTCTATTTGAAATGAATTTTCTGGAAACATTTTATTAAAATGAAGGACAATGACGGTTGAAACTAAGACTTCAGGGTTTGTAAAACATTTTTCTTGAGACATTTTATTTCCATAGCCCGTATTAGATTCAAGTTCTTTTCCCAAATGTTGCCAATTTTCACGTTTAAATCGCAACTTTGACGTTTTGTGAAAAACCCCAATTTATTTTTGTTTAAATGCCTATAACTTTTTTGTCTTTTGACCTACAGAGCTAAATTTTGGAAGGTAACTTGCCTATAATGATATAAACCCGCACATAAAATTTGGTTGCCCTTACTTTGTTAAATTTGGAGATATAAATTTTTTTCGAAAGAAAACACAAAATTTTCCGGGAAAACCTCGTCGGATTTTCCTGGATAACGAACATATCCAAGCCACTTGCAAAAGGAAGGTACTCAATAATTTTGACGTTTAAAATCGCGATTTTGACGTTTTGAGGAGAACCCAAATTTATTTTTCTTTGAATGCCTGTAACTTTTTTGCCATTTAACCCACGGAGCTAAATTTTGGTAGGTTACTTGTCTCTAATGATGTTAACCCGCGTATGAAATTTGGTTGCCCTTGCTTTGTTAATTTTGGAGATATAAATTTTTTTCGATTTTTTTCGAAAGAAAACACAAAATTTTCCGGGAAAACCTCGGCGGATTTTCCTGGCTAACAAACTTATCCAAGCGACTTGCAAAAGGAAGGTATGTGCCAAATTTTATCAAAATCGGTCCATTATTTTTTAAGTTATAGGTGTGACACATATATATATATATATATATATATATATATATATATATATATATATATATATATATATATATATATATATATATATATATATAAACATATAAAGTCTGAAACTGACCTCGGATTTGGGTTCCGGGGGTCCTAAATAGCGCTCATTTGAAGAAATTTTTTCAAAATTCGAAAGTCGAGATCTCTTCATTAGTGAATTTTTTTAAGAAAATTCACTAAAATGACTGAACTCAGATGCTTATCGGAGCATGCGCAATAGCTCAAAAAATACGTTCAGCTGGCATTGAGCATCCTTGTCTAACAAGTAGCGTCGCGCGATCACTCTCTGTCACTTTATTTTTCATACCTAGCATCTTTTTGGGTAGGAAACTTTGATTTGCGGGTTTTTTTATATAGGCACCTTTATATCATTAACTACAGAAAAAAATGATCTACATTATTAATGTACTAATTTAGCAGCCGGATCTTAGACTAATACTAATATTGTACTTAACTTACTACTATAACACACTTGCTGTGTCCCTAATATTTTTTATACAATATAGGTTTAACTCTAACAGGATTCCGTACAACTAATTTATTCGTCAGTTTATTCTAAGTTGAAAGATTAAAAAGTTAAATGGAATGAAACCTCACGTGAATTACCACGTACGCTGTGCACCTTGGTGCATTTAACCCGTAAGAATGGCCAAATCGCCGTCGATTCCGGTATAATTGCAACCGGAAATGCAATATGGCGGTAGATCTTTGTAGGGAGCCATTTGCAGAGTGCGTCGCTGGCATAAAGCACGGGCAATGTCGGCATATTTATATTTATCATAAAGGATCGCGGTGTACCTCTGCGATATGTACACCGGCTATCGCTTTTGTTATTGCCGTGAATAATAGCCAATTCATCAGTTTCCTCTAATTAGGTATTTCTAATTGAACAGAGCGGGCCCTATCGCTCGCCTGCCCGCTTTGTGCAATGCGACCGTCTTTGTTGTTCCCTAAGCGTTAATTGGATAATGACGAACACCGTGATATTATTCTATGCATAATGGAATTTGGTAATACATAATTTGTAGGAAATATTGGTATGTTTATATTTGTTATCGGTGTGCTGAAAATACGCGAAAATAATGTTTGAATAAATCAAAATTACTGGTAAACATGCAAAAATTAATTATCATCACAGTCTAAAGGTGATAACGTCTTATCATTGCTAATATAACACTGTTTCTCAAAAAAAAAAAGTAAAAAAATCACTAATTATGAGATCACGGTTTTGAATTTTTTAAGCATTTCTTTAAATATTTTTTTATTATTGATTTTGATAGTACTTGTTTAGCGAATTTTCATTAAGAAAAATTCGCTTATAGACAGGTCACGATGAAAAGGTTTTGGATCCGTAGAATCGAAAATCAAGCTCCGTTAAAATTTTTATATGTTTATATATATATATATATATATATATATATATATATATATATATATATATATATATATATATATATATATATATATATATATATATATATATTGTTATTTAGTTTGTATATCAATGATATATTTGATGTGCAGACAGCTGGTAAAGTCATTGGTTTTGCAGATGATACTGCAATTCTATATGAAGATTGTTCTTGGCAACGGCTAAAGACCATAATTGAAAAAGATTTTGTGAATATTAAGGGGTCGTTTGATGCCAGTGGGTTAACTATTAACACAAAGAAGACGAAGTATGTTGCATTTGCCTCCTATAGGTCACACCTGCCGTCATTTAATACACTGCAAATGGTTTGTAACAACCAATGTATCCAAATTGAGGCGGCACCAAAAGTTAGGTATTTGGGAATCATCATAGATCAACATCTGCGTTGGGATGAGCATGTTGGTGTGGTTGTTAAAAAGTTGAGGAACATTTTGTATAAGTTTAAATACCTAAAAACCTTTCTGACAACGGGGTGTCTTAGAATGGTCTATTCGGCATTGGTTGAACCCCTTCTTACATACGGGATTGTTGTTTGGGGTGCTGCGTTGAGTTGTCACCTGAAAAGGTTGGATATAATTCAACGTTGGTTTCTGAAACTAATTTATAATAAGTGCTACACTTACCCGTCTGAATCGTTGTACGCTGAAGCAGGAGCTAATGATATTAGGCAACTTTTTTCATTGGCTGTGTTGACGTACGTAAGAAAGCATGATCGCGTCTCTAGAATAGAGCATTCGTACATAACTAGGCTAAACGCAGCAGCGGCCGCTCAAACGAACAGAGCAGCGTGGGCCAGCGTAGTTATACTTATATTGCACCGAGAATTTATAATACTCTTGCAGTCAGTATCAGAACTGCACCAACGTTATGTTCTTATGTGAGGATGGTGAAAGCATTGGTTTCGAAATCTAGACACATCATTCATGGTTTAGTACACAGATAGGTGTTGAGCAGGTCGTATGATATCTTTTGCGATGTTGTACCGCACAGTAATCATTTTTAAATATGCACACTTTTTACTTTTTATTATTATATACATTTGTGAGAGTGTACATTGTACATGTGAAAATGTGTGAGAGAATGTGTTTATGTGATTGTGCTGGTGGGTGCTTTGGTTTTTGCGCCTGTGGGTGTTTGTGTGTGTTCTTGTGTTCATTACTTGGTTTTGTATTCTTTGCTTGGTTTAGATTTATCCACGCACAAGTCTCTGACTTTTGTGGATCTTTCCAAGATTTATTATGTTCAGTAGATCTATGTATGTTATTGTTATTGAACTGTATTTTTGAAAAAATAAATCTATATTATTATTATTATATATGTATATATATATATATATATATATATATATATATATATATATATATATATATATATATATATATATATATACATGTACGTATGTATGTATCCGAGCGAAAACTCAAAAAATACTACACTGACCTCAATCAAACTTTGCAAAAATCTTGTTTGGGAGAAAACCGAGGTCGAGTTCGTTAATCAGCCTTAATACTCAAGGTTTTCCGGTAGAAAATCGGAGAAAACTTTTTGAAAACGCTATATTTTTAAATGACTAAAGTGAGTGAAATGGAATTTTTCGCATATATAGAGCATTCAAAGATCTTCTCTTATATGGTAGGTGGTAGTGGACTTTTCCTTTACGTGACAGTAAAGGATTTTTTCACGCCTAAGGAGGTACCACCCCTTACATCAAGGGGCCGGTGAAGTCCCAACGGACGTTTCCGGTTTGGTGTATGAGTCGGTTTCCTTTATAAGCAAAAATGATGATGGCTCCTCCTTGTACAAAAGATTCCTGAGGTAAAATACCCCTCCATTCGGATCTCCGGGAGAGGAGTGTACAGGGGGCGCCAGCATCAAGATTTAACATATCCTTCTCGAATATATGTGGCCTAAATTCTAACCTGAACTTGGTCTACCATTTCCTCCAGGCTAATAGGCCCCAACTCCTCTTCCTCACCGAAACTCAAATCAGTGCCAAAACAGCCACTAATCACCTTAATTTCTCGGGGTATGAGCTCCTTACTTTCTCTAGAGTGCATGGAGGCGTGTGCGCGTACGTCCGTAGCAATCTACCCTGCACCAGACTCCCCAATTTAGAAACTGTAAGAAAAGACATACTATTGATAAAACTCTCTCTCTCTCTCAGGGCTGCAACTAAGTTCATCTGTTGCATTTACCAATCACCTTCTGACAACAACTTTGTCCAGCTCTTTGACTACCTTTCTGAAAAACCGACTATCTGATTTCTGAATATCCTTCCTCCGAGGTCACTATTCTTGGTGACTTCAATATCCATAATAAGGAATGGCTAGGATCTTAAAAAACCGATCCACAAGGAAGAGCAGCGGAGGCCTTTTCAGTCAGCAATTCCTTAGCCAATATGGTTCAGCAACCTACTTACTTTCCTCGCATCCCAACACACAGCTCAAATCCCTTGGATCTCATTCTTACTACAAATCCTGACTGCTATAAGATATCAGTCACCGCCCCCTTGGTCGCTCAGACCACGACATGGTCACTGCGTCCTGCGCAATGCAACCCGAAGTCACACAGTCATCACACCCACCTATCGTTTGGCAGTACAACTCCGCGAACTGGGACGAAATGCGAGATTACTTTTTCTCATTTCCATGGGCGTCTGTCTGCTTCTCTCATCCTGACCCCTCTGATATCTCACAAAACGTCACCGAAATTATCCATTGCTGGCAAGGAATTATTTCTTCCACGTACACAGAAAACCTCTGGAGCAACTCAAAAGCGCTGGTTCTCTAAATCCGGTGACAAGGCCAGACTTGAAAAGTTTAAAGCTCACAAAACGCTTCTACACAGTCTAATCCACGACAGGCAGTATGGATTACGTCAGCGCAGATCAACTGCCGACCTCCTTTCCTTTGTCACCAATTTTTGGAACAAGTCCATGTAACTACACGGTGAATCCCAGATTGTCGCTCTAGACATATCCAAAGCTTTCGACCAGCTCTCCACTCAAATATACAATATCCCAAGCCTGTCTCTTTAGCCAAATTAGATGAGGATCGCAGAGTCATGGAGAGTTCTGTCTCCGTGGATCTACAAGAAATATTAGACTGGGGAACTAGAAATCTTGTACAATTCAACCCCACCAAATCTCAGTCTTGCTTTCTTTCTCATAAGAGATTCACCAGCCCTAGATCCATCACAATGAACAACCAAGTTTGTCAAAGTGTAATCAGTCCTTTCCTCTTGTGGCATTTCTGTGGATCGAAATCTCAATTGGCACCAACATGTCACATCAATTGCAGAAGCGGCTGCAAAGAAATTAGGTTTCTTCTTCCGGGCTCGCAAATACTTTTCACCAGCTAATCTCTATACCTTATATACTTCACAAATAAGGGAAAACCTCGAATACTGCTCCCACATCTGGGGTGCAGCTGCCGCTTCTACACTCGCTATCTTGGACTCCATTCAAAAGAGAGCTATATGTCTCATCGGTGAGCCTACCCTCACCCAAAGGCTGCCATCGCTTGCACGCCGACGTGCCGTTGGTGACATCTCTCTCTTTTATAGATATCTGCACGGGCACTGCTCAGAGGAGCTTTCTTCAATAGTTCCTCCACCTGCTGCCCCCAACATATCTACCAGGGAACAGAGCGAATGCACCCTTTTACTGTCCAGGTCGCCAGACATAGAACATCTTGTTATGCCCGCTCTTTTGTTCCGAGGACTTCCAAGTTGTGGAATTCCTTGCCGGCACATGTTCTTCCTTCTCCTCCGAACCTCCAAACCTTCAAGTCCAGAATTAACAAGTTGCCTGTTTCCTCCTTGTCAAAACCCACGGTACGATAGTATTTAGGCTGTAAGCTCTCGTGCTGTGTTGTTGAAATTAAAAAAGGCTATACTGGTAACCAATTTTTTTAAACATGGTTTATATAGCAAACAAGTATTATTTTTCGATGTCGAATTAATAATTAAAGGATGTTGGTTTACTTTAGACACCTGTATACCTAACCTAATCAATTTCTGTTTTGATTTATTTTATTTTAAGAAGCTTTAAAGCCACACATTCGCCCGCAGCTCACATGCAGATAAAAGTAAATTTTCTTCATTAGATGCCATTAGAAACTTAAAATTAGACACCTGGTATATTATGCCCCTACAATTAGGTATTATAAATAATACCAACCTATACCAAATTACCCCCAATAGATCTATTCATATCAGCATAACAAACCAAATTCAAACGCCGTTATTTATATTCCAGCTCTTTATGTGCATCATATAAGCGGCTCTTTTTATGACGAATATCCGACAGCCGGGACAGCTTCTGCGTTATTTTTCTATCGATGGGCCACTGAATACTTCATTTCACACTACACCGGATACGTCAGTCTATTTTACATCATATTTTCTATATTATTCAGCCACTTACCTTTGTTCTTTGTCCACCGGGATGATTGAAACTGATGAAGAATTGCCGTTTAGATCGAAGTTGGCCAGGCGTACTGTTTTCCTGTAGTGTTTATACATAAGTACGTATTCAAGTAGCGGTTTAAGCCATTAAACAAGAAGTAGATTTGATCATAGGTATTTCGTGTTTTTATACGTTAATGATTTTGTGGATACGACTCATCATCATCATCACTTTCTAAACGCGATGTCGCCGCAACCATGACGCCCGTCTCCAAATCTCTTTTCCTTTTATTGTAATTTCCTTATGCACTGTTGATTAAAGCATGCATTCTGGTAAGCGTTCATCTGCTTGATCCTTAATTTTCTATACAAATGGGATGCTCTTCGATAAAAAAAGTCTGGACGCAGCAAGTGCGTTATGGTAGTGAATTTTCATTAAAATGTTTTTAATAGCAAATATGTGTGATTTTTAAGAAAGCAGGCATAAAATTTGGTTAGCAGTATAACCTATATAGTAGAAACAATGTGCCATGTTTCCTCAAAATAACTTTATTGTTTGAAAATGTACACAAATTTTCGAAAGTAAATTTAAAGTGTTCCCGAAAAACGGTTTCTTAGTCAACCTTATAGGTTAGTAGCAAATTGAACTATTTAAAATTAAAGCATTTAATGAAAATACGTTACCAATACGCACTTGCTGCGTCCCGGATTTATTTTCTTGCAAAAATACAACAACATAAGGCGTGTTCGATTAAAAAAAAAGAAAATTAGTATCACTAACGACTTATGGGCCAGCCTGTGATTGTAGAAATATTTTTTTAAGATGTAGCTAGAGACACGCTATAATTATGTATCCTTTTTTTTTCGTATCTTGTATAATAATAAATATATTGAACTTTATCGATTTTTTACGAAAATTCGACAAAAATCATATACCTACCATTAAACGATAAACTCTATAGCCAACACTACTGCCAAAGCATCAGAGAAAGAATCTATTTTAAATGAATTTTCTGGGAATATTTTAGTAAAACGAAGGACCATGACGTTTGAAACTAAGACTTCAGGGTTTGTAAAGCATTCTTCTTGAGACATTTTCTTTCTATGGACCGTATTGGTTTCAGCTTATTTGCCTAAATGTTGCCAATTTTGACGTTTTAAATCGCGACTTTGACGTTTTGAGGAAAACCCCAATTTATTTTTCTTTAAGTGCCTATAACTTTTTTTTCTTTCAACTTACAGAGCCAAATTTTTGAACATAATTTACCTCCAATGATGTAAACCCGCGTACCAAATTTAGTTCTTTGGTTCCCTTGCTTTATTATATCCGTGATATAAATTTTTTTCGAAAGAAAACAACATTTGCCGGGAAAACCTGAGCGGATTTTGCGGGCTAACGAACTTATCCAAGCCACTTGCAAAAGGAAGGTATTCATCAAATTTAATCAAAATCGGCCCATTATTTTTTAAATTGTCGGTGTGATACACACACACACACATATATATATATATATATATATATATATATATATATATATATATATATATATATATATATATATATATATATATATATATATATAAATTGAAACTGAAACTGAAACTGACCCCGGATATGTGTTCTAGAGGGCCTAATTAGCGCTTACTTAAAGAATTTTTTCAAAATTCAAAAATTGGGATCTCCTCATTAGTCAATCTTTTTTAAAAAAAAATTTGTGAATTTTTTAAATAATTTTAATAAATCTAACTAAAACACCTCGTAGTTAATTCATTAATTGTTATAGCCCTTACTTGGTGAAAACGGTCGATAATCAATACGGACGTAGAAACTACTTCTCTGGCTTCACAAATGTTTATTTTCTTCTCTGTACATCCCAAAAATATTCAGTTAAAAATTCCTATGAACTAACACAAAATTTAAACAACTTAGTTATTCCTCCAAACAGTAAATTAGTTTCGTTTGATGTTTGTAACATATATTATAAAATACCTCCCAGAAAATAACGTAAATGTCATAAAAAGAGAAGAAATAATTAACATTTTTAATAAATATTATTGTCCCAATTCTGGCCAAATTGGTCCGATTTTCCGAACCAATTCAAGTAATTTACACAATAACTACACTTACAAAGATATAATTATTCACAAGAAGCTTTTTGACAAGAATTCCAAAAACCATATTTTTGTGAAATATTGCAAATAACCCCTCTCACAAAAATTAGTCATTTTTTTCGCAAAAGTTGGCTGAAGTTACACAAAAAAAAACTCTGGACGCAGCAAGTGCGTTATGGAAGTGAATTTTCATAAAAATGTTTTTAATTACAAATATATCGCTCTAATGCGAGCAGGCATCAATTTGGTTACCGGTATAACCTATATAGTAGGAACAGTGTATCATATTTTATCAAAATAATTATTTGAAAATGTACAAAACTTTTCGGAAAATAAACTTTAAATGTTTCTGAGAAAACTGGTCTCCTAGCCAATGTACCTAAGGTTAATAGCAAATTGAGTTATTGAAATTTGAAACATTTAATGAAAATTCGCAACCAAAACGCCTTTGCTGCGTTCATACAAAAAATTTCCGAAAATACAGTTAAATGTTGGTTTCCTAACCAACAAAACTTACGTTAATAGCAAATGAGTTATTGAAATTTGGAGGACTTAATGAAAATTTGCTACCAAAACGCACTTACTGTGTCCAATTTTTTTCTTACAAACATGCATCATATTTCGATAAAATATGCTAAAATGCAGTAACGAATTTGTTCTACGAAAATTAGCTAAAAATTATAGACCGTTAAACCATAAACTTCACTAAACCTACAGCGAAAGCATCAACTTAACTAAACCGACAGGCAAAACATCAGAGAAAGGGTCTATTTGAAATGAATTTTCTGGGAATATTTTAGTAAAATGAAGGACAATGACGATTGAAACTAAGACTTCAGGCTTTGTAAAACATTATTCTTGAGACATTTTCCTTCCATAGCTCATATTAGTGTCAGGTTCATTGCCTAAATATTAACAATTTTGACGTTTAAAATCGCGATTTTGACGTTTTGAGGAAAAGCCAAATGTATTTTTCTTTGAATGCCTGTAACTTTTTTGTCCTTTAACCTACGGAGCTAAATCTTGGTAGGTAACTTGCCTATAATGATATAAACCCCGGTATGAAATTTGGTTGCCCGTACTTTGTTAATTTTGGAGATATAATTTTTTTTCGAAAGAAAACATAAAATTTTCCGGGAAAACCTCGGCGGATTTTCCTGGCTAACGAACTTGTTCAAGCCACTTGCGAAAGGAAGGTACTCACCAATTTTGACGTTTAAAATCGCGATTTTGACGTTTGGAGGAAAACCCAAATTTATTGTTCTTTAAATGCCTGTAACTTTTTTGTCCTTTAACCTACAGAGCTAAATTTTCGTAGGTATTTTACACATAATGATATAAATCTGCGTGTGAAATTTGGTTGCCCTTACTTTGTTAATTCCGGAGAAATAAATTTTTTTCCATTTTTTTTGAAAGAAAACACAAAATTTTCCGGGAAAACCTCGGCGGATTTTCCTGGCTAACGAACTTATCCAAGCCACTTGTGAAAGGAAGGTATTCACCAAGTTTTATCAAAATCGGTCCATTATTTTTTTAGTTATAGGTGTGACACATAAATATATAAATATATATATATATATATATATATATATATATATATATATATATATATATATATATATATATATATATATATATATATATATAAAGTCTGAAACCGACCTCGGATTTGGGTTCCAGGGGTCCTAATTAGCGCTCATTTGAAGAAATTTTTTCAAAATTCGAAAGTCGGGATCTGAATTTTTTTTAAGAAAATTCACTAAAATTAACATAAAAGTCGTTTCACAAAAATTATCTAAAGAGTTTTTTATATGACAGTTTGCTAAACAAATTTCTTTTCACGAAGATTCGAAAACAGATTTTTCATATGAATTCACAACCATCTTGTTTTTACAATAATCTATTAAACATTACTTATTAATCACTAATATTTCACAAAAATTTGACAAAAAACTATTTCCACGAAAACTGACTGATATATTTTACATGAAAATTTGCTGAAGAAATACAAAGAATTCAAATTACATAATCTGCGATTGAAATTAAAATAACATACAGACTGTTTCTTGTCCCAAATATGCAATATATAATTTGATCATAAAACGTTAAAATTGAATTAGGGACGAAAAAGTGAAACAAAATTTAAAAAGTTCGGGACGCAGCACATGCGCTATGGTAGCGAATTTTTATTAAATGGGTCAAATTTAAATAACTTCATTTTCTATAAACCTAGAAAGTTGAATTTTGGTGCGTAGTAAGGTCTTTCTCAATGCAACATATCCGTTGAATTTCATTAATATAACTTTGTTATTTTCGGAAAAAAATTTTTTTCGAAAGAGACCTCAAAATCTGTATAATTCTAAAACTTAGAAAGCTATATTTCGGTGTGTGGTAAGTTCTTTTGTAAGGCAATATATGCGTCAAATTTAGTTAAAATAGCTTTGTAATTTTCGGAGAAAAAAATTTTTTTTCGAAATAAAACTCAAAATTTTCCCGAAAAACCTTGTCAGATTATCCTGACTAACGAACTCATCCAAGGCATTATTAAGAGAAAGGCGCTTGCCGAGTTTCATCTAAATCGGTTAATCATTTTTTGAGTTATCGGTTGGATACATATATATATATATATATATATATATATATATATATATATATATATATATATATATATATATATATATATACAGGGCCTTCTAAAGTACATTTTCTGTAATATTTACTATTATTCGCGTTACTTTTATTTAAAGATTATTAGTTTGCACGTTTCAAATCTCCACTTTGACATTTACAGAAGAAAAACAATAAAATTTTCAAAGTAATTTTTCTTTCTACTTCTGGATTTTTTGCGACAAAAAAAATAGATTTGTAATATTTAATAGATTTTGTTTAACACATTCAATATTTTGGTTTTGTGTCATTCTCTGGTAACCAATGGCACTCAAATTTCTTTCATCAAATGCTTATAACTTTTTCCTTTGACTTGAAGATCTAAATTTTGGTATATAGTTTACATTTTGTAACGTTAACCTGCGTACCAAATTTTGTTGCTATAGCTCTGTTATTTTTGGAGATACAATAATTTTCCGAAGGGAAACTCAGCATTTTACCGGCAAATTAGTTTGATTTTCCTGGTTAACGAATCTATCCAAGGGACTTAGAAAGGGAAAGTGTCTGCCAGATTTTATGAAAATCGTACTGTTATTATTTGAGTTATCGGTGTAATACATATACCTAGAAAGCCTAGTTCGCGCTCATTCGAAAAAAATTTCATAAAAATCCTTGAGACGCGATCTCCTCATTAGTGAATTTTTTCTACGAAACTTCACCAAAAGGAATATGAAAAGTGTAATCATGAAAATTGTACTAATCTCGACCATATAATTAACCAATGCGCATAAGAAAATCTAACAAAACTTTACATTTCACAGATTTAATTTTAAAAAAACAACCTCCACAGTATCTAGTAATCAACAAGAAAAAAGTTTCCATCGAATATTGAAACGCAGAAAACAACAAATGAAAAACGCGTCAATACCAAGCGGTTCATTTCACAATGTGAAAACGCGATCGGCAAAATTGAAAAACATCATCTAACTGACATACCATTTCCAGTTAATTAACATTCCACCCTCCAGAATGTCCGTTTCCAATATTGACAGGTATATATATATATAACGTTGGATGCGAATACCTCAAATTCTCTCTCTATATATATCGGAGTGTTTGTTACATGAAACGTCGAACAGGAGCAAGAGGGAGAAGGGAAAGGGAATGCTGAAATGGGAGGCGGGAGATTTTGCAGAATCCGAACCCCAGGTTGCTTGCTAATACTGTACATAATAGAGGCAGGGAGTGTACAAGCCGGCGTATGTACACTGCGGGGTGGGAAGTCTGACACGGCTGGCTTCGATCCTTGCCGTGGGTGCCGCGCGTCGCCATGACAACGGCCCGGAGAATTCGCACCCCGGAGTCGGGTCATTAGAACTTGTCCGTTTACTATTACAGTACTATTTTTGGCTTTGTAATAGTATTTCTTTTCCAACTAAAAATTGTTAGTAAGAACTTGGTAAAATTCTGTCTTACTTTATATATTGAAATATGGACGCAGCAATTGCGTTATGGTAGCAAATTTTCATGGAAATGGTGTGCGCAATTTTATTTACAAAAATTATATATACGCCAAAGAAAAATATTATTTATCTCTTATATTTGTTAGATTTTGCTTATTTTGATTTTGTGCTCTCCCGTCACCTCCAGTGCACCAATGTTTTTTTTTCATTAAATGCTTATAACGTTTTTTCTTTTAATTCAGACATTTAAATTTTGGTATATAGCATCCTTTCTTACAATAGAAACATGCATAAGAAATTAGGTTGCTAAAACTTTCTTATTTCATATAACAATTTTCCGAAAGAAAACCCCAAATTGTCTCGGAACAACTGGTTTGCTTTTCGTGGCTAACAAACTTGTCTAAGCTACTTACGAAAGGAAGGTACCTGCCAAATTTCATCAAAACCTACACACTATTTTCTGGGTTATCGATGTGATACCTACATACATGGAAGAAGAAAAATCCTGGAAGGAGGCAAAGTCAAAACCTGTTCCAAAGGGAGGTGATTCTACGTTGATTGAGAACCATAGACAAATTGCTATAATGGACAACTTTGCAAAAGTGTTCGAGATTTTCTTGCATGAGATGATTTCGTTTGCGGTAAAAAATGTTATTAGCAGCGCTCAGCATGGCTCCGTGAGGGGCCGCTCCACGACCACTAACTTAATCAGTATAAGTAAATATATATCTACTGCCATGGACAATGGGTCGCAGACATATGTTATCTACCTGGACCTCTCCAGGGCCACTGATAGATTAAATCACGATATTCTTTTGAGGAAACTTGATAGCATGGGACGCTCACCGAACTTGCTGAAGTTTATGGGATCCTATCTTCGTGATCGAGTTAGTGTTCTCCACTCACTTGGGTGTCAGTTCGTGGGGGTCTTGCCTGAATCGGGTGTTCCTCAGTGATCTGTTCGGGGACCCTTGTTGTTCAATCTGTTCATCAATAATATTTTAGATGTCATCGAGTTACCCCATCTTCTGTATGCGGATGATGTAAAAATCTCCTCATCCATTGCTGGTCTCTGCGATTGTTCGGTGCTTGAGGGATATTTTCGTAGAGTTCAACACTGGTCCTCCATTAACAACCTCCCACTGAATATTAAAAAATGTGTGGTAAAGTCTTATATGCTCAACCGCCATGTAATTGAGTTCCCATACTCCATAGCTGGACAGCCTCTTCTAAGACCTGCAACCTTTAAAGGCTTCGGTGTTGTCTTCCACTCGAAACTCTCGTTCGTGGAGAACTATGAACATGCTATTGCTAGGTCATCGAAGACACTTGGATTTCTTATTCGCAATTCCAGTTCCTTTCATAATGCGGACACTTTGCGGCTCCTGTTCAATGCCTATGTTCGGCCGCACCTGGAATTTGCATGTGTGGCGTGTTCTCCTCTGTATGACGTCCATATAGGGGCTCTTGAAGGTGTCCAACCAATATTTGTAAAGTTCCTTGCATACAGAGCTGATCCGGTGTATCCCGCCACTGGTACACCACAGGCTGATTTACTGTCGAGGTTCTCATTGAAATCTCTGCAGGCTAGGCGTATTTATTCTGCTCTCTTCCTGATATATAATTTACTGCAAAGTAGGATCGTCTGTCCTGATTTGTTGCACAATCTGTTTTTCGCACCCATAGAGTCAACTCTAGTAGACACGACTTCTTTTATATACCGCCACCTAGGACCAATGTTAGGCTTCACCCGCCGATTTACAGATCGTGCTCCATTTATAACAGCGTGTATCAGTCAATGGACATATTGTGTTGTGGTGAGTCTGAGCTGAGACACGTTGCATCGCTGCTTGGTAACTAGTAGTACTTTTACGATGTTAATTTTTCTAGTGTATGCTATCTTTTATATTGTATTTATACTCTTAATTTGGGATCATTCCCATTGAGTATTTGTATTAAATAAATAAATACATATAGCATACATACATTCTAATATGGCGTCAGACGATGAACATTCGGCCGATGACGCCTCGCTGGTTACTGGAAAAGTTGTGCGAAGAAGTGTGAATCATATGTGTGTGTGAACTGTTATGGTATATTTCATAAAAGTGGCATAAGTAGAATGCAAAACATTGTGAAATTAGATGGTAACAAAGTCGTATGCTGTACAAAGCCAAAACAGCATGATGCTGACCTAGAAAATGCATGTGGGGAAAGATATGTGGAGATACTAGCTTGTTGAAATAAATGAGGAATTACGTGATAGGATCGTGATTTTGAAAGAGAAGAATTCACTATTGGCGAATGAAATTTCATACTTGAAAGAAAAAATAATATTAAAAGTTGGTGAAAATTAAGTCCTCAACAGTGTTTTTCTAAGGACTTAAACTCTGTATGTAACAGTGGAAGCGCGGAATTGTAACTGCCAACGTCAAAAATGAAAGATGTCAAATACTCAGGATCGCTTACGTCAAAAATGACAAATATGACAGAAATGTGTCCTGTGGCAGAGATTAGGACATCTAAGAGACAAAGAAATAAAACAGCAAAGACAAACAAGAATGATTTCCCCAAGGCACAAGGATCGAGGAGTCGTGGGCCAAAGGACTCCAGGGGGGAAGCTGAGGAAGTGGAAACAACAACATAAGCTTTCGATGAAGCTTTTCCCAAGACCTGCACGAGGTGACCCTGCTGATAACAAAACATGACGGATCTAGACGTGGAGGTCTAAATAAACTCCCCCAATCTACGGGGTCACATGACCCGTGCCTAGGGATGGATGGCACCAGGGTGATGGTGTCATAAACGGAACTTTTCCACGGCAACTTTTCCACTCCTCATTTCCAAATGTCTTAGTCCCCTGAATAAAGTCACAAAAGCGCGGTTGTCAATTTTGGTACACCTGTATATTCTTTTTACATTATCACAATTGAAATCTCCATTTTTTCATTATCTTCTTTACTTTTTCCAGTTTTCCTTCTCTCAACAAGCTTCTAACAATCCACGTTCATATAGATGTAAAGTGAGTTCCGGATTTATTCCTTTACATACAGAATGTCCCACGTCGAGTAATGTATTAGATTATTTCCGAAAATATACAGAGCTTGTACACTTATAAATTTATAATTACGCATCTTATGCTTGGACAATATTCTCTGTATGGAGGAACGTGCTATGTTCATGTCATGTTCAGCTGAACGTATTGACGCCTTGGGATGAGCTTCGAAATAAGACAACACAGAAATGTGTGTGTCTTCATCTTCTGTAACTGTAACTGATCTTGATGTTTGTTTAATCATGCAACTTCCCGTTCTCAAGAAATTGGTTTCGTAACGTCTGAATTTCAACGCAGTCATTGGCGGGGACTCGGGATAGCTATCATTAAACAGCCGACATGTTCTGGTGACCACTTTGTTGCACTCTCCATGAAAATAAAATAAATTCAGCAATTGTTCGTTTGAATAGCTGGCATTGTCCATTATAACGTAGAATTCCTATTAATTCAGACAACAAAGACAAAATAACTCACGTAGTGAATGACATAAATATAAGGCTGACAATAAATGTGAAAATGTCAAACATCACATAGCACTTTTAGAATTCATACAGATTTTAGACATACTCCTAAATTTGTCTTTTTTTTTTTGGTAAACCGCATATATCTCGACAATTATCAACTTTAGGTATAGGGAATGCTAATACAGTTTGAAAGAGAATTATCTTCTCTCTTCAATGAGAAGATAATATACAGGGTGTTTTATTTGGAATAAATGAGTTATTCTAGTTTAAAGCACACCAAATTCTAATACATCCTACAAAACACCCTGTATATGAAACAACTTTTCCTCACAATCATGTCGAAGCTTAATGGCCTTAGAACGTGTCTGGCAAATTAAAGAATTTTCAGCATCCAAACACGACACGAAATCACCTTCATTAATTCAGCCTCCCTTTGAACAGAATTCTTAAATAAATTGACATAACTCAAAAACAGTTGAAGATAGGGAGAGCATACTTAAATAATTTTTAACCTAAAATTAGATGAGTGTTCTAAAAATGCAATAACATACAGGATGTTTTATTTGAATTAACGATGTTTATATCTATTTACGGTATAACCAGAAGTCCGCCATTTTAGAAATTATCTCCATTAAATAGAGCATCTTCGGAAACCCCCGTATATTTTGTGCACTCAAAAATGTATATTTTCGGAAATAATCTAATACATTACTCGACGTGGGACACCCTGTATATTCTAATAAGCTTTGTACCTGATACTCAACCTGCTAGGTTTGTATATGTTTAGAAATGTAGATGCAACATAAGGTTTTTGCAATCAAAACTTTATGCTTCTTTGTATAATACACTGTATAAGTCTGTTCCCAATTGGAGTTAATAATTGCTAATAAAATAAAAACTCTGGACGCAGCAAGTGCGTTATGGTAGTGAATTTTCATAAAAATGTTTTTAATTGCAAATATGTGTGTTTCCTTGTTAAGAAAGCAGGCATCAATTTTGGTTACCAGTATAACCTATATAGTAAAAACAATGTGCCATGTTTCATAAAAATAACTTTATTGTGTGAAAATGTACAAAAATTTCCAAAAGTAAACTTAAAGTGTTCCCGGAAAAACTCGTTTCTTGGTCAACCTTATAGGTTAATAGCAAATTGAGCTATTCAAATTTGAAGCATTTAATGAAAATTCGCTACCATAACGCACTTGCTGCGTCCCGAATTTCTTTTCTTACAAACATGCATCGCTGAAAAATTCAAAAATTCAATAAAATAAGGCGTGTTTGATTAAAAAAAAAGAAAATTTGTATCACCAACGACTTATGGGCCATCCTGTGATTGTAGAAATATTTTTTTAAGATGTAGCTCAAGACACCCTATAATTAATATATACAAATTTTCTTCATATCTTGTATAATAACGGATATATTGAGCTTTATTGATTTTTTACGAAAATTCGACAAACATTATATACCATTAAACGATAAACTCTAAAGCTAAGGCTACTGCCAAGCATCAGAGAAAGGGTCTATTTGAAATGAATTTTCTGGAAACATTTTAGTAAAATGAAGGACAATGACGGTTGAAACTAAGACTTCAGAGTTTGTAAAAGATCCTTCTTGAGACATTTGATTTCCATATCCCGTATTAGATTCAAGTTCTTTGCCTAAATGTTGCCGATTTTGACGTTTTAAATCGCAACTTTGACGTTTTGAGGAAAACCCCAATTTATTTTTCTTTAAATGCCTATAACTTTTTTGTCTTTTGATCTACATAGCTAAATTTTGGTAGGTGGATTACTTATAAGGATATTAACTAGCACACCAAATTTGGTTGCCTTTACTTTGTTAATTCCGGAGATATAAATTTTTTTCGAAAGAAAACACAAAATTTTCCGGGTAAACCTAGTCAGATTTTCCTGGCTAACAAACTTATCCAAGCCATTTGCAAAAGGAATTTTTCCACCAAATTTAGTCAAAATCGGCCTATTATTTTTTGAGTTATCGGTGTGATACATATATATATATATATATATATATATATATATATATATATATATATATATATATATATATATATATATATATATATATATATATATATATATATATATATATATATATATATATATATATATATATATATATATATATATATATATATATATATATATATATATATATATATATATATATATATACATATAAAAATTGAAACGGACCCCGGATATGTGTTCTAGGGGGCCTAGTTCGCGGTCATTTGAAAAAAAATTTTCAAAATTCAAAAGTCGGGATCTCCTCATTAGTGAATTTTCGTAGAAAAAATTCACTATTGGGGAGATCCCGACTTTTGAATTTTGAAAAAAATTTTGCAAATGAGCGCGAACTAGGACCCCTAGAACCCATATCCGGGGTCAGTTTCAATTTTTATATGTTTATATATATATATATATATATATATATATATATATATATATATATATATATATATATATATATATATATATATGTATCACACCAATAACTCAAAAAATAATGGGCCGATTTTGATAAAATTTGGCATGTACCTTTCTTTTGTAAATGGCTTGGATAAGTTCGTTAGTCAGGAAAATCGGACGAGGTTTTCCGGGAAAATTTTGAGTTTTCATTCGAAAAAAATTCTTATCTCAAAAAGTAATAAGCCGATTTTAATAAAATTTTGCATGTACCTTTCTTTTGTAAATGGCTTTGACAAGTTTGTTACTCAAGAAAATCGGCCGAGGTTTTCCGGAAAATTTTTGAGTTTTCATTCGAAAAAAATTTTTATCTCAAATAATAATAGGTCGATTTTGATAAAATTTGGCATGTACCTTCCTTTTGTAAATGGCTTTGACAAGTTCGTTAACCAAAAAAATCGGACGAGGTTTTCCGGGAAAATTTTTAGTTTTCATTTGAAAAAAATTTTTATCTTAAAAAATAAAAAATCTATGATAACCAACTTTGGTAGGTAGCTTTACGATATAAAAAGTAAACTATACACCAAAATTTAGATTTATATGTTACAAGAAAAAAAAGTTATAATAAAATATTTTGTGCCAGATCATTTCTATGAAAATTCACTACCATAACGCACTTGCTGCGTCCAGGCTTTTTAGCAACATGAATGCATCAGTTTACTTGGATGAAAACGATTATTAATGGAACAATTCTTGAGAATTGATTCATTTATTTTATCTATTTATTTAGAAACAAAAACGGAACAAATTATGCTCCTATTTTCTTCAACGTAAAATTGATTTATCTCACATCCTTAATAATTATCTCCTGAGTTACGGGCAAGTCAGAACGAACCATCCGGAGTTGTGATGGCGTCGAGAGGGAACACGTATTTTCCTTGAAAGGATCCAGAATTGAATTTGATAGAAGCACGGCACTCAACAGAGCAGAGTACCCATCATCAGAAGAGCTGATATCACAGAGTTAGACAGAGATGGAAATGTAGAAATGAAGGGAAGAGAGATATTGGCTACGAAAAATGTCTGTTTCCTGGCCGGGAATTGAGCGGTAATGGACCACCACACTACCGACAGTACTCCCAAAGAGAAAATTCTACGCCATCACCTGGATGTAAAACGAGAAGAGTTTTTAAAGCATTTGTGTTTAAATTGTAGACGTTCAACTTATGGAGCGAATGTCGTATTAATTTATATTAATTAATTACATATTAAAAGAAAATCAGGTACACTACGTTATTATTGCTAAGATAGAATATTCTAGAATATCCTGCTGAGCCCATAAAGCGAACCGCTTGTTAGAAACACTATAATAGTAATAGTACTACAATATATATATATATATATATATATATATATATATATATATATATATATATATATATATATATATATATATATATATATATATATATATATATATATATATATATATATATATATAGTGTGGTAATAGTCCAGACATCGGACGCAGCATGTGCGTAGTGATAGATCATTTTATATACATTTTTCTTAAAAATTTCAATAACCAATTTTTCTTGCAACCTAGTAAATCCAATTTTAATATGTAACAATATCTTTTTAAACATTTTTTTTTTTTTGATATTTCGTGATTTGGCAGCTTTTTATGAAAATTCGGTATCGTAACGCACTTTCTGCGTCGAGATAATTTTAGTGAATTTTCTTGTTAAACTCAATTGTTTCTACCAAATATTAAAGTTAGCAAAACAAAACAAAATGTTACATGCATCGGGCGGGAATCGAACGCGGACGACCCGCGACTTAACTTTACAGTTAAGACGTATTGATTTTTTAAACAATGTATTGATTGACTACACAATTAATGTTGCAGAATGGCCTCTTGTTGGTGGTCCATTTATCTCGCGTATCACCACTGAATCAGAGATGCTAGGTTATATTTTTTTTTCGTGGTAGTTAAAGAGGCGGCAACTTGCTGCCCCAGGAAATTTTATATTATATCCTAAAAGTAAATGTAAATAAACAGCTAGTTACGGAATTAATTGAATTGTGACAAGTTTGTCATGGTTGACACCAATTCGACTATTTCGATCTTAGATGACGTTTTATTTTTAAGTTTAAAGATAAAAAACAAAGTGCTGTAATATCATTTCCATAGAGATGCGAGCCGATTTCTTTCATTTTACCGAATTTTTCGTAAAACGAAAAATTCACTAATGGGAAGATCTGTGTTTATATATATATATATATATATATATATATATATATATATATATATATATATATATATATATATATATATATAATAATGGACCGATTATAATGAAATTTGGTACGGTACCTTCCTTATGGCTTGGATAAGTTCGTTATCCAGGAAAATCGAACCAGATTTTCCGGGAAAATTTTGAATTTTCCTTCGGAAAATTTTCGTATCTCCGAAAATAACAAAGATATGACAACCAAATTTGGCATATATGTTTCTACTGTCCAAGTTACCCTACGTGCCAAAATTCAGATCTATAAGTTGAAAGAAAAAAAGTTATAGGTATTTTAAGAAACAAATTTTGGGTGCCACTGGTAATCAGAGGAAAGCACAAGAACAAAATATTTTATGTGATTAACAAAACCAATTAAATATTACATCCAACGGTTAAGTTTTCTTGACGCAAAAACGTCAATAAGTAGCAGAAAAAGAATTTTGAAAATTTGATAATTTTTCTTCTTCAAACGTCAAACTCGATTTGAAACGTCAAAATTTGCAATTTTGAGACAACTAATTTGGAACAAATACGGATTTTTTAGGGAAATGTCGTAAGAAGTGTGTTTTACAAAGCCTTAAGATTCAGCTTCAACCTTCATTGTCCTTCATTTTACTAACATACTTTTAGAAAATACATTTCAAATAGACCCTCTTTCTGATGCTTCGGCAGTAGTTTCAGCTATAGAGTGCATGGTTTAATAGTCTATATTTTAGCAAATTTTCCTGCAAAAAAATCTTTATTGAGAAGACAGCGACTTGCACGCTCTCTCTCTCTCTCTCTCTGTGTGGAAATACAACTGAGAAGACTCAGTTTTTGTACAGATTAGCTTTAGATTTGAACCTAAACGACACGTTTGATAGCGTTTCTTTTAAGTATACAGGGTGATGAGAATTAGCCGTGCCATTTGGTAAAATTGAAATCACAATTACTCGCTTATTTCAAATAGAACACCCCATATTTTATTAGCTATTTCGGTTCGCATCTGGTTTCCCTTTCAACGTGTATTAGCATTCTCTATACCTAAATTCCACCATTTCTCTAATATTTCAATTTTATTGGATTCACTTAATTCAAATTGCCACAATAGATTTAAGGCAGGCTTTGGAACTTGATAATGTGCTTGGTGGCGTCTACATGTCAAAAGAGCGTCAAGCGAAGCTTATTGTCATAAAAATCGAGATATTATCAGTCAACGCGGTGCAAAAATGGCAAATTTGCTGTACACAAACGACGGTTATTTTTGAGCTTCTAATTATTTATGGTGAATGTCAACGAATTGTGGGCCGAACATGTCGTGCATTTGCAGAAAAGTACCCGAATAAACCGAAACGCAATCACGACATGATAAAGAGTTTGCTGCAAAATTGTTCACAGCATGGAATATTTCGCCCAAAAGTACAGAAGCGTAAGCCACTCGTCGATAACGAGGTAAACGAAGTGAACGTATTGGCATTTTTTGTTGTTGATCCCAAGGCATCTATCAAGGATTGCGAAAAAGAATTACGCTTGTCAGCGAGAACGATTCACAGAATTATGAAAAGCATCATTGGAGACCCTTCTCTTACCACCCGATACATGGTTTGCAACCAAAACATCTTCTTAGACGTGTTGAGTTCTGTGAATGGTTCCTATTGAAAACACAAGAAGATGAGAATTTCTGCAAGAGAATTATTTGGTGCGATGAGGCGAAGTTCTCCAAAAATGACATGCACAATCGCCAAAATAGTCAGGTCAGGTCAGGTCAGGTCAGGTCATTCAATGTGTTTTGTGCAATTAAGAACGATAAGATTTTTGGGATTAAAATATACGATGAAAATCTCACTGGTATGATATTTTGCACGAAGTGATTCTAGTTTCTCTCAACACATTAAGTTTAGAAGAAGCTAGAACAAGTTGGTATCAGCAAGACGGAGCACCGCCCCACAGTTTCCATTTAGCTCATGATTTTTTGCAACAACATTTTGAAGACAGGTGGATAGCCAACAACGGCCCACATAGATGGCCACCATAGTCCCCTGACTTAACTACAGCTCTGGATGCAAGCATCTGGGCTACATCAAAAATAAAGTTTACCACGAACCTGCCACCACAAAATAACACATGGTAGGTAGAGTTTTACGTGCCTTTAATTTACTGAATTCGAGACAAATCAGAAAGGCTACGAACCAAAACAATATAAGACGAATAACAAAATGCCTCCATGTCAGTGGGAGTAATTTTGAGCATTTGTTATAAGTTCCACAATTTTTTTATTTGTTTTTGTGTTTTAGTTTTCCACTGGCTATTAGTTAAGTTGTGTACTTATTTATAATAAATAACTACCTATATTGTTGAGTTGTATTTTGGTTTTACAAGTTAGTTAACAACACATTGATTTTACAGAACAAAAACAAGGGAAATGCAGCGATTTGGATGCAAATACAAAATGTTCTCTTTTTTTACGCGAGAAGGCCTAACAAATGTTATGTTTTCATTTGTAAGGGGTGGGACTTGACATGTAGACCTCAACAAGCACATTATCAAGTTCCAAAGCCTGCCTTAAATCTATTGTGGGAATTTGAATTAAGTGAATCCAATGAAATTGAAATATTCGGGAAACAGTAGAATTTAGATATAGGGAATGCTAATACACGTTGAAAGATAAACCGGATGCGAACCTAAATAGCTCATAAAATATAGGGTGTTCTATTTCAAATAAGCGAGTAATTGTGATTTCAATTTTAACAAATGGCGCGGCTAATTCTCATCACACTGTATACTTAAAAGAAACGCTATGAAACGTGTTGTTTAGATGCCAATCTAAACTCTCAGTTGTATTTCGACAGAGAGAAAGCGTGCAACGTTCACCTTGGTTTTCGCGGGAATTTTCAAAAAAATCGAAAAATTTTGAAAACGGTTAATTTTTGACATCTGGTGTATTAGTAATAATGTATCTCAAACTCAATATCGAATTCGAAAATATAATGAAAATTACCATGTTGTATTTAAAATAAGCATATTTATGGTCACTTCCGGTTAAACCGGAAATTTGACATAAAGTAAACTATTTTCACTGAACTGGAATTTGTCTCGGTCGTATGTGTGTAAATTTTGAAATCTCAAATCGAAGTATTTATTGAGAAACGGCTAACTAAATATATTTTTATACATATATATATATATATATATATATATATATATATATATATATATATATATATATATATATATATATATATAAACATGTTAACTGGCCATAGAATTGGGTTCCAGAGGCCCTAATACGCGCTCATTTGAAGAAAATTTCCGAAAGTCTCGCCATTGATACCTTTCTATTAGTGAATGTTCTTAATGAAATTTCACTAATAAGGGTAGTGTGATGTATTTTCGACTGCATATACGCATATTATCAAAATGGGATAAACTACAATTTTGGGGCATATTTCTCCAGTGTTTTGCGTACATATCTGAAAAGAACGATCTCCGTCAGCCGCCAAGAGACACGGAACGAGGGAAAATGGAGAACTGAAGAAAATTAAGTGTCCCAAGAGGGCGAGATAGCGGCGTATGCACGTCAGGATATTATATAATCAGACACTCAACTCGCTAGTCCGCAAACCGGAAAACCGCGACATTCACAATCCGCCCCCGAGGGACTTTAATATTCTGTACGGTGTGCAGAACAGTGACTATACACTCGCAAATTGAAAGGGTTAATGAACATAAAGAGTTCAGCGTAGATAAATAGAATCACGAGAATTGAGTTTGACGATGTCGCAAGGAGTTAGCATTTTTGTAATTAGCTTTAGAGCGAATTCGCTGTACCCGAACACTTAGATAGTAATGGGGCCATGAGGAATTTGATGAGGTTCGCACTCAAATCGCATTACGAGTGCAGAGGGTTTCAAACTGTTGTCTTCAATTATTGTGTTTGCCTGTATCTAGAACTTCTATTATACCTTAAAAAATACCATTGTTTACTTTGTCTGAAATTCAGCTGTCTCACTAATATCAAAGGTAGCACAATGTTTTGTACAAAAAAATTAGAAATCTGAAAGTTTTAACGAGATTTTGCTTTTGTAGTCGTCAGAGCAACGGATAAATAATGAGAGTAAATTATTTTTATTTTATTGCATTGTAGTGGCTCTAGTTTCTATAGTATTTTTAGTGAATTTTCGTAGAAAAAAAATCACTGATGAGAAGAACGCGGCTTTTGAATTTTAAAAGGTGTGCACGCAGTTTTGTAAAAAATCTGTTTTACTATAATTCGCCATTTCTTTTACAAAGATTGACTAAGTAATTTGGGAGCGTTCTCTATATGGTATCTCGATTTTTTGACAAATAATATAATTGAAAACCTCCCTAAATGCGTCATTTTCTTGCGACTCCAATTTCCAATGGTCAAAATGCCATATCACAACTTTGGATATGTTCCATATGTCCCCTGTGAGTCCGGGGACTAACTGAAATAATAGGCCCAAGGTAACTCCTGACTGTTGTACGAAGCCACTAATCGGAGTCAAGCAGTTGGTAGTGGACTTTTCCTTTACGTGATAGTAAAGTATTTTTTCACGCCCGATGCGGTACCACCCCTTACATCAAGGGGACGGTGAAGTCCCAATGGACGTTTCTGGTTGGGGTGTATGAGTCGGTTTCCCTTATAAGCAAAAATTATGATGGCTCATCCTTGTACAAAAGATTCCGGAGGTCAAATACCCCTCCATTTGGATCTCCGGGAGAGACGTGTAGAGGGGGAGCCAGTATCAAGATTTAACATATCCTTCTCGAATATATGTGGCCTAAATTCTAACCTGAACTTGGTCTAGCATTTTCTCCAGGCTAATAGGCCCAAATCCTCTTCCTCACCGAAACTCAAATCAGTTCCAAAACAGCCACTAATCACCTTAATTTCACGGGGTATGAGCTCCTTACTTCCTTTAGATTGCATGGAGGCGTGTGCGCGTACGTCCGTAGCAATCTACCCTGCACCAGACTCCCCAATTTAGAAGCTGGAAGAAAAGGCATACTATGGATAAAACTCTCTCTCAAGGCTGCAACTAAGTTCATCTGTTGCATTTACTGGTCACCTTCTGACAACAACTTTGTCCAGCTCTTTGACTACCTTTCCGAAAAAACCGACCATCTGATTTCTGAATATCCTTCCTTCGAGTTCACTATTCTTGGTGACTTCAATGTCCATAATAAGAAATGGCAAGGATCTTCAAAAACCTATCCACAAGGAAGAGCAGCGGAGGCCTTTGCAGTCAGCAATTCTTTAGCCAATATGGTTAAGGAACCTACTTACTTTCCTCGCATCCCAACGCACAGCTCAAATCCCTTGAATCCCCTCCTTACTACAAATCCTGACTGCTATAAGATATCAGTCACCGCCCCCCTTGGTCGCTCAGACCACGAGATGGTCACTGCTTGCTGCGCAATGCAACCCGAGGTCACACAGTCATCACACCCACGTATCGTTTGGCACTACAACTCCGCGAACTGGGACGAAATGCGAGATTACTTTTCCTCATTTCCATGGGCGTCTGTCAGCTTCTCTCATCCTGACCCCTCTGATATCTCACAAAACCGCACCAAAATTATCCAAGCAGGCATGAAATTATTTATTCTACGTACACAGAAAACATCTTCAGCCACTCAAAAGCCCTGGTTCTTTAAATCCTGTGACAAGGCCAGACTTGAAAAGGTCAAAGCTCACAAAACGCTTCTACACAATCCCAGTCAAGAAAACCGTCAAGCATTTAACGACGCAAGAAACCGCTATGTCCGCATTTTTTCTGGGGCAAAATACTCGTTTAATAACCACATCAAAAACAAAGTCCCCTTAAGCTCCAACGGCAGCAAACCCTTCTGAACTCTTGCTAAATCTATTGGGAATAATTTCTGCAAGAGCACGTTCCCACCTCTTGTCTCAGGGGATGAAATTGTTTCTACCGCCCTGGGCAAGGCTGAACTTTTTACCTCGTTGTTCGCCGGCAATTTTACTCTCAACCCACCTTCAAATGTTCAACCACCAACAATCCCCAATGTCGCGCATAAAATGAAGAATATCATTTTCAAAACTAAAAAGGCACGAAAGATCATCTCTTCTCTTAATACCAGGAAAGCCTCTGGCCTTGACGAGATCCCAGCAATTGTTTTCAAAAATGGGCACCAGAACTTGCTCTTGTCCTGACTCGTCTGTTTTAGACATTTTACAATAGAGGCATATTCCCTAGTAACTGGAAAACTGCTCGAGTACAACCCGTCCCCAAGAAAGGATCCAAAGCGCTTCCTAGCAAATGCAGGCCTATTTATCTCCTTCCAGTCGTCTCTCAAGTGACGGAAAAGTATATAAACACCGAATTACTAAAATTTCTTGAAAACACAGTCTAATCCACGACAGGCAGTATGGATTCCGTCAGCGCAGATCA
Source organism: Tillus elongatus (assembly GCA_964006375.1). Lineage (NCBI taxonomy): Eukaryota > Metazoa > Arthropoda > Insecta > Coleoptera > Cleridae > Tillus > Tillus elongatus. Next base: position 78,840,807 of record OZ023270.1, read on the forward strand.
ACTGCCGACCTCATTTCCTTTATCACCCATTCCTGGAACAAGTATATGGAACTACACGGTGAATCCCAGATTGTCGCTCTAGACATATCCGAAGCATTCGACCAGATCTCGCACGCAGCGCTGCTTAATAAACTCCCGGCCTTTGGCCTACCACCAAAACTGTGTACCTGGACAACAAATTTCCTCTCCAACCGGAGCATTTCTGTTGTCGTGGATGGCCATTCCTTTAAACTGTATCCAATTATTGCAGGAGTTCGTCAAGGTTCAGCTTTAGCCCCTACTTTGTTTCTTCTCCACATCAATGGCCTCCTCTCTAGCACTTCCAACCCAGTTCACAGTTACGAGGACGACAGCATCCTCCACTCAAATATACAATATTTTAAGCCTATCTCTTTAGCCCAATTAGATGATGATCGCAGACTCATAGAGGGTTCTGTCTCCGTGGATCTTCAAAAAATATTAGACTGGGGAAGTAGAAATCTTGTGCAATTCAACCCCGCCAAATCTCAGTCTTGCTTTCTTTCTCATAAGAGATGCACCAGCCCCAGACCCATCACAATGAACAACCAAATTATTCAAAGTAATGAGTCTTGTTGGCATTTATGTAGATCGAAATCTCCACATGTCACATCAATTGCAGAAGCGGCCGCTAAGAAATTAGGTTTCCTCTTCCGGACTCGCAAATACTTTTCACCAGCTAATCTCTATACTTTATATACTTCACAAATGAGGCCAAACCTCGAATACTGCTCCCACATCTGCGGTGCCTCCGTCGCTTTTACACTCGCTATCCTGGAAAAATTTGGCACGTACCTTCCTTTTGTAAATGGCTTGGATAAGTTCGTTAGTCAGGAAAATCGGACGAGTTTTCATTCGAAAAAAAATTATATCTCCGAAATTAACAAAGTAAGAGCACATTGGTTTATATCATTATAGGTAAGCTACCTACCAAAACTTAGCTCTGTAGGTTAAAGGACAAAAATGTTACAGGCATTTAAAGAAAAAAAAATTTGGGTTTTCCTCAAAACGTCAAAGTCGCGATTTAAAACGTCAAAATTGTTAATATTTAGGCAATGAACCTGAAACTAATATAATCTATGGAAGGAAAATGTCTAAAGAATAATGTTATACAAAGCCTGAATTCTTAGTTTCAGTCGTCATTGTCCTTCAATTTACTAAAATATTCCCAGAAAATTCATTTTAAATAGACCCTTTCTCTGATGCTTTAGCAGTCGTGTTGACTATAGAGTTTATCGTTTAATGGTTAATGATTTTTTCAAATTTTCGTAAAAAATCATTAAAGCGCAATATATCCGTTATACCTAATGAGGGTTACGAAAATAAGTTGTATACATTAATTATAAGGTGTCTTGAGCTACATCTTAAAAAATAGTTCCACAATTACAGGATGGCCCATAAGTCGTTGGTGATTGAATTTTTTTTTTTTTAGTGAACTTTTTTAATCGAACACCACCACCAATATTATTGCATTTTCCATCGAAATATAATACATCTTTGTAAGAAAAGAAATTCAGGACGCAGCAAGTGCATTATGGTAGCGAATTTTCATTAATTGCTTCAAATTTTGAATCAATTTTCTATTAACCCATAAGGTTGACCAGAAAACCAGTTTTTTCGGGAACACTTTACGTTTCGTTTCGGAAATTTTTTTACATTTTAAAACAATAAAGTTATTTTGATGAAACATGGCACATTGTTTCTACTATATAGGTTATACCGGTACCCAAATTTGATGCCTGCTTTCTTTAAAAAAACACACATATTTGCTATTAAAAACATTTAAATGAAAATTCACTATCATAACGCACTTGCTGCGTGCAGACTTTTTGTATTTATTTTAATACTTAATTCTTAATGTCACTAGGTCCAGATTTTTGAATATGCTCTTTCTAATTGTCTTCTTTAAGCTTCATTAGCTTGAATTCTGACATGATTTAGTATTTTGAATTTAATAATATAAAATCTAACATCACTGTTTTTCTCAGCAGTACGGCTTCTATAAGATACTTATCTTTTAAATCTTGTCCCAGTGCATTACACCACCACAACTCTATTACAGTAAAAATCGCTGACTTGTCACAACCATCCCTTATACCGCCATATCAGCGGGATGGTGGATATAGATATTTCGACGCTCGAAAAGCGACGGTGGCATCTAACGACGCGACGCCCCAGCTGTCTAACGCAGCCGCCATATTGGACGCCATAGCTATCGCCCTTTGTTCAGATAGTCGCCTTTGTGTGGCAACATGTCATGTCATCATATGATGTACAAAGAGAACCTGAAGAGTGGAGAGAGAGAGAGAGCCTTCCTCTCATCATTCTACTTCTGTCTGCATGTGTGTGTGTATGTGTGTGTGTGTGTGTGTGTGAAAGTGTGTGCTGTTGTACACATGCCGATAATAAAACCAACGTCCACAACACCACCACCTCCTCCTTCTGTAAGTTGGGGTCTTCGGTGAATGTTAAATAAGTTACGTGTAGTTGGCAACTTGCCTTAGATTTACTTACCAAAAATTTGACTTCAAAATAACACGCAAATTTAATTCTACGGGTATTTACTGTAATATACATGAATTAGTCACAAAAATTATTAATTGTTTTTCCCCTACTTAATTTTCGCTTGTCTGGCGATACCGCTTACATACGAGCCCTAACAACTATATGTTGGGACAAGCTAATATTTCGGAAATAATACAAGGGCTTTTCCAAACGACTGAATTATTTAGTTTTTACTTTTAAATACAAACATAACAATATATCCTAGACCATTTAAAAATGTTTCTATGATTTGATAAAGCAATCGACATTAGCAGTGGAGTACTTTGTCACTTAAGGTTCAAATTAACTGATAACTAAATGTTGGGACAACTTGAAAATAAAGCTAAATTTAATATGGGGTCACCTCACCCTTAGCTTTAACAACTGCTTGGACTCTTGCAGGCATTGTATTGACCAAAGATTGACACATTTCAACAGAAAAATTGTTCCAGATTTCTTGTAGTTTTGTCCGTAAATCAGATATTGTACGTTGAGGGTGGTTTCTTAAATACTACTTCATTTTATGCCATACGGTTTCTATCACATTTAAATCCGGACTGCTAGCTGGATGGGATAAAATCTTTACATTGTTGTCACCAAACCACTTTTTGGTTGATTTTGCCGAATGCTCCATCTTGTTGAAATATGAAAACATTGTCGGGAAACAATATTTGAATACTAGGCAAAAATGTGGTTTGAAGTATCTCTTGATATTTTTGGGCATTTACAGTGCCCTCTATAAATTTAAAAAAACCTAAATCCCTTGCCGACATGCAGCCCCACACCATAATTCCCTTTGGGAACTTAACAACTCTTTTCAGGCAATCTTTATGGCAGGCTTCTGTTTTATTCCGTATTACTCGTTTACGGTGGTCTCCAATGCAAACATCAAATTTAGCCTCATCACTAAATACTATTTTATTCCACTCATTTTCTCTCCAGTGTAGTTTAGATCTTATATCGGTTTTTCTTCTGAACTTCTGTTAACAGCGGCTTTTCTTTTGTCTAAATAAGACATTTTATTAGACTTTTGATACTGTATGAACCATTCAAAAGTAAACTTACCTTGTAAAATCCCAGACCGCATTAACGCATGTACTTTCGACAACATTCTCTAGATATATTTAATCTAGTTACCGTGTTCCATTTAGCGGTTATTTCTCGAAGGGTGCTTCTTCTTGACGACTTGCATATTTTGACCAAATTTCGCAAATCTCTTTCAGAAACGAGTTGCGGTCTTCCCGAACTTCTGCCCCGAACATCCACATTAGCAGTCTCACTGAATTTTTTTATTATCTTGTAGACTGTAGATTTTGAAATAGTTAAATCACTAGCAATTTTACGCATTGTTTTACCCTTATGGTATTGATGAATAATAATTTCACGTAATTTCTGGTTCGTAGCCTTTCCACGGCCCATTATTTTAATTAAATTAACAATAAAGTATGTTAACAATTACTAACATCACTACTTGACGTTTTATATTAATGACCAACTGCCAATGGACAAATAAAATAATTTTGCCGTTTATACCAACGCCGCCTATAACTAATTTAAACATTTTAAGTACAAGATTTGTGCTTGTCCCAACTTTTAGTTGTCATACCTTCCAATGACAAATTATGCTATTATTAATAGAGATTACTTTACCAGGACATAAAAACGTTTTTTAATAATATAGAATTTACTGTTATGTTTGTATTTAAAAGTAAAAACTAAATAATTCAGTCGTTTGGAAAAGCCGTTGTATTATTTCCAAAATGTTAGGTGGTCCCAACATATAGTTGTTAGGGCTCGTATAAGAAACCAAAAAATTGTGAACCCAGAAAAGTCTCTTCATCAGTATTTAGTGACAAAACTGCTCGAAAATTATTGCCAAGGGTCGATATAAAAATTGGCAGTGTAATAACGCGTACGAGGGTGTTGTTATATCTAGCTAGATAGATGGATGGAATTTTTATTTATTTAAGTGACTAGCATGAAAGTAAAAGTTGGAAAATCACATGTGTGGTACAGAACAACAAATTGTATGCAATCGGCGTAAATGATTCCGCAAACCAAAAGTGCCAAAAAACAATAGATGCAAATAGCAGAAGATTTGTTTCTTTACCACAAGAAAAATATATATGGCCACAGTTTTCCATAAAAGAGGACACACCTTACTTCAAAGAGGAAAGAGTTACAGGCGGCACTTACACAGATCAAAAACAAGAAGGCTGCAGGACCAGGTTAGATACCGCCGGAAATAATAAGGTGAATAATTAGTGAACTCTCAGAAATACGGGGTATGATGAACAAAGAAGTAAAACGGCGTGTGTTTCCATAAGATTTGGAAAGTATCAAAAATTGTATTAGTGGGTAAACCAAAAAAACTCTGGACGCAGCAAGTGCGTTATGGTAGTGAATTTTCATAAAACTATTTTTTAATAGCAATAATGTGTTTTTTTAAGAAAGCAGGCATCAAATTTGGTTACCAGTATAATCTATATAGTAAAAACAATGTGCCATGTTTCATCAAAATAACCTTATTGTTTGAAAATGTACAAAAATTTCCGAAAGTAAACTTAAAGTGTTCCCGAAAAAACTCGTTTCTTGGTCAACCTTATAGGTTAATAGCAAATTGAGCTATTCAAATATTAAGCATTTGATCACAATTCGCTACCATAACGCACTTACTGCGTCTAAAATTATTTTTCTTACAAACATGCATTATATTTCGATGGAAAATGCAAAAATGCAATAATATCAGGCGTGTTTGATTAAAAAAAAAAAAGAAAATTTGTATCACCAACGACTTATGGGCCAACCTGTGATTGTAGAAATATTTTTTAAGATGTAGCTCAAGACACCCTATAATTAATATATACAATTTTTTTTCATATCTTGTATAATAACAGATATATTGAGCTTTATTGATTTTTTTTACGAAAATTCTACAAAAATTATATACCATTAAACGATAAACTCTATAGCTAAGACTACTGCCGAGCGTCAGAGAAACGGTCTATTTGAAATGAATTTTCTGGAAACATTTTATTAAAATGAAGGACAAGGACGGTTGAAACTAAGACTTCAGGGTTTGTAAAACATTCTTCTTGAGACATTTTATTTCCATAGCCCGTATTAGATTCAAGTTCTTTTCCTAAATGTTGCCAATTTTTACGTTTAAATCGCAACTTTGACGTTTTGTGAAAAACCGCAATTTATTTTTCTTTAAATGTCTATAACTTTTTTGTCTTTTAAACTACAGAGCTAAATTTTGGTATGTAGCTTACCTATAAGGATATAAACCCGCGTACCAAACCCTTACTTTGTTAATTCCGGAGATATAAATTTTTTTCGAAAGAAAACACAACATTTTCCGGGAAACCCTGAACCGATTTTCCTGGCTAACGAACTTATCCAAGCCATTTGTAAAAGGAAGGTATTCGCCAAATTTAATCAAAATCGGCCCATTATTTTTTGAGTTATCGGTGTGATATATATATATATATATATATATATATATATATATATATATATATATATATATATATATATATATATATATATATATATATATATATATATATATATATATATATATAACATATAAAAATTTAAACTGACCCCGGATATGTGTTCTGGGGGGCCTAGGTAGCGCTCATTTGAAGAAATTTTTTCAAAATTCAAAAGTCGGGATCTCCTCATTAGTGAATTTTTTTTAAGAAAATTCACTAAAACCCAGTCACCTGGAGATCGAATATAAAACAAATAAGTCTCATTGATACCATGGTGAAAGCAACTGATCAAAGACAAACTAATACAAGAAGTTGAGAAGAATATATCCGAAAACCAGTATGGATTTAATGAGGGGACATCAACAACAAATTCATAAAAGTGAATAAGTAAAATTATGGAATAATCCAGGATGATCACACTGGACATCAAAAGTGATTTTAATTATGAACCCTGGAAAGGAATAATGGAGGCAGTGGACCATTTGGAGTTAGCAAATATTAAATATGATCATTTGATGTTACTTAGAAGACCAAATAATACTTGTGAGAAGCCAAGCAGTCAAGATAACCGCTGGAGTGCCACAGTGTTCAATCCTAGGACGACTTCTGTGGATACTATACTACGATGATATTCTAAAAGCACCAACACGGGAAGGAGTAACACGAATTGATGACGCTGTTGACACGGTAATTATTGTGCAAGTACAGAAAACATTTTAAAGACCAGTGCTAACATCATACTGCAAAAACTGCAGCAAACAATAAGAAGGAGGCAACTGCAGCTAGAGAAGACCAGAACAGAAGCTGTAAAAATATACGGGGCACGCAGCCTTGAAAGCCTTACATTGGGAATAGACAGTACTATTCATTACCGATTTTAATGTTGCCACCGCATCCTAAACGCATTTTAGTGAATTTTCTTAAAAAAAATTCACTAATGAGGAGATCTCGACTCTCGAATTTTGAAAAAATTTCTTCAAATGAGCGCTATTTAGGACCCCCGGAACCCAAATCCGAGGTCAGTTTTTTTTTTTTTTAAATCAAACACGCCTTATGTTATTGCATTTTTGCATTTTCCATCGAAATATAATGCATGTTTGTAAGAACAAAAATTCTGGACGCAGTAAGTGCGTTATGGTAGCGAATTTTGATCAAATGCTTAATATTTGAATAGCTCAATTTGCTATTAACCTATAAGGTTGACCAAAAAACGAGTTTTTTCGGGAACACTTTAAGTTTACTTTCGGAAATTTTTGTACATTTTCAAACAATAAAGTTATTTTGATGAAACATGGCACATTGTTTTTACTATATAGATTATACTGGTAACCAAATTTGATGCCTGCTTTCTTAAAAAAACACACATTATTGCTATTAATAAATAGTTTTATGAAAATTCACTACCATAACGCACTTGCTGCGTCCCGAGATTTTTACTATTTATAAACCTGTGTTGTTTGTCTAAGAGAAGCTGGTACCTATCAATGTACGCCAACGTTCTTGACCTTATAATTTTCTCTAGTAGCTGTGATAAATTTTAAATAAGAGAAATAGGACGACAGTTATGGAGCTCTACAAGACTTCCCCTTTTGTACACTGGATTGACCACAGCTGTTTTAATAGCGTCTGGAAACACTCCAGAACTAATGGCCGGTTTATTATATAAGTACTTGCGAACATTATTTGAAGGTCACCTATTTAAAAAAGGAGAATAGGAAGACAAACAGCAGAACTTCTGGAAAACCTGGCACAACTGAGGAAGTGTGGAAATTATAATGAAACGAAGAGATATGTGGGAGACAGAGAATCGTGATTGCGATTATAGGACGACATTGCCTTTATATTCTGATAATGATGATGCTATGAACTAGTAACGATCACCATGATACGTTTATCAAATCATTGTTTATATCACTAATTATCTTAGATATCGACACGATCTCATTATAATCAGGACCAAAGAAAAACGTAGATAAAATGTCTGTATGCAGCAAGTGCGTTATGGAAGTGAATTTTCACAAAAATGTTTTCAATAGCAAATATGTCTCTCTAATGCAAGCAGGCATCAATCTGGTTACCGGTATAGCCTATATAGTAGAAACAATGTACCATATTTTATCAAAATAACTTCTTGTCTCAAAATGTACGAACATTTCCCGAAAATAAACTTTGAATGTTTCTGAGAAAACTAGTTTCCTATCCAACAAACCTTAGGTTAATAGCAACTTGAGTTATTGAAATTTGATGCATTTAATGAAAATTCGCCACCGAATGTGTCTCGATTTTTTTTTTACAAACATGCATCATATTTCGATAAAAAATACAAAAATGCAATAATATAAGGGTGTACGAAAAGAAATTGTAAGTATCACCAACGACTTATGGGCCACCTGTGATTGTCAAGATAATTTTATAAGATGCAGCTCAAGACACCCTATAATTAACGTATACAGCTTTTTCTCGTATCTTGTATAATAACAATTATATTGAGCTTTATTTACCGTAGAAATACGTCACCCTGTATATATGTAGACAGATAAAAACTGAAACTAAACCCGGATATGGATTCTAGGGGGCCTAAGTTGCGCTCATTTGAAGAAATATTTTGAAAATTCAAATGTCGTGGTCTCCTCATTCACGAATTTCATCTACGAAAATTAGCTAAAAATTATAGACCTTTAAACCATAAACTTAACTAAAACTACCGCCAAAGCATCAGAGAAAGAGTCTATTTGAAATGAAATTTCTGAAAATATTTTAGTAAAATGAAGGATAGTGACGGTTGAAGCTGAAACTTAAGCGTTTGCAGAACATCTTCTTGCGACATTTTCTTTACATAATCCGTATTTGTTTCAGGTTCTTTGCCTTAATGTTGCCAATTTTGACGTTTCACATTACGATTTTGACGTTTTGAGGAAAACCCCATTTTTTGTAATGCCCATAACTTTTTTGTCTTTAACCCTATAGACATGCATTTGTACGTAGTTCACTCTTCATAATACAATCAGGCGTACCAAATTTGGTTGCCCCTACTTTGTTACTTCTAGAGATATACATTTTTTTCCGAAAGAAAACACAAAATTTTCCGGGAAAACCTGGGCCGATTTTCCTGCATAAAGAACCTGTCCAAGCCACTTGCAAAAGGAACGTACTCAAAAAATTTGATCAAAATCCGTCAATTATTTTTGAGTTATCGGTGTAATACATATATATGTTTATAAATAAATAAATAAATAAATAAATATATATATATATATATATATATATATATATATATATATATATATATATATATATATATATATATATATATATGTATGTATATATATATATATATATATATATATATATATATATATATATATATATATATATATACGAGGGCGGGTCAATAATTCCGTGACGTTTTGAATGAAACAAGTTTTTTGACAAAAAATCATTTTACTTCTCAACATAGTCACCTTTGAGCTCTATACACTTCGTCCAACGTTTCTCCAATTTTTTCATCCCTTTCAAAAAATAAGATTTGTCCAGGTTCTCAAAATAGGTATTTGTTTGTGAGATGATTTCATCATTGGAGTCAAATCTCTATCCGCCGAGCCATTTCTTTAAATTTGGAAAGAAGAAATAGTCACTCGGGGCTAAATCTGAAGAATGGGGTGATTGAGAGAGCAATTTGTAGCCCAATTTATGCAATTTCGCCATCGAGACTACACATGTGTGCACCCTTGCATTGGCTTGGTGGAAAAGAACTTTTTTCTTGGCCAAATGCGGTCGTTTTTTCTTCAAATCGTCATTGAATCGGTCCAATACGTTGGTATTATATTCGCAATGGATTGTTCTTTCCTTTTGAATGTAATCAATGTGGATTATACCACGTGCATCCCAAAAAATGGTCGCCATGACTTATTGGCTGACAAACCCACCTTGACTTCTCCAGCGCCGATTAGCACGGAGAAACCCACTGTTTTGACTGCTGCTTCGTCTCTGGTGTGTTGTGGTGTTTCGTCCACGGTTACGAAACGGCGCAAAAACTCGTCCCTATTGTGGTTGAACAACGCCAAACACTCCTTCGAAGTTGTCACACAATTGCGTTTGTGGTCGATTGTGAGCAAACGCGGCACCCATCTTGCGGATAACTTTATCATACACAAATGATCATGCAAAATCGAAACCACTGAGCCATGTAATATGACTATGGCTTCCATAATCTCCCGCACTTTCAATCTCCGATCGGCCAACACCATATCGTGAATTTTTTCAATAACTTTTTCTTGGCCAAATGCCGTCGTTTTTTTTCGAATCGTCATTTAATGGGTCCAACAAGTTAGTATAATATTCGTAATTGATTGTTCTTTCCTTTTGAAGGTAATCAATGTGGATTAAATCGCGTGCATCCCAAAAACGGTCGTCATGACTTTATTGGCTAAAAAAACCACCTTGGCCTTTTTCGACGCCGATTCGCACGGAGAAACCCACCGTTTTGACTCCTACTTGGTCACTGGTGTGTTGTGGTGAATCCATGTTTTATCCACGGTTACTAAACGACGCAAAACCTCGTCCCTATTGCGGTTGAACAACGCCAAACACTCCTTCGAAATTGTCACACGATTGCGTTTGTGGTTGATTGTGAGCAAAAGTGGCACCCATCTTGCAGATAGCTTTCTCATACCCAAGTGATCATGCAAAATCCAAACCACTGAGCCATGTGATATGCCTATGGCTTCCACAATCTCCCGCACTTTCAATCTCCGATCGGCCAACACCATATAGTGAATTTTTTCAATTGTTTCGGGTGTAGCGATCTCAACTGTGCGTCCAGAACGTTCGGCGTCATTTGTGCTTGTACGGCCGCAAGTAAATTTAGTAAACCACTTTTTACCATGTAAATTGATGGTGCAGAGTGCCCATAGTATTTGTCAAGCTTAGCCTTGGTTTGAGTGATGGTTTTTTTCTGCAAAAATAATGTTTGATGAGCACACGAAATTCACTTTTTTCCATTTTAGTGAATTTTCGTAGAAAAAAATCACTAATGGAGAGATCCCGACTTTTGAAAAAAATTTTGCAAATGAGCGCGAACTAGGACCCCTAGACCCCGGTGTCAGTTTCAATTTTTATATGTTTATATATATATATATATATATATATATATATATATATATATATATATATATATATATATATATATATATATATATATATATATATATATATATATATATATATATATATATATATATATATATGTATGTATCACACCGATAACACAAAAAATAATGGGCCGATTTTGATAAAATTTGGCATGTACCTTCCTTTTGTAAGTCGCTTGGATAAGTTCGTTAGTCAAGAAAATCGGACGAGGTTTTCAGGGAAAATTTTATGTTTTTATTAGAAAAAAAAATTTATCTCAAAAAATAAAAAAGCTATGATAACCAAATTTGGTGGGTAGGTTTATGATATAAAAAGTAAACTACACACAAAAACTCAGATTTCTATGTTACAGGAAAAAAGTTATAATAAAATATTTGATGCCAGATCATTTCTATAAAAATTCACTACCATAACGCACTTGCTGCGTCCAGCCTTTTTTTGTTATAACACAACAGGTTGTCTGCTTTCAATGGGTATCTAATACAAACTAAATGAAGCAGCTTGTTCAAAATTTGAGAGGAGTCAAGTGACAGATGCTTGTTGACAGGAGCAGTGTTTCCCTTCGTGTGAAGAGGTGGGAAATTTTATAAGTGGCGGACTTATTGACCGACCCTCGTATATATATATATATATATATATATATGTATATGTATATGTATATGTATATATATATATATATATATATATATATATATATATATATATATATATATATATATATATATATATATATAAACATAAACATGTAAACATTGAAACTGACCCTGGATATGGGTTTTAGTTCGCGCTCATTTGAAGAAATTTTTTCAAAATTTAAAAGTCGGGATCTTCTCATTAGTAGTTTTTTTTTTAGGAAAATGCACTAATAAATTTTAAAAAAACTAGTAGTGCCAATGTTTAGTTTCTAACTTCACGTACATCACAATCTCCTTCTGAACGAGATACATCGCAACATACACATGTATCCCTATTATATCCTGGATACATATCGAGTGTGGATGTCCTGAGCTTAAAGCCCGTGTCCTGGAAACCAATTGAACTTTTAATTACAGGCTTCGGATATATACACACACAGGCAAGGCAGCCTACGGCCATACATAACGTTCAAGGGGCCCCGGCTTTCTCTATTGTACGAGAAATTCCGCATCGTTCGGGAAATTGAAATGTCAATTGTTATAGAACGTTGTTCGTATTATTACCTCTCGCAGTAAACTTGTCTCTGTTTTTGAACGGCACAATTGAATACAACTACGTTCTGCTTTTAAAATCAAAAGAACTAATTGATTTTCGATGAAGTTGCGGTAATTTCCAATCAGAAATTATTTAGGTCGTCACTTGGTTTGGTAGAAACAGTATTAGAAGTTTAGTAGATGAACGCGATTCTTCATGAAAAATTACAATACTTTAAATAATCTAGGTTCAATTTTTCACTTATAGAGGTGTATCAATGGTGATACTTTCGGAAATTTATATATATATATATATATATATATATATATATATATATATATATATATATATATATATATATATATATATATATATATATATATATATATATATATATATATATATATATATATGAACTGATCACCAAAATCTCGAACGTACAAGGCTTAACGCTAGACAATAACAACTTTTCATGTCTAGCATTCGCAGACGACATACTTTTAATGGCCGACACCCAACATCAGGCGAAACGTTTGTTGAGGATTGCTTGCGAGTTCTTCGAGCGGCGATGCCTTCAATTGAACGCAGCCAAATGTGCATCCATCTGCACAGGGGTAGTGCCGGCCAAGAAAAAGCTATATGCTCACACTAGGCCGCTATTCTATCTTTATGGCACCCCCATAAGGCAAACAGGCGTCTCTGAAGTGCTCAAGTACCTCGGAAGAGGTTACGGCCCACTAGGTGTGACTAAGTGCGACATGGATAGCCTAAATGGGCAGATCTCTAGGATCCTTCGAGCCCCGCTGAAACCTCACCAAAAGTTGCGGCTAAAAAGTCCTATCTGGTGCCCCGCTACGTATACTCTCTGCAGCATCCGAGCGTAACGCTTAGACAGCTCAAGGATGTAACGCGGAGAGTTCGTAGTGCGGCTAAGAAGGTCTTGCACCTGCCGTAACATATCGATAACTCTGTGCTCCATGCTTCCTTGAGGGATATGGGTCTGGGAATCTTTGATTTCTCCAGGCGTATCCCACAAATCCTTTTGGGGAGGCTGGACCGACTTAAAGTTCACTCTCCTGAACTTAGCAGAGTTTGTCACCTGGCAGAAAACACCTTCGTCAGGTTAAGGAGAATGGTGAGGGCTGGCTTGGAGACTGGGGATGCCGTCAAGCGTGATGTGGCCCGACGCCTCGAGGCCTCCTGGTGGGGCGGAGGAATAGGGCAAGTGGGCAACCATCTATCGGGCAGTTTATACGTGGACAATCCCCCTCCATATTGGACCAGGAAATACTACGTTAGAGCTGTCCACCTGCGGTGTAATTCCCTTCCTACGAAGGGAATACCATCTAATCCGCTTGCGGAGCGGATCTGCAGGGCTCGCTGCGGGAAGTCAGAGTCTCTCAGTCACGTCCTGCAGGGATGCCCACTAACCCACTGGCATCGCGTGAAACGGCATAACCATGTAGCCAAGAAACTGGCGGATCTGGGTCGAAGTAAGGGCTGGACGGTGGAAGAGGAGCCAAGGGTACGTGATCACAATAGGATCCTCAGAAAACCAGACTTGATTTTTATCAAGGGGGAGGATCTCATCATATCGGACGTTGCTATTTGCTGGGAAGGTCCGGAACCTCTTCGGGCGTCCTATTATGCCAAGTCGGCTAAGTATGGCACGCCCGACTTCACCAGCGCTGTACGTATGAAGTACCCCAACAAGAACATTCATGTTCTTCCGTTCATCATGGGGGCCAGGGGAGCTTCCTGTCCCGGGAATCGGCTCCTTCTGAGTGCTCTCCGGGCACCGTTGGGCCTCTTGAAGGACATAACAACTATGGTTCTTAAGGGCGGGTTCATCATCCACCAGGAATTTATGCGGACAGTCTGGCGTCGTCGCAGGTGAGGTTAGTGCGTCGTGATGATGTAGTGGTCTCTGTGGGGGTCTGCTATTGCTTCTCCCTCAGAGATCGTAGACTGCTACTGCTGGCCAACACCGACAGCAGAAACCATCATCCGATGATATATATATATATATATATATATATATATATATATATATATATATATATATATATATATATATATATATCCAACCGAAATTACCCTTATTTTGCTAATGGCTTGGATGAGTTCGTTCAAATCTTAACGGCCAATTTTTCTTAATAAAAAATTAAAAAATATTTTTAAAAACGCAATATCTCTCAAATTTTATAAGTGATTGAAACAAAAATTTATAACTTAAAAGAACATATACAGACGTGGTTGTGTACCAAGTTTCAAATCGTTTGATTAAAGGAAAATAAAGTTATTCGAAATTAATAATAAAATAATCCTCGACATCACTTCAGATTCTGTTATCCAATATCTACATTATTGGACAAAGACAGATGACGTTATCTGTACTGCTGTGCTATTTAAATAAATCTTAGATAAGAATCTAGACAATGGAAGTTATTGCAAAAGCTTAGACATTGTGAGATACGACAGGGACGCCATCTCGGTGCAGGACCAGGTAGTATGTTGCCACGGCGACTCACACACAATTTTATAGATAGAGCTAGTTTGCGTCCAAGAGCGCTAAACATTAGCACGCGAATTTATACTAATAAATAAAAATTTCATGACAGTAATTCAATTTGTTTAAAAGCAATCTAGAACGACGTTTCACTATGTATAAATATTAGGCTTTAAATTTAAAATTAAAAGCTATCTCTCTCTCTCTCTCTCTCTCTCTCTCTCTCTCTCTCTCCTAGTTTAATCTGACCACACGTAGCTATTTGTCAGAGAGAAGCGTGTACGCTCGCGCTTTGCGCATCGCATAACCTGGAAATCGACTCCGCTGGTGCTAATTGTCAATACTAGCATTGTAAATATTCGGATGATACGGATTCATATAAAATAATGTTCGGAAAGATCATCCGATTACCTTTTCACATTAAGAAGGGTATATTATATTTAGCATGGTATGGGATGGAATCGTAGATGCCGTATAGTAATAAGTAATAATAATAACGTACACGTGCTAAATATAATTTTGTTTTATATTATTATTGTCCAGGAAATACCAAGGTATTTTTACAAATATATATAAGATAAGTCCGTGTTAGGTTTTTTGTAATTAATAGAATATAATGGTGACCAATAACTAAACCAAAAAGATTCCGTGGTGTCCATTATTTCACTTTTATTAATAACAATTTATTTTATAACTGCACCAGCAGAAAACACTTGTTTTAAATTCAACTTATCGTTTCAACAAACCCCTGTGTAATCTAATTGACACAATTAAAAATAGATAAGCAGGATATAACGGAATAGAATACATCCCATTCTAGGAATATAAGAAAAAGTTCGATTACCGTTATACAATATTGCGGGTACGGGATACGTAGAGGTTAAGCAGGTTTAAATTAATACTTGTTATTACGAATTAGGAATACGAATACCGAATGCGTTTTATTCTGTTGCTGCTCTTATTGGCTGGCTGACCCTGTAGTATACGTCATTCGGCTCATAGAGTTTTGTATCGTACACATACACTCTGTTTACTATATACGATTCCGTATTACGTATCATAAAGATTTTGTATCGTACATGTACACTATATTTACTATATACGACTCGGTATTACGTATCACGCTGCCAGATATATTCGGATTAATACGAATATTTCAGTACTCGGATTCGACGAATATTTTATTACGTATTCTTACAACTAGAGATGTCCGGATCAGATCTGAACCGGTTTAAAGATTCGGATCTTTCAAGACATCGTAATGAACCGACTCTTAAAATTATGAATGACGGATCCTGAATCCAAGTTTGAACTGTCCTGAGTCGTGACTCGTGAGACAACGAACCGACAACTATTGACTCTGGCACTCTGACGTAGGCTATGCCATACCTGATCCGGCTGATCCAGCTGATCCGCTGTTACGTTCTCGTTCTCGGCTCTCTGATCACGTCACTATGAGCAACGAAAGGAGAATCAAAAGATTCAGGTTGAATAAGGCACACCTAAACAACACGATCCGAGATTCGAACCCTGAAATACTCAGCATTTAACTTGGAACGCTCGGTCTACGTATTGCAATTTAAGTATTTAGATTATTGAATGTTTCATAATTTTTGTATTGTGTATATATTATTCTCGTTTGTAGAATCAATTTTTCTTGTACCTACATATAGCGTAAATTACTTATTTATACAGTAGTAGGTAATAATAGCAACAATAAAACTATAATTATTCATTCAATTTTTTTGAAACATTTATTACATATTAACATGTAAAAATATAATTTCATTTATTCTTTTATTTTTCAATTGAGTTCTTTTTTCCGTTACAATTTGACCACTTTTACTAAAAATTCTTGCACATGGCACTGAAGTAGCCATAAGACGTAGTCTTTTTTTAACACATTCATATAAACACTAAGTGAGTGGTGGGCGCGCCGCCACCTAGTTGCGGAACCAAGTAGTATGTTGTCACTCCAGCTCCAAAAAAAAAAATAGAGACTGTATACAACCAACTAACAATTTAGTGAATTGTCAGCCCTGGCCCATTTCTACCCTAATATAAGGACAAAGTATGTAAGGCTAGATGCATTCTCGTAACAATTCAAACCGTAGACCGGTTTCGCTCTCATTGGAGCTCTTCAGTACGGCATACTAATTGTAACAAAAATGCTTACTGGGAAGCGTTTTATGAGCTTTGACCTTTTCAAATATGGCCTGGTAACAGGATTTAGAGAACCAGGGCTTTTGAGTGGCTGAAAAAGTTTTTCAGTGTACGTGGAATAAATAATTCCATGCCAGCTTGGATGATTTCGGTGACGTTTTGTGTGATGGCAGAGGGGTCAGGATGAGAGAAGCAGACAGACGCCCATGGAAATGAGGAAAAGTAATCCCGCATTTCGTCCTAGTTCGTGCAGTTGTAGTGTCAAACGATAGGTGGGTGTGATGACTGTGTGACCTCGGGTTACATTGCGCAGGAAGCGGTGACCATGCCGTGGTCTGAGCGACCGAGGGGGGCGGTGAATGATGTCTTATAGCATTCAGGTTTTGTAGTAAAAATGAGATCCAAGGGATTTGAGCTGTGTGTTGGGATGCGAGGAAAGTAAATAGGTTGCTGAACCATATTGGCTAAAGAATTGCTGACTGCGAAGGCCTCCGCTACTTTCACTTGTGGATCGGTTTTTGAAGATCCTAGCCATTCCTTATTATGGAGATTGAAGTCACCAAGAATACTCACCTCGGAGGAAGGATATTCAGACCAGATGGTCGGTTTTTCAGAAAGGTGGTCGAAGGGCTGGACAAAGTTGTTGTCAGAAGGTGACCGGTAAATGCAACAGATTAATTTAGTTGCAGCCCTGAGAGAGAGTTTCATCCAAAGTATGTCTTTTCTTCCAACTTCCAAATTGGGGAGTCTGGTGCAGGGTAGATTGCTACGGACGTATGCGCCCACACGTCCATGCAAACTAAAAGAAATAAGGAGCTCATACACCGGGAAATTAAGGTGATTAGTGGCTGTTTTGGCACTGAAGAAGAGGAATTGGGGCCTATTAGCCTGGAGGAAGAGGTGGACAGAGTTCAGGTTAGAATTTAGGCCACATATATTCGAGAAGGATATGTTAAATCTTGATGCCGGCGCCCCCTGTACACCCCTCTCCCGGAGATCCGAATGGAGGGGTATTTTGCCTCCGGAATATTTTGTACAAGGAGGAGCCATCATCATTTTTGCTTATAAGGGAAACCGACTCATACACCAGAACCGGAAACGTCCGTTGGGACTTCACCGGCCCGCCCATTGATGTAAGGGTTGGTACCTCCTCGGGCGTGAAAAAAATCCTTTACTATCACGTAAAGGAAAAGTCCACTACCACCTCCAAAAAGGCATACTGAAATTGTTTTTGCTTACATTCTCATTATCGAGAATTATAGGCGATTATTTATTAAGTGTTTGTAGCGAAGTTCGTGAATACGATGGATTTATTTTTAGTAAATTTTCTTTAAAAAAAATCACTAAGGAGGAGATCCCGACTTTTCAATATTGAAAAAATTTATTCAAACAGCGCTAATTACGCCCCTTAGAACACATATCCGGGGTCAGTTTCAGTTTTTATATGTTTATATATATATATATATATATATATATATATATATATATATATATATATATATATATATATATATATATATATATATATATATATATATATATATATATATATATATATATATATGTATGTATGTATGTATGTATCATACGGATAACACAAAAGATCATAGGCCGACTTTGATTAAATTTGGTGAATACCTTCCCTTTGCAAGTGGCTTGGGCGAGTTCGTTATCCGGGAAAAACGTCCCAGATTTTCCCGGAAAATGTTGTATTTTCTTTCGAAAAAATGTCATCTCCGAAATTAACAAAGTAAGGGCATCCAAATTTGGTTGGCGGGTTTATGTTGTTATAGGCAAATTACGTACCAAAATTTAGCTCTGTAGGTTAAAAGCCAAAAGAGTTATAGGCATTTAAAGAAAACTAAATTGGGGTTTTCCTCAAAATGTCAAACTCGCGGTTTAAAACGTCAAAACTGGCAACATTTAGGCAAAGAACCTGAAACTAATACGGGCTATGGAAAGAAAATGTCTCAAGAAGAATGTTTTACAAACCCTGAAGTCTTAGCTTCCACCGTCCCTGTCCTTCATTTTACTAAAATATTTCCAGAAAATTCATTTCAAATAGACCGTTTCTCTGATGCTTTGGCAGTAGTCCTAGCTGTAGAGTTTATCCTTTAATGGTATATAATTTTTGTCGAATTTTCGTAACAAAATCAATAAAGTTCGATATATCCGTTATTATACAAGATATGGCAAAAAACTGTATACATTAATTATAGCGTGTCTTGAGCTACATCTTAAAAAATATTTCTACAATCACAGGGTGGCCCATAAGTCGTTGGTGATACAATTTTTCTTTTTTTTTAGTCGAACACGCCTTCTGTTATTGCATTTTTGCATTTTCCATCGAAATATAATGTATGTTTGTAAAAAAATAAATTGTGGAGGCAGCAAGTGCGTTATGGTAGAGAATTTTGATTAAATGTTTCAAATTTGAATATCCCAATATATATATATATATATATATATATATATATATATATATATATATATATATATATATATATATATATATATATATATATATATATATATATATATCGAAGCGGACCTTGCTCTTGGGTTCTAGGAACCCTATCGCGGTCATTGGAAAACATTTTCCGAGAGTCTTACCATCGTTATAAGTGAATTTTGTGAATGAAAATTCACTAATACGACGTCCACTTCCAAGTGGTTAAAACAACAAGAAACGTTATTTTCTGATTTTTTTTCGGTTAATTGGAAAAGGTATCCGAAATTATGCACCTTTCCTCTATGTGTAACGATTTGGCAATAATTGAAAAGTAACTATATATTTTTATGCGATTTTTCCCTGTTATTGTGTATACTTTATAGCTAATGACAGAAAAGTATATCCATATATTCTTTTTAACTTAAAAAAAAGTGTTGTGGTTGGAAATAGCTTCCTCTACGTGATCAAGGTGTGCTGTAATAAACGTATTTATGTTTATAGAGATTATGTTGTATAATAAAATATTTCAATGTTGTTTGCTTCTACAGTATTAGACTAAGAACTTTTTAATAGGTCCCTGTAATGATGCTGGCCATACCAATAAGAAAATATCCAATAACAACCAGAGTTATTTTTATCTATATCTTTGGTAATTATTTCTGCAACTGTAAGTGCATCGCATAATAAGTATGCAAGCTCATTAGTGCTCTATAACAGCAAACCGTGACTAATCCAGGAAATAACAAGCGCATTATTCCCTTTCTGGCTGATAGATAATAAAGAGATCTAAAAGAAAGCAAGACACAGCGGTAATGTAGAAATCTCGCAATGATCCTCGGGAAGAATGCATTAAAAATAGAGCACTAGAAGACAAAGGGGAGGAGAGGAATTGTAAAAGAGATTGAGACACAGCAAGTGGAGTGCTATCTGGGGCATTGTTTGGAGACAAAGGCTGTAGCAGGACTGGAAGATTAGAGTGGACTTGTTCTGTTGATGGAACTGCTCTCTCCATCCACTATGCGAATGTTACGTACTTCTGGTTGTCTGTTATAGAGCCAGGAAAGATCCTGATCTACTTTTTGTTTCGGACCATTTGAATCTACCAAATCGACGGTACTTGTGACATTCTTATCGAACTTCATCGTTATCGATGACGAGATGGTAATGCTTTTGTCGTTGTGCGGTTAAGGAGGTTGCGATTTTAATTGCCGGGATCCGCTGAAAAGTTGAAGGATGTTTTTAAAAGCAATATTTATAAGTACAATATTAAGTTCAGTGATTGAATTTTTATGATAAAAAATATGTATGTGCCGGGTGTTCAAATAGCTTTGACCGACTAGCATATCTCCGTAACCATTTTTCTTAGAGCTTCCGGATAATAATTTTAATTACTAATATGGCACAGAGAAAATTTTGAAAATTATTTTCAAATTCCTATCATAGCCGCAAGGGGGTGTGATCGCAATTGTCGATATATAAAGCTTTATTTTCTTAGACAAGTTGCTAATTAATATATAAATTATGTAACGATTTCATAGTCTATGGAAATTTATGAACAATGTATATACAGTGTGTAAAAACGAAATGGAATAAATTCATTATTTCGGTTACTGTACATTCTTATAAAAAATCTCGAAACACGTCTGAGGCGGTGGTTCCGACCGCAGTGTTTCCGTCAACACTACTCTATGTTTTTGCATTTGACAGCTAAACGTTGCGTTGTGTTATGCGACAGCCAGCTGTCAAGAAATACCGCATATAAGATACACCAGGCGATCTCTCTCTCTCTCTCTCTCTCTCCTCGCTACCAACCGCTGCAGTGAACTGCTATGTACTCGTGTACTGTTGTAATTGTTATTAAAGTGTATTATAGTTAAATGTATTGTATAGTTTATTCAGTTAGTGAAGTAATAAAGTTATATTAAATGTTTACGTATGGATTTAATATTAACAAGTGCAATTAACAACCATATTGGTGACCCCGACGTGATATTTAAATTATAAGTTGACATTTTTCAACGTGAAAATGCGATGCCTACCTTCAACCCACTTCGAATGAGAGGTACAAAAAGGGGGAGTATAGGCTTGTGATATGTCGTTTGAAAGGTCTGTTCATTCTCTATTCACAAATGTTATCGTTTTCAAGTTTATTGTAACAATTAAGATAGAATAAAATAAAATCATATGGTTACCGAAATTCGCTGCAATACAATAAAAAACTAAAATGTAATGCAAAATGTAATAAAATGTAAAACACTAAAAAAAAACTATGAATGTCTATGAAGTAGATGTTCAAAAAGTTCACCGCGAACTTCTTGGCAACACCCTAATCTTAAATAAAACTGTCTTCTAACATTATTTAACATATCAGGCGAGTTCGACCTAATTGCAAGCGTTATTCTTTCTTTTGAGTCCTTTAAATCAAAAGGTTTAGTTTTGTACACAATGCTCTTCACATATCCCCATAAAAAGAAATATAATAAGGTAAGATCAGGTGATCGAGCTGGCCATTCTATCGATCCTCGCCTCACTATCCACCGATTGGGAAATATTGCATAGAGGTACTGCCGGATATTGAGTTGGTAATGTGGTGGTGCTCAATCCTGCTGAAACTATATCGTATTCACTGGAACTTGAGGGTTTCCTGGATCAGGATCTAAATTTGCCAAAGGTGGAATGACATCATTTCGAAGTAGTGCCAAATAATTATCGCCATTCAAAGTAACCTTAATGAAAAGGGGACCAATGATATGGTTTCCAACAATCCCTGCCCAAACATTAACCTTCTGAGGGTATTGCGTGTGTTCTTCTTTCATCCAGTGAGGATTTGTCGTTGCCCAGTAGCGACAATTTTGCCGATTACAATGACCGTTAAGTGAAAAAGTGCGCTCATCAAAAAACATAACGTCTTCTAATTGGATAATATTGTTATCCAACATGTCCATTATTCGCTCACAAAAATAAGTTCTCCTATCAAAGTCGTCTTCCATAAGCTCCTGACTAGGTATCATTTTATTGGGATGCATTTTATATTCTTTTAAGATGCATGGCTAACATTAAATATAGTGGATGCCTGTCTAGCTGATGTATGTGGGTTTTTCACAAATTCAAGCATCACGTATAATTTGATTTCATCACTAAGTGCATTGGCTGCTTTCTTTTATCTGCCTTACATGACCAAACTCGCGAAACTGTTTCTCTATTTTTCTAATTGTTCTTTGGGATATAGGCGGTAAGTTAGGAAGTTTCTCATGAAATAGACGAGTTACTTCATGTTGTGTTCGGGTTTTATCTCCGTAACCAATCATTTGTATAACTGTTATTTTATGCATTTCCGTTAATCTAACCATTTTTCAGAATTGAAGTTAACGAAATTCAAACTAAAATTATAATACTCACAATTTAAATGACAACTTATAATTACAAAAGAATTTGCTTAGGCGTTTAGACAAACTAACATTGCCTCGGAAAATCTTAATGTATTTTTAATGGATACAATGTAAAAAGCACATTACTATGGTTTTTGCTTACTTTCTTATCTTCAAGACCTAAACGGGAAATAAGTTTTGAGTATGCTAATTACAATATTGTAATAAGTTTTGAGTTTTATAGCAAATTTCGATAACCACGTAATTTTATTTTATTCTATCTTAATTGTTGCAATAAACTTGAAAACGATAACATTTTTGAATATAGAATGAACAGACCTTTCAAACGACATATCACAAGCCTATACTTCCCCTTTAAAAATTGGGGGTTGTACCTGTGATTCGAAGAGGGATGAAGGTAGGGATCGCAATTTCAACATGAAAAAAACCTTTTTGTGAATTTGAGTGAAGTCGAAAAGTGCCAAACTGACATATGAAGCTAACTATTGTGTATTTGAAATTAGTTTTTTGTTTTTGTCTAGGAAATATAAATAGGGGTAGTGATTTATAAAATTATTATCTTTCTTTAAGTTTATTAAATTGTCGTTAAAAGTAACTTCAAATTCGTCTAAACACATTCTTTTATTACTTAAGGTTTCACAGTGTAAAATAGAAACATTACTGAAATTTATATTTCCTAGACAAAAACAAAAAACAAATTTCAAATACACAATAGTTAGCTTCATATGTCAGTTTGGCACTTTTCGACTTCACTCAATCTCACAAAAAGGTTTTTTTTATGTTTGTTATTTCATAATGAGTCATAGTAAAACTCACGTTATATGTAAGTATTTTAAACCTTGATATTTTCCCTATGCAAATTGTAAACTTTTTTCTTTCCATATTGTAGCCTTGAGAATGGAATAAAGTTTTCCGAAAGCTCGGCTTTTAATAAAGACTTTTGCAACTGACGGCTTTCCCACAATTTTTTAAGTAAATACAACTATTACCATCACAAAAACTTAAGACTGCATATATATATATATATATATATATATATATATATATATATATATATATATATATATATATATATATATATATATATATATATAAGTCTGGAACCGA
Organism: Tillus elongatus; assembly: GCA_964006375.1. Classification (NCBI taxonomy): domain Eukaryota; kingdom Metazoa; phylum Arthropoda; class Insecta; order Coleoptera; family Cleridae; genus Tillus; species Tillus elongatus. Next base: position 78,864,810 of record OZ023270.1, read on the forward strand.
CCTCGGATATGGGTTACAAAAACTGTAAATGCCACTCATTTGAAGAAATTTTTCGAAAAGTCATTAGGTACCCATCTATAAGCGAAATTTTCGTTATGAAAATTCGCTGAAATGACGTATATTGAAATGTTTTGCCTTATACTTATGTAGGGACTA